>OW026521.1:53308883-53378148 GCA_932274085.1 Protocalliphora azurea | reverse complement strand
GAAAAATTTACTCAATCTCGGAATTTGACAGAGCGAAGCGAATTTTGGCATATAGATTCATCCTTGTGACTTACGCTACGAGAGTTTTTCCAAATATCTTGCTTATTATGATGCATCGCTCGTGTTTTGACGCCATTACAACATTAGTGAGTATAAAAGTTCTAAAATGTTACTGATGGAAATTTTTATATACCGTCATTATTTTTTCAGTTATTGCATATATTGTATTCTATTTCATGTTTTTTAGTAATCTTTATATTTCAGAACAGTACAGTAAAATTGTAAGAATAATTATCTTGACAACCAGCCGACCAGATGGACGTTGTTAAATCGACTCAGAAAGAGATTTTGATTAAGGTGGGGGTCCGAAGATTTTCTCTGCGTCAAAACTTCTGCACAGACACATAATACTCTAACCATCTATTGTGGTGTAGTGTATAACTACAATATCATTTATTAGAACATTATTCATTGTTAATACTATAACTGTAATTTAATAACAATTGTGAATTTAATTATGTATTAATACACCTAATTCACGTACATTTACAAATTTATTAATTCTCTTCAATTCCTTTTTACCATTAACACTTTATGTATTTAAATTAGCCATTTATTGCAGAAATAAATTAACTTCATTAGGAAAGCCAAGCGTATAAATTAGGGTCATAACTATTTTTGGATTTTAAAATACCGTAGCACTGCTTTATAGACAAAATTTGTATACAGTTCAAAATTTATTGAAAATGCTTTATTTTAGGGAGAAAACCAAAATTTTCGAACACCCGACGAACGTCACCATCTCCGATTTCGGTAAAATTCGGTATACACACTCACTACGTCAATACAAAATCTAAAGTTCTTTAAAGTTTTGAAATTCGTTGTAGTTTAATTTTTATCGCGGTCTGTCAAGTGGTCTTCGAGATATTGTTATTAAAAATTACATACTTTTATTATTTTTTAAGTTTTTCGAAATACCAATACGAAAAATTGCGAAATTTTAAAATTTCGTATACTAAACAGAAACTTATAAATATGTTTCTTGACACAGCTCAGATATTCATCATCAATCAAAACAAGCAGTTAGAAATCTCCGATTTATTGTCCAAATATTTCCATTTGGCCACACTGAGAATCCTGGTTTCAAAGATAATTTTTTAAATTATTTGTATTATTCCACCAAGATATGATATTAATTTATAAAATTTTTCAAAAATAATAAAATAAAATAATGACAAATCGAATTGTTCTAACGTTCTTTTATACATATACAAATTGTTTGAATCAAAAAACATTAAACATTTTCAAATTATTACTGAAATAAATGAGTTTTTACTAAATATTAATTTTCTCAGCATCCCCTCATGATCCCTCTCTAAATTGTACGTATATTATTGCCAACAAAAATGGAAGTTATGATTTTTTAAATATCCTTGATAAAAGGGCGAATATTAATTTTATTATGCTTTTCTTTTCAAAAATGGCAAAAATTCGAAACTAGGTCTACTAAGCATTAGTTTGAGACTAAGTTTGTTGAAATCGGATAGATAAATTCCATGTTATGTGTATTTAAATTTTGTGACTTTTAAAAAATGTCTGAAGAAAGTGAACTTTGAACCATAATAAAAACGAAACTACAACGAATTTGAAAATTTTGAAGAACTTTAAATTTTGTATTGACGTAATAAGTTTATATACCAAATTTTATTAAAATCGGAGGAGGTGAGGTCAAAAATTTCGGTTTTTTTCATTCGAAATATTTTGTTTTCTCCCTTTATGTTTTATTCCTCTTAAATAACTTAAAAAGCAATTTGAGTACAATTGAAAATTATTTGAAAAAAAATTACTTAAGACATCGATTTTTATATATTTTCTATAATTGTATTTAGACCACATAATTAAAATCAATGGATTTTTCAGTTCTTAGTTTCTTACAAAATTAAATAAATAAAAAAATTTTGTATTCTGATGAGATAAAAATTGCATTATTTTATTAGGGAAGTGAAATTAACTTTAATAAATTTATAAGGGCATGCTTTAAAAATTCTTTGTTTGTGCTAAATGAAATGCATTCAAAGTACAACTATATAAACTTTAAAAACTCGAATGAATCTTGAGAGGGAAACCGGAATATCAGAATAAGATTCATGTCGTATTCAGATTAGAGGCAGTATACAAATTTTACTGTTGAGTGATTCCATGTCAAAACGGAGAGCAATCGGAATTCACATCTCCGATTTTAATGAAATTCAATACAGAAATTGGCTAGTGGAAATATTTCTCAATTCATAAACTTTAGACTCATGGCTCTTTCCGGCCCAAAAATATGACTTTTTGAAAAAAAGCTCTTTAGCAACCTTAACTATAACTATGTCAATTATATAAATACCGTGTGATTGCTATATGTCCAACTTTGAACTTTTGATACAAAATAAAGCTTTTACATATAGTTATAAAAGTAATATATCTGTCTTTAATATAAAACTAAAACCAAAGATCTACCATGAATATCTTAGAAATTGTTTACATTTAAATAAGTATACTTTTGTGAAGTTTTTAGCCTTTTTTCAAAACGTCATATTTTAGGACTAGAAAGGTTTCTTAAAAGTTTATGATTTAAGAAACTCTTCCAATAACCAATTTCATTGAAATCTTAGATGCAAAATCAAAAATGGCTGTTTTGATGTGGAATAACTCTATTTACTAATTTATAGCGGTTTAACTGAGATTGCACAGTCAAACGATTTTATATCAAAGCCGACTGAATAAAGCGACCGAAAATTATGTAATTTGATGGAAATCATAATATTTTTGACTCTAAAACAATAATGACAATAAAAAATTTTCACTGCGTTTGGTACGTGAACTTTTTTTTAGCAGTCGCGAAAATTTTATATCGCATTCCTTTATATCTTTCAATGCTCTACAATATTTTTGCGATAGTATTTTGGATATATACAAAAATTTCAAAAAGTTAAGTACTAATATACGAATGTATGTACATTAAGTCGACTCAAAGGTAAAAGTGCTTTTGTGAATCCTGTAAAAATAAACCTTGGTATTTTTTATGACGTTTCCCCGAAATATTTTGGGTCTATGTACGAGGTGGACCATTTTTAAAGAGTATTTTTATTCCTCTAATAAAAGTGAATCTGCTTAATACACATACTTATTAATAGTACATATAAATTTTCCTACAGTAGTTACGTTTTCGTATATAATATAGAAACATCTGGTGTGTATATATTTAGAAGATGCAATAAAGAGAAACTAAAAAAAAACATCACTCCCCACGCACAGATTTTATGTGAACACCGCGTCAGTGCTTTTCAACTTGTGCGTTTAATTATCGAACACGATATATATGTACGAGTAGTTAGTTTTTGTGCTTGAGGCAACAATTATTCATTGAATTATAGATATGCACATACATTAAAAAGTCATAAGCAAGAAAGTTGCAAATTTACCCCTCTAGAAATGCAGATTGGTATGTTCTTATATTACATCTGAATGTTTAAATTTACGTGAACTGGACCGGACCATTTTCAAAACACCTCTAAAAATACGCGTTTCTTTCAATATCATTATTAAAAATTTCGTTAAAAGAAAATTAAATTGTAATAGAACCATACTAAGGCCTGGAATATTCATTTAAATAATTGTTATGTCTTATGTCTTTTCAAACATATAATTTTATATATTTCGGAATTTTTTCAACATATATTGTGTTTATTATACCATTGGAATGGTCTATCCTGGCACTATTGAATATTACAAGTCATTAACCCTTTAACAACAAGGAGGACAATTTTATGCATTTAGTTTCCAAAAGGTTAAATTAGCATTTATTTTCTTAACTAACCATTTATTTTACATAAAAATTATTTGTGCAATTAAATGGTTAAATAAATCAGTAATATTGAATGAGACCTTTCCAGTAATTCCCTAACATGTAAATTACGATGGAAAATGTCAAAATATTAAAACTTTAATAAAATATTATTTAAAATAAAATCATAGAAAATTTTACAAAAATCGCGAGAATGAAAATTAATTTAAAGATTTTTTTTACTCATTATGTACTAAACATAATTTGTCTATCACATGTTGTAATTTATTTGACAAAAAGTAAAAAATTATATACACTATTGATCGAAAACCATATTTTTGGAAGTATTTTAAAAATGGTCCAGCTCACGTGAACGAAATAATTCAACCGAAATATTTTGAGGATTAGTTTAAAACATATCAATCTTTAATCACCCATCCATCCATACAAATCAATGCACTTTAACATTCATATGTCTGTAAAAAGGAAATAAATAATTTATAAACGTCTTTGGATCAAATGAAATAAAATCAAATCATAATACTTAAATATATTGTGAGATTAGAAATTAGATTTCCCGTCCTGGGATTCTTGGGAAATTGACAATTTTTCATTTTAAAAGCATTTAAATGGAAGAAAACTTCGTGAATTTTAACAAAAACTTATATATTTTAGTAATCCAGCTGGGAACTATATCTTAACGACAATAGATGATTTATATGAAATGATTCTATAGCATTAATTCAATTAAATATCTTAATACAATTTCAGCACTAAAAATTAGCAAGTGAAAAAGTATACCTTGTAGACCTTTTTAATATACGTTATGAATTTGGAATTTTTCTCATAGAAATTTGATGAAAAATTAAGAAAGTTTTGAAAACAAGTAAGTATATAATTTTTCAATTAGAAAGCTACAAAAATATTTTGAAAACGTTTGATCAAATCTATAACATGGAAGCGAGTATTTTGTAAGGGATATTGTAGGGAAATTTTATACACAGAAAAAAGTTTGTACATAAATATAAATATTTACTTTCATGGATTTCAGTTCATAATATTTAAGTATAAAAAGATTGAAAAAATTGTTTAAATTTTTATTTGTATTTTCAATCTGTAAAATAATGTTTAAAATTTTCTTTGGAAAATTTTAAGTTTTCAATGATTTTTACCTACATTGATATATCAAAATGATGTGCTGCAGAATGCTAGTAAAATTATAGAAATTTCTTAACATTATTATTTTAACAGATTTTCCTTGGAATTTTTCCATTTTAAGGCATTTGGTGTTAAAATTTTCATGTATAACTCTTTTTATTTACCATTTGCAATCAAATATAATAACACTAAATCAAAGAAATATTTGTAAAATTCCTAAAATATTCATTATGAACAATTTAATAATATCTACGAACAAAATTTTATATTTTATGAAAAAAGTTTAAGAAAAAAAAGTCATGTTCGATTCATAATATTTATGATAAAAATTTTCAAATATATGCATTTTTTTCTCTGTGTAGACATAATAATAATTTGTATAATTTTTTTTTTAAATAGTTATAATAAAAATATCATTTAAATAACAAAAACTCATGAATAGAGCATAGGCATTTAGAAACCTTTTTACGTATTTGTTATTAAAGTTAATGTTGCAGAAATATTTTTAATGTATATTTTTTTTATATCGGTCTAAAAACGGACTTTTTCTACTTTGGGTGAAAGTAAAAATTTTTTATTTTTACTTAATATGTGTAGCATAGAAATACAAAAAAAAAAAAAAAAAAAAATATTTTCAAATAAATTTAATCATAAATATGCTCCTTTTCTTAGCAAAAAATAAAATTGAATTGAAGTAATCAAAATTTAAAATTTAAGAATAGAATAGTATAAAATTTTCTAAAAATACTTAAAACAAGTTGAAGGGTAAAAGTAGAGCAAGTTTTGCCATATTAAGTCATTTTAATACGCTAAGGTAATTGAGACTTTGCTTTAACGTAATAAGGTCTTATATGGAAGCTATGGTCATTTATGCTGATGAAAAGATTCATATCCTATTTGAGCCTCAGTTGTTTAACTAATGACTGTAGTGGTTACTATGGGATCCCGGGAATTCCGGGAAGTCGCAAAACTTTCATCATAAGGTCGGGAAAATTGCGATTCAGAAACTTTGTTACGGGTATACGCATTAACTCCCATTTCTTTTATTTGTAATGAAACCCGAATGTTTATTTCAAGATGAAGGTACAATGTATTTTATTCAAGGCAACGATGGAAAAGTTGATGCGATCGTCCTTTTTTGACACTAATTAATATTCAAAAGTATCATAGCACTCCCGCGAGTAATTTGATACTTTCAAACGTTTAGTCGGTTATTCAACAAATGTATTTTGAAGATACATACTTATTTTATATTACATTTAATAGCTGATTTATACATGATACTTGGAAGTGATTATAAAATTGCGATAAATCCTTTGACCAAATGCTTGAAATACATTCAATTTTTCCTAAATATGTATGTATTCTAAACAATTAAGCTTTATATCGATGGATTAGTTTAGAATAACTGCATATCATTTCTTTTTAAAATTGTGATCGTGATTTGATCTAATATAGATACAAAATTTCTATGTTTTGTACATTGCCGTGAAAGTGAAATGCTCCGAATTCTAAAGTTATCGGTATCGCAATTCCGTAACTTTTTAGAGAAAATTCGTTAGTTGACAAATTTTGTTCGATTTTGGATCTTAAATACATTTTTTTTTTTAAATTCTGATAACACTGATTTATAATTAATTTAATTATAAAAATATAATAAATAATAATAAGTGCATTCGTTTACGTAAAAGGTTTTATAGTTTTCGTTTACCAAAAGTTTCTACTGAATGTTGGCTAAAATTGAGAGACTAAATGAGAGTGTATAACTAAATATTTACAATTTTTAAACAGATTTATTAGTATATTTTTTTAGTTATAATGAAATTCAGTTCTTAGTGAATAGTTTTATTTTTAGTAAAAAAAAATAAATTTTAGTAAAAAAAAAATTTTTGTGTTTCTTAGAAGATTATGGTTATAGGTAAAAAAATAATATTTTTGTTAAATATGCATTTTTAGTAAACATTTTTAGCAAAATTAGGATTTTTTCATTAAAATTTCTGTTTTTAGAGCATATTTTTTATTTTAGTGCATTTTTAGTATAAATGAAAGAATATGTAACGAAAAATCTTTAGGAATTTTAAAAATAACTCACATTAATATGTTTTTTATAATAACATATTAATTAACTTTCAATGAAATTGCCTAATATAATAAACATTTAACACCAAATTAATGTCACAAATATTTTCAACTCCAGTGTTGCATTTTTTTTTTTTTTTTTTTTTTTTTTTTGATTATGGTGCACGGATATAAAATACATCTACACAAAAATATTCATGTACAGGTCTTCAAAAATGACATCAATATTAACAAAAGTCAGAAGGCCGTAACATCAACTTCATAAACGAAGCAACAGTAAAACTAGTTCCTTTTAAGAAAAAATTGGTTTGAAGCATGGTAAATAATAGCTGCCATTTTTCTCATCTTAAATAGGGCTAAAAAGTCAAACAAAAAAAAAAAAGCGTGTGCAATTTGGAAACAATGATTGTTGAAATTGAAAAAATAATAAGAATAAATTGTAAGAAATTTGTTGATAATGTTTTTATAAATTGGAATAAATTAAATATTTCTATACAGCACTTTTTCTCTATTGAAAATACAAATTTCAGCACTCAAAAAATTTACTTTTGTTTGTAATATATGCAAACGTAAAAAAAATTGACATTTAAGTCTTATATTAAGTTCACACACATTAGTTTTTGACTTGGTTTTTGAACAACACAATGGGTTAAAATATCACTATTCCATATGATTTTATTGCATATTTCCTTTTTTCCTGTTTTTCGTTTGCCAAAATATTTTCACAAATTTTTGATTTAAATAAAAATTTCACACACAAACACTTTCTAACTCAAAAAATAAAATTTCTAAACAAATAAAATTTATGAAAAATATAAATTTCATTCATAATTTTAATTTTCTGTTTTTACAAATTCTTTTTTCAACAAATTTCTACACAGAAAAAAATCATATATTTGAAATTTTTTTCATAAATAATATGAATCGAACATGACTTTTTTCCCAACCTTTTTTCATTAAAAAAAAAATTGTTCATATATATTATTAAATTGTTCATAATGAAAATTTTGGTAATTTTGTTAAATCTTTGGTTTAGTTTAAAATGGCCAAATTCCAAGGAAAATCTGTAAAAAAAAAAATTAGAAATTTGCATAATTTCGCTCGCATTCTGCAGCTATAATGTAGCTAAAAATCATTAAAAACCTAAAATTTTCCGAAGAAAATTTCAACATTATTTTACAAAGTGAAAATATAAATGAAAATTTAAACAATTTATCTTAAGTCTTCTTGACTTTTGATTCATTTTAAAAAATGTAAATAGTGTTTATATTTATATATTTAAGACATTATTCTTAAACATTGTGAACTAAAATCAATGAAAGTAAATTCTTATATTTATGCACAAACTTTTTTTGTGTATGTACTAAAAATACTAAAAATTTCCTCCCTGTATGAAAATTTAGTATGTTTTCTGTGTGTTAAATAATTAAACAATTCGAATCGAGATGTTTTTTTGGCTTTGAAATATATATAAAAAAGAAATCATTTTGTTTGTGTTTTTTTTGAAAAAACGACTCATTTTACACTAAAGAATTAAGGAAAAAATTATCAACTGAACTTATAATAACAACTTGTACTGGTCACACCATGGTTTGAAGAGTACTTTATGCTTCATCCATGTTCGTTTTAAATAAACGATTAAAAATTTTACTTAATTGCTTAATTTTAAGGAAAAAATAATTAAAAATTGTTGTTACGATCTTTTGCATTTCCATAATGTTTTTTTTTCTGCTGTAAAAAATTAAAAATTAAAAAAGGCCTTTTTGTGACGATATATTCATATTGGTATGTTGTTGGAAGACAGTCTGCATACATTTAAATAATATTTAAACTTTTTCACATTTTCTGAAGAAAATAGTTTTATTTTGAAATAAAAATAAAATTGTAATTTTAAATTGTTTTTTGAATAACGACGTTCTACCATTTCTAACGATATTCGTCGCTAAAATACTATGACGAGAAAATCGTTTACTTATAGTAGAGAAAATCAAAAATTAAAACAACCAAAATTTTTCATTAGTTATCCTTAAGTAATCGGTAGTAAATGAAAAAAGTTACGGAATTGATTTTAAAGCATTATGGCTGGGGAGCCAATTATGTTATTAACTCTTATTTTTATGTTGAATTTTTTTATTTTTATATTATTGCACATGTATATTACATTTTTACATATATATGTTTATATATTTATTTGTTATTATATATAATTGTTAACTAATTGTTAATTACTCAGGATTTTTATTACTATGTAATACATATTTATATTTTGGCCATGAAACGGCTTTGTATTACATTATTGAATAAATAAATAAAAAAAATGCTGTACAGATAAAGTATTACTTTTTAATAAAACTGATTTTATTTCAAGATCAGTCCACATATAAAAAGAAACTCATATTTTGTTACAAATATTTACCCTAATTTAAAAAATGAATATCGAGTAATATCAGTAACCATATTTATTCAAATTTAATGAATTGAAAACGTATTTAATCCATCAATTTTGATGTGAAAACGACATTCTTTGATTTTAATACTCTGAGAATGAAAAAAGTACTATTTGAACAATTTCCATCCCTGATTCCTGGTATTGCCCATCGGAAGCTACCCGACTTTCTTTCAATTTATGGATTCCATCGCAAAACCACTTCTCATCTCTTGAAGCCAGAAATTAATCTAATTGTTTATGCCCTGTTCTAAAGTGAAGCGTATTTGAACTAGAGCATACTGAACCCAAGCATGTAAACGACTTTTTTTTAATTTGCAAATGTAAATATTTCTATATGTGCTCAGTATCTGACACCTTTATAAAACTAAAGAGTCTTGCTTCTTTTGTTCGAAATTATCAATCAGCGAAAGTATAAAAAAGTATAAAATAATTTTTGGAAATTTTTAACACCCTTTCTTAAGAACATTTTTAAATTTCTTATAACATATGTTATATATATACTTTTATATACTTAATTCCATGTTATATTTAAATTTTCAAGTTTATAAATGAATGATTTGGTTTTAAATAAAAACAAGACAAAAGGACTTTTCAAGGAGTAATATTTTCACTTTAAAAATGCATATTTTGCATTATTTTTGAAGTTATTTAAAATAAATTCTGTTTTTCTGAGAAGTTATTAAAAGTACATACATGGCTTATATAATTCTATGAAAATAATTTAAATGAATAACTTCCAAAGCAATTACTAGTAATTATAAATAAATACGTTCTTCAAATAATAATCAGTTGTTAAAATTATTTTTTCCGCAGCATATTTTCAACATTAAGAACTTCCTTACAATCACTACAATGTTTTTATGACCACCATCAAAAAATGATGTGGGTATACTGGGTTTGTTAGTCTAAGTATATATATTCTGGGTCCTTGTGAAAATCTAAGACGATATAACGATATCCGTCCCTGGGTCTGTTGAAAGAAAGATAGGGCTCGGGCCGGACATCCTAGGGAGAAGAAATTTGGCTTAAATATTTGTCTTATACAAGATGTGATTGGTATTGAAAATGAAAACAAAAAAGTTATGGACCAATTAATTGAAAAACAGTGTGTCCGTCGTAACTCCAGTATATAATTTTCATCCGATATTTTTACAAAAAAGTGTGTACTTCAACAAAATTTTCAACAAATAGGTCAGGGACCAATGTAAACTCGGAAACCAAAAATGGGCATAATTCGCCTACCTTACTTTACCTCCCATATAAGGTGAAATTTTAAAAAGTTGCTGATGGTTGATATATAGATTTGGCCAAGCCTAATATAATATTGTCACATGTTAATTCATTGCTTTGAATCCTTTTTTTGGGGATTGATTTCTTTTCGGACATTTTTTTAATTTTTATTTTTGATATTATATTTGTTTTTCAAAATTACAAGCATCCAATCAAAAAAGGATCTTTTAAAAAAGTGAAAAGGATGTAAAAATTACTAATAGGATGAAGACTATTAGGATAAAGAGCTACAAAAGCAATGATTTTAACCCATGTTTGACATTGGATGAATATTCTTTTTATATGATTCCTGTTTACTGCTTCTGAAATTGTGCCTTTAAAGTTATGATGTCAATTTTACGATGTGGAATTAATTGACATATTTATATTAATGACATTTTAGTTTAAAGTTGATACAAAATAAAAAAAAAAATAAAGTAATAAAATTAGTGAAATGAAGATATTCCAGAAAAAGGATTCAAGGGCAATGAATTGAATATAGTGTACATAAGTTATTAGAACGAAGATAATAATGCTAAAAAGAAGCAAAAAGTGTCATTACAAGAACATGCGTTTTTATGATTCTAAGTCATTGATTTTGAATTTAAAACTATTTTAAAATAAATTTGACTTTTACAAAATAGAAGGAGCTATCGTAGAAAATTGCAAATTGGTACGCATATTAGTTTAGACTTAGAATTAATATATGCGAAGTTTTGACACAAGGGCATGCCTACCTCCCATATGTCCTGAAGTTAAAAATTATAAATTTATTCTAAAATACTGGACAAAACTTTACCAAGATTTGTTGCAGCCTTTAGAAGCATATTATTTATAAGTTTTTTGATTTATATATTGCTTCCCATATGCATTTTCTTCTAAAATACTGTTCAGATATTTGTGAATTCAGTTCAAAATAGATTATTACTGAGTCTGCCAAGTTTTATTTTAATCAGTACAAGGACACTCCTACCTCCTATATATCCTCAAATTTAAAAAACGAATTTATGAATTAATGTAAGCAATCCCTCTCATCGTTTATTACAACTGCACATTTTCTACACATTTTCTGTAACAAATTAACTTGCCTAAATCGTTCTAAAATTGCCCGATATAGTGAAGCTCCTGTAAAAATTTTTGTACCTTTACTTTTTTTAAAGTTGTATTAAATTTTTAAGTAATATCAATTTAATATCACGAAATATTCTAAGACTTTTTCGTAGGAAGAATAAAATTCGATCTTTTTAATAAACTGTAAAAAATTACAACATCTGTAAAAAAATTTATATTTTTTATAATTTTTTTTTTCAGCTTTCATCAAATTTATGTAATTTTTAGGTTTTAAATAAAAATATGTGTAAATTTGAGCAAAAACTTATATATATTCGAAACATTATATTTAAAAAATAATAATAGCTTTAATTTATGAATACATATACTGAAGTGTTGAAAAAACAGAACTTCGACCTATTTTTCCAAAAAAAGATTTTTTTACAATTATTTTCTTGAATCTTCTTGTTCATTAATATTTCCTTGTATTGTTTCCTTTCTATATATGTATATATTTCAAGACGATTTTTAGATATACATATGAATGCATCTCTTCAATACCTTTCATACGATATTAAATTTTCATATTGCTCCTTTGGCAAAAATATGAAAAAATACAAAAACCGTTTTACATTTTGATCCAAATGTTTACTGTACTTTTATGTAAATAATTTCAATTATATATGTTGTAAAATATAATAAAATTACGTTAATTAGTTAATTAGGTATTAATATGCTTGCTAGGTTTCTTAAACTTTTGGTATATAAACAAATTTTCGAATATAAATCTAACTTTTAAATGATTACTTAAACCAGTAGTTGAAAGCAAGAAATTATTAATATTTGCTTTGTCAGTATCTTTGAAATTCTTGTATAAAAAGTTATATATAGCCATAATAAAAAACTGAGAATAATATAGAAAAGTATGAAAAGGATGCTACTGTTAACTGATGGCATATATGTACATATGTACCTGTATTTGAATGTTCCTTTATATTTATCACGAATATTTTTAAGTAAGAATTTTAAAATGTAATGTTGCTTAAAATTGCAATATTATTTAAAATGAATTGAGTCAAGTTATGTGCACCCTATTCTGTATTAAATTCGCTGCAAAATATATATTACAATCCAGTTAAGACCAGGATAAATATGTACGATACAATATTTTCATTCAATTGCAAGTGGCTTTGATATATAAAAAAGTAATGCAAGGGATAAAAATTGTCATACTTCGTTTCCAGTTTAAATTAATGTGTTATTTAATGTTCTTTATTTAGAATAACGTAATAACGTAAAGTTTACTGGCTGATTAAGGTAGCCAACTTATAATAATAAGTACATATCTTTACCTATAATACATTATATCGTAACCACTTAAAAATTTAATGTGGTGTTTTTATTGGATTATATTTTACTGATCCAAAATACATATGTATACACGACAAAAAAGAATTAGTTTTATTTAAAAAATGATTTGTGAGTGAGTGATTGAAAATTTTTTACTTAATTCCTTAATTTTAAGTAAAACATTAAAAATGTTGGTTGTTATATTGGAATTCTTAATTTTCATATGAAACATACGTTGGAATGACACAGTCTTTTTAAATATTATATAAATTTTTTAAAGAAATTATAAATACTTCGAAACTTTGAAAGAAAAGTTAACATGATGGAGAATAACTGAGTACATAGCTTTTTATTGTATATTTTCATGCATATATCGATTTTTCTTTTCATTTGTGAAAATCTGTTGCAGGGTGTTATAAAAACTGTAAAAATGTGACTGCATTTACATGATGACTGTTTTAAAGTTTGAGGTTGTGGACAAGAGGTGTAAAGAAGCAAGCGGGGTAGCCAAACAGTAACGAAACCTATTTCGAGTGGTGTTTTAACATTTCTTTTTTCTGCCTTCAAATGGTAAAGACAGATGTGGATTCAACTAAAGCATGTGGGGTGCTAATTTTTTTTTTTTGAAAATTCGAAATTATGTACAAGCTTTCAATGGCTAAAACTTTGAGTTTTATACAATATTTTTATAAATAACTACTGAAATATATTTTTTTGTGTCAGCAGAAAACTTTATATTTTATTTCATTATTCTTTTTTAGTTTTTGAAATAAAAACAAAACTTTTTATGAATATTGAATAGATTTTAATAATTTAAGGTGTATTTTTATTTAATAGGTTTTGGTACTTAGAATTTATTTTAATAAATCTAATTGTATTCTCTAATACCAAAAACTTACTGATTCAAAAATTTGGAACTAATCTAATAAAGCGAACCGTACCGAAAATCGATAATCTTTTATAAAAATAAAATAACTACTCTATTTTTATTTGATTTCAGTTAATAATAGCTTTGCTCCAAAATTGTCAAACGCGAAAAACTAATAAATTTTCAAAAATTATAATACCCTCTAAATTTTGATTTATTTAAAAAAAAAAAAAAAAAAAACGTTTTGTTAATAGTTGGTGCACTAATGAACTTGTATCTACCTGAATTTTAAGTCAATTGTGAATTTAATTGAATGAAAAAAGCAAAAGAATGCAGCTTTTAAAATGTATTTAAATCTTTTATATTTACTGTAAATAAGAAACGATTTACTATTTTTTAAATTAAATTTGCTTTTCTATTTCAATATAACCCTAAAGATATCAAATTTTAAATGCTATTTTATTTACAATAAAATAAATTTTATTTACAATAAATCTTTAAATACTCAAACAATTATTTAAAAATTTCAAAACTTATTATTATTTTTATATATTATTTGTAATATATTTTTAAGCAAATCACTATGTTTTATTTGAAACACACTTTGGCCAAAAATAAAAACGAATAAAAATTTTAAGCAAATCATTCTATATAAAATCGAATAAGTCTAAAATTGTTGTCCGATTTAAAAGAAAATAAATCTTGTTATACCTACAAAAAAAGTCATTAAAAATATTACATCGTTGCATAGCATTTTGTAGATAAATTTATAATTTAAAAATTTTCTTTCAATATTGGACCAAAACATATACATATGTATATAGATGACAAGCTCGATCCTTCTACTTTCAAAAAAAATCTTAAAAAGAAGAAATTAATAAAACAATAACAGAATTTATCCGGGAACTTAACAAAAAAAACTGTTTTTTTGAACAATAATTAAAAATTTTTAATGATTTTTTAGTTACAAAATTATGCATATTTTCAATTAAACTTTTTCTTAAAATTTTATTTGAAAAATTACCATTTTTAGAATTTATCGTTGATAATTTATCTGTAAGTACGCAAATTCTTCATATGTATAATTTAATAATATCTAGGAAAAATATTACATTTCGCATGAAAAAATTTGGGGAAAACTTTTTCCGTGTCGCTACTTAAGCGCTTTTTGTAAAAAGTTTTGGATAGGTTTTGATTTATAACATAAAAAATGTTTTTCATTACGTGACAAAACTAGTATTTAGACAAATTATCTTTTTATTGAAAGATACATTTTTAATCGTAGAGTCGATAAAATATAATCTTAAATTTAAAGAAATTTGGAAATTTGGAATTTCGGAAACTCAAATGAAATTACAAAATTATATACCTTAAAACATAAATATATTAACATTTAAAAAAATGCATAAATATATTATGAAGTGATTTAAAAAAATGTGAAATAAAAATAATTAATGTTAATTTCCCACATTTTTTATTAAACAGGTGCTATTTTTAAAACCAATTGATTTACTTAAAAATTTTCTAAAGAAGATGCAAATTGTTGGATAGACAATGTTGAAAATATTTATGACAAACTAGTTTTCTATGTTTTTTTATAACTTTGTCTATTCAAAAGCTCTTAAAAAATAAAAAACATCATATATAATTGAGTATTGGTTAAATATTTTATTAAAATAAAATTGAAAATAAATGGTTTGCACTCAAAATTGAAAATTTCTAGAATTAAATTTCTTTTTTATAAATAAATTATATTGAAATATTTAAAAAATGGTAACACAGAATAATTTTCAAATAAATAATAACAAATTGTTTCGTGAGATGGAAAAAATACAACCACTGTATATGAACGCGAAAGAAAGTGGCAACGCTGTACTTATTACTTGCAATTAGTTTCACTAATCACGGTTAGTTTTCGTGAGTTACTAACTTTCAAATAAAAATTAACTCACCGTTTACACAGCAAAATTTTTATATTGAAATATTTATAATTGCGAGTAAGATGTGTGCATAAACGTAATATATATAGGCATAAAATATTTATTCATTTATCATTATATTAAATATGTAAATAGAGTGAATATGTTCAGTCATATGCAAAATAACAAATTATCGCTAAGAAAATAATCTCTAAGGCCCGTTATTATAACTTTTAAATAACTAAAGTTAAGATATTAGCGGACATATTTGCTGTTTTTGGTTATTATAAGTATAAGTTAAGTCAAAAGTGACCGGTAAGCTAAAGGACAGAATATTTGACGTTCAACTTTTGTCGTAAGGTTAATGCATTTAGAGCTACCATATTTTCTGCATATATTTTATATATTTTTTTGCGGCGTTGAATTTTAGTAACGGCTGTTATAGCCGTTACGTTCAAATTGTTCATGTTGACACTGCTAAAAGTAATCGGTTTTTGGTTTAGCAATTCTCAAAATTGTAAAATTTACCTTAAAATAAAGTTGTAATAATAAAAAATAGATAAAACTTACTTTACTGCTCACTCTAGCTTATCTTACCCTTAACTATCTTATACCTTAGAGGAAGGTTATAATAAAGGGCCTTAAACAGACTTAAATAATAAAAATTAATTTAAATATTTTAAACATCGAAATACGGTAAATCCGCAACCAATAAAAAATACGAATGGGGTTCTTAATGGAATTTTTGTTACGGGTCGAATTCGTAAGAGGTCATTGATCTACCTTAACAATCAAACATAAGTATTTTATGTGAAGCACCTCTTAAAATAACACAAGTTTACAAATTCGAATCAACTTTTAGACGGGGACAAGTCGAAAATGTTGTTCCCTACATGCTCGGTACTTGAAATCCCTTGATTGGGAGCAAATAATGGAAAACTATCTTGAATATTTTTAAAACTTAATTTTCTTTTTTCGATCTTTTTTCACAGAAACTTTGACGGTAAGAGTAATGAAAAAAGAGAACGAATACAATAACCGAAAAGTAATACCAATGATTTTAGAACGAGAATATGATGAGTTTCTTCTGTTAGATTCTAATGCGTCCAACTCAAAAAATACAAACTATACAGTTTGACAACTCATCAATTCCGATTTATCATTTTTTATTGAATAAATTGGTTATTAGATCTCAAATATAGTAAACAAATATTTCTGTTGATATCTCAAAAACGAAATTTGAAAAAAATAGTGAAAATTCATCTCCCTAAATAACCTTAGAAACCAGTTTTCGTTGTATAATTATTTAAATGGTCACCTCACGTTAGTATGATGTTGCAACAGTCTGTTTTAATGCACAATTTCTACTCAAAAAATGGCAATAGTTTCATTCATAAAATTGAAAGACAGAAAAAACATTTAAATCCAGTTTTCAATTATTACTGTAAAGTTATTTCATTTTCTTGCAAATTTGTTTCTTTATAATAGCGCTTGTTTCATGCATCTGTGAGAGTTTGATTGAGTCAAGCAATAAAACTCTCACTCTATATATATTTATATATATCGGGTTGGTGAGAAAAAAAGGTTGGTGGAAAGATTGCCGCAATTTATTGAATGAATGAATGAAAAACACCCAGCTGACCACAAATTTCGATAATAATATTCCGTTCGAAAATTTCGCAAATATTTCTCTAACAAAACATTAGAGAACGACTATTCTTGGTGACGCCCATCGCTCACTTTGTGGCAGCAAACCTTTAACAATATCGATGAAAATTATTCGATATTGATATTGCTAATGACTTGTGATTATTATCATTGGCAATAGTTCAAAAACGTTATTTTTCGAAAACGATACTTTTGTTTCATTTCCATTTTGTTCTTAATCTAAAATTAAAAGCTGATTTTTTCTAAAATTTTAATATAATTTTTTTTAATTGCAGAGAATTTTAATGTGCAATATTTTACAACCAAACGCAATGAACTCTTACTTAAGAATGACACTTGATTCTCGTTGTTTAGTTTTTATTTAAGTAATAAAACTTCGAGAAATAAAAAAAAAAAATAATAACTTCTGGAAGAATCTAGTTTCGAGATTTTATTCAGAAAAGTTGAATATAGCGATATTGTCATTCATATTTAATATAATTTTCGATATTTACTCGAACATTAAGTTTCGAAAATTCTTCGTTTTTAGCGAAAATTTGCTAATATCGAAACTCTGGTCAGGTGGGTATGGACTAATCAAAATACACATAGCGTAGTTGAATATATTTATAATTGTATATACACACATACTTTTTTTACATATGTATTAGACATTTGACTGCACCACAATTTACCGACTTTTGAATTTTTACCGTAACTCCCTCAAGAATCGTTCTTTGGGTTGTAAAAAGATATTTTGTGAAATCGGATATCTTTAACTCGTGCTTCATCGGACCTGAAGTTTGTGGGGTGAGCTTAAAGTTTTTAGAAAAAATAGTTATTAAATAATTTACCAAATGTTAAAAAATCGTAATTTACACATAACTATCTATCAAATAAGATAAAAAAGTGCGAATTAGTTAACAAATATTATAGCCATTATGAGTTCCCCAGCCCATTAATGTATCTTAGACTGCTTGTGTAAGGAGTGTACACACAAATTTTTAATTTTCTGAGAAATTTTTAAACAAAATGCTTTTTTAAATTTAATACATATTTACTGAAAAATAAGTTTTTGTTTCTGCAGGATAATTGAAACTCCTTCGCATTCTTGATTAAAAATTTTTGATTTTTTTAAGGAAATTTCTTTTTTAAACAAATTTCAAAAAAGTTCAAATAAAACTATGAGTTTTATAGATAGCACCACAGGAAGTAAAACTAAAGAAGAATTAGGTCAATACCTCGTATGACTAAGCCGCACCTGTGATTTTAATATTGTGGTTTTCGGAAAAGTGTACATTTTGTAAATTTTTAGTTATAAACGTCAATTTTTATTGAAGTGAAATTCATACTAAATAAAATTATTATGCAATAAGATAGACTATGTCTCAGAAAATATATTCTGATGTTTTTAGGAAAATTGGACAAAGATAACCCTTAAGATATGAAGGTCAATATTCAAAATTGAAATATTTCAAATTCTTAAGGAAAACATTACGAAAAATTATTATTTTTTTTAACTGGTTTTGAATGCAATCATCTCTGTAATGAATTCTGATGACTGAAAATGAGTTTACTTGCCAGAATGAGATAATTATCATTTTACTTGTCTATAATATTAAATAGTAAAATTTACTTTTAAGAATAAACTCACCTATTCTTAAAAGTAAATTTTATTATTTAATATCGTAGACAAGTAAAATGATAATTATCTCATGCTGATCCCAAGATCAATTAAAGGGTAAATTTGGGTTTTTATTGGTTATATCAACGAAAGCCTTTTAGTTATATTTCTATAAAATTGTATCGAAATCCATATAAAAGTAAATAAGTTTTCGTTATGTCTTCGTTAAAACTTTTAAATATTACAAATTTTTATTTTTACAAAAACTATTTTATAAAAACTTCAGAAGGTATTTCCTTAGATATTGTTTATCTTACTTTATAATAACTTTGTTTAGTCTGAATATCATATCAAAAAAAGTTGACTTTATAACTAAAAAAATGTAAAAAATGGCTTTTTGCTGAAATACACAAAACTCAGATCGCAGGTACGGCTTAGTCATACAAGTAGGGTTTGGAGTCCGAGAATTCCCAGGAGCGAAACCTCGGGATTTCTCATCAAAATACTTTCGGAAATTTCCGGATTTTTAAAATTTCTTGAGAAAACGAGAAGTTAAATATCATCGTACTTTTAAAATTCTATACCAAACATTTTACTATTTTTAAAACCTTAACCAATAAAAGATTGAAGTTACTCTAAACATGGTACTTGTAAGAGTTTAACGCACATAATACAGCTAGGAAGTTATTTGAGAGGAATGTTAATGATGACTGAATTAGGTTTTTGGTTATTAATTAGGTTTTTTCTTTCAGAAATCTATTTATTTATTTACCTATGGTTTAACGAATTTACTTACAAGATGTTTCACATGAAATTTTAAATCAAATTGATTTTTTTCATGTTAAAATTTTAGGTACTTTAGTTTTATTATAGATTTCATAGCTGTTCATTCCGAATATTTTAATTCAAGATATTTGAAAAATATAAATTCTTTTTATATTCAACTTATATTTTTAGAAATAAAATAGTTTCAAATCATTTTCTGCACTACATAATACAAATTTCAGTTACTTGAAATTAATTTTGAATAAAATTATTTAAATATTATTCCATTTATTAACAAGTCAGATTATAAAATATTTCAACAGACGTATTCGAATATAATTTTATAAAATTTAAACAAATTTCAAAGTCTTCAACTAATTTGAAAATAGAATTTATTTCTTTAGCTTAAATACAATTATTCTTTGTTTTATTACCTATTTTAAAAATGAAATAAAATTTAATTATGTTTTTTTTTTATTAAAAAAAAAAAAAACATTTGAACAATTTTACTCTACAATTTGTTTGAATAATTTAAAATTAGTTTGGAAAAAGAAAAACAAGTTTCAATTCTTTTAATACTGCAATTATTTAATACGTTTAAATAAGTTTATTTCGATTGCGCTATTTACTCGACTCTAGTAATTAAATTCTGTTGTACAGATTTTTTTTAACAGTCGGAGAAACCACAAGGAACATTATTTGCTGAAAAAAAACTTCTGAAATAATCGCTAAGTTATTATTTTTAACTTAAATAATTGAAAAACTTATGTCATATTTTTTATTCAAACTTCTTGTGGCTAAATAATTTCATTTAAATTATTTTTTTTTTTTTTTTTTTTTTTTTTTTTTTGAGTAAAAACATCAAAATATTTATTTGGAATTTTTCTATTTGCATATATTTTTTTCAAATAAAAATCCTAAAATCTTGTTGAACTTTTTTGTATAAAACATATATAAAAATATTATTCAAGGTTTGAATATTCAAATAAAAATAAAAAGATGGTTATCATTTTGTAAATAATATTTCATTAAATAAAATATTTTCTTTTTTAATTTATTTTGTTCAATCATAATTTATTTTGTAAAATCATATAAAAACTCATTCGATTTAGTGCAAACAGAAGTCCTTAATGATTTTATTTAAAAATTAATAAATTGATTAATAAATATATTAAATTAAAAATAAAAAATGGAAATAAAATCAAAAGTATTTTCATTTTTTATTTTATTCACAAGAAACACCTATGATAGATTTGTGGAAATGAATATTAAATAAGTTAAATTTCGAAAATACTCACTATTTTAAAAAATTACTTGTTTGGGAGATATGTCATTCTAACACAGTATTTTCTTTTGAAACGGCATCTCTTATCGAAGGAATTGATTTGTAAATATTAAATGTAAATGTTATAACTTCAAAATACTTATAAAAAATAATGTCGTGTTATATTCATACATACATATATGAGATTATTTGTAAAACTATGATTGATCAAAAAAACGTTGCGAACCAATTTTAGTATTTAGACATTTATGTTTAATTTAGTAAGAATTAGTTAAGTAAAAAAAATATGTTAATTAGAGAAATAAAGTGGAAATAAACGGCAAGCTTTTTATAATGAAATTTATCCAATAGATTAGGGTATATTTTTAAAAAGTTTCAGCACCAAGAACACATAAATTACGAAAGGTACTACTTTTATTTGTATAAAATATATATTTATTTATTTTTATATTTATTAATCTTAAAAATGGCGTTATACTTTAATTAAATAATGTTATTATTTAATGTTTCGTTTTGTTTTACTTATAAAAAATAATGTTCTTTATATGAAATCAGTTATAAGAAACTAAAGTTTTAAAAAATTCCCGGGAAAATGATTTTTTTGTTCCCGTTTCGCGGCTAAAGAAATATTACGGGAACCAAACCCTACATACAAGGTATTGACCTGATACTTTCTCAAAAGTTTTGAAGCTTTTTTGAACCTTAAAAAAATCAAAGTTGTTTAACGAAGCGTGGAAGGGCTTTTTATTATCCTACATAAACAAAAAATTATTGTTTTAGTAAATATGGGTTAGATTTAATTACAAATAGAATTTTATTTAAACATTTTTCTTTTATATCTTGTTTTATAGATAAATAGGGAAATTATGTAATACCTAAATTTTACTAACATTTCACACAATATCTTTATACAACCCAAAGAACGATTCTAGGGGAGTTACGGTCACAATTCAAAAGTCGGTAAATTTTGATGCAGTCTAATGTACATACATACATACATATGAGAAACAAATGAAAACGTTGCGAATGAAAAAGTGAAATAAATAAAGTGGGGATATAAACCAGTTTTTTTAATGTTTACATCGTATAAGTTTGAATAACTGACCTTAGCTTCTAAAATATCAACTGCTTGCAGGACTGACAGGTGTAGCGAGTTTTCGCTAAACGTGGGGATTTTTAATTGCTTTTGGCGATTAAATATTCCGTTTGGCGTCATGGCGATTTATAAAAAAGGTGGAGATTTATTTGGCCAATTTTAAAAATTTTATAAATTTAGATTGGGAAATACCACTCACAAAAATATACTTTCAATACCCAGTAAAAATTACATGACAAAGATGGAGTTGAATCAGGGGTTCAAGTGGTGATGATCTGGTTCAATTTAAATAAAACATGCATGAATTTAACATTAACGTGTCATTGAAGTTCAGTGTAAGTGCGAAAATTTCAATGAAAATGAAATGAGAGCTCATTTAAATGATTTTCAAATATAAATAAAAATTGTTATTAAAACAAACTTATTTTTTCTTTTTCGAAATAAATATTTTCATTTGATTGAACTATTGATTTAAAAGTCCTGAAAATGACAATCGCTTTGAACCACTTCAATTTGTTGAGTACTAACGTTATAAATGTTTGATCATTTGTTTTCCATTATCTTAAAAATATATATTAATAATATCAACCATTTTATCGGTTACAATATCATTGAAAACGTTCATTTATAAGTTTAAGAGAACAAATGTTGTTATTCACTGTTAGAATTATTTTTTAAATAAATGTCAATAAATTTTTAAAGTTGTTACTAGGGTTTGGGGTTTTCCATGATACTACACTACACAGTGGGGCAGAATCGAAATTTTTTGGAAATAAATCTGTAACTTCTGATAGGCCGGTTGGATTTTCATGAAATTTAGTATAGGCGTAGCAGAGGAGTGTACAATGTTATGATTGGAAGGGGGGCACAACAATCCCCCAGAGGCGGAGCTAAGGGAGCTCAAAGTTAGGTACCTCTGACATTACAAATTTTTAAACGCTTGCAAAATTTTTGTTTCTCGTCCGATTTCAAATATTTTTATATTATTTTTTTATTGTTGTAGGCGCTGATAAGACCTATAAAAAACATGCTTACATGTCCTATTTATCCCTTATAGTTTTCGAGTTATTTGCGTTTGAATTTTTAAGCACCATAATTTTGCATATTCTTGGTCCAGTTTTTTTCATATATATCCTAGTATTTCCAACCGATTTTATTCGTTTTTTCTTAACTAGTTAAAGAACAAAATTATCTATTGAATAAAAAAAATTTTAAGTCGATATCTTTATCGAGTCCAAAAATAAATGATTTTGAATTTGAAAATTGCAAAAAAAGACGACTTTTTGTGTTTTTTTAGCCGAAAAATTACCTACACTCTTTTTTATCTAAACTAAAATTTTCTTTAGCAACATATAATAATTTTTAACTTTTCTGAAAGGTAACTTCACAGAGATGACTTTAAGATAAAAAACAAGCCCAATAACTTAATTGGTCATGGTACATACCCTCCCGAATTCGACCCATTTTATATGAAAGTTTTGAATTTAGACCATATTTTCTCAAATCCCAAAGCACGAATTGACAAGCGGAATATATTTTAATTAATTTATTATTTAATCTTCAATATGTTGTTAAAAGTTTTAAATCAAAATTTACGGGACTTCGGAAAAATGTGGATTCTATAGCCAAAAATGAAAAAAAATCACATTTTTGGGAATTTTGATTAGTTTATTTAGGAATTCAGGAAAACCCTACCCTGATTGAAATTTGGTTAACGCGCTTTTATTTATATTAATAAGATCCAGATTTTCTGCAAATTCCATTAAGATATCTTTATACACAAATATGTTATTACAATTAAAAAATTTGTATTTTCTCCAAAAATCCCAAATTGGGCCTTTTGTTTGGTTTATTTTTAAATAGCGAAAGAAATTTTAAAAATGTGTATTCCAAATTAAGCTTATCCTTTAGCATATATAATTTCCGATCTTTTGCAAAAAAGATTCAGGTCAATATCATGCCTCATTTCAGAAATATGCGCCTTTAAACTTTTATATTTTCAATTTATTGTATATATGACTATATTTTTACAAACTTTCAACTTTGCCTTTAGCTTTGCGTGAATAATTACTTAGAAAATTATGAATATTTCTGTATACTTTTAATAATATCTATACATAAAATATTTTTATAAAAATAATTAATAAATATTTTTTATTTTTAATAGGTTTCCACATTTTCCAAATTTAAGTAAATCTTTATCCTTTTCAAAGCATTCATATATTTCTATTAATGAATTTAAAATAAAAAAACAGACAAAAAAATGTCTATTTTAACTTAATCAATAAGTATTTTATTTGTTTACATTTATGGTGTTTACCTAAATTTAACAAATGTATTTATCTATTGGTGATGGTTAAAATTTATATATTCATGATCTAGTGGCAATGTACAGGTATCCCTTCCGGTGATTCCAAGCTGCATCATTTATCTATTACTGATGGTTTAAAATCTATATTTTTATGAGCTAGTGACAATACACAGGTAATATCCTTTCTGGTGATACCTAACAGCAACATATAATATCAATGAATTCGGTATAGGTACTCTCCCAAATTGACTCTTTCAGATATTTTACCTGATGAAAATTCACAGAATACCTGTAAATATATAAACCTGTGCGATATATCTAATAGATATGTATAAATGCAAAGCTAATCCTTATCATTCTTATCATTGAAACATGAACCATTATGTTGTGTTCTGTGGAGTTTATCTAAAAATAATCTTAATCGTTTAGAAGCTATAGTGGAATTCATAAAAACTACATATCATGCAAAAGTCGACGTCATTGGTAAATCTCAGATAGAGAGCTTTTTAAAGTTGTATGACGTAAAAATGAAGTCCTTGAATCAGCGTACTAACAGATTAAAAATTAAACATTCCGATTGGATGGATACTGATATAGAAATATCGGCGTGCAAAATATCAACTGGAGCACTCTGCAAGACATATGATGATTTAAGTACAAGATCTAAGAAGAAAAAACTGGCCCATTAGCTTTCTATAATTTCGAATGAAGAAGTTTCTGATACATTCAAAGAAATTTTAAAAAAGGAGAAGTAACCTAAGAATGCAATTAATAATGCTGAAATAAACTGTACTTACTGCAACATCGCAATCCAATTTTACAGAGAAACAAGCAATTGCTTTAATGCGTGAACTGGACCTCAACCCAAACAAATATCAAATTTTAAGAAAAGCTCTGCTTGAAAAGGGACACTCAATTCTACCATCATACATAGATATTCAAGACTAGGATAGTTGCAGATTTTTCTGCAGATCAGTTGGAAAAAGTAAATAACAGCGACGTTGTATTAATCTGTAAGTGGGGATGTGAGGGACTATCAGCCCTTCCTGAATACAAGCATGCTAGTGGAAGAAAGAAAATTGTGGATTATGAAAGCGTATTTATGGCATCTTTGGTGCCATTAAGAATGCGAACTTATTCCTTAAAGTAATCTTCATCAAAGTGTAAAAACTCATTTGAAGATATATGGCTTAACACCACTACAGGATCAAAATATTTTTGCAGACATGTTTGGTTCGAATACACAAGGGAGTCGAATACAATAAAAAGGATTTAGTGAAATATATTAAAGATGAAATAAATGATTTACAACCTCTTTCAATAACCATAAACCAATACACATTCGACATATCCTTTCAACTTAGTCTAACAATGATTTATGGAAAGGTTAGTAATGCTATTACGGAAACATCTCCTTTTTGGAAATGCTCACTATGTGATGAGGCGAAATCACAATTTTCGGATATTGGTAAAGCAAGGAGTATTAATAAAGAATTTCTGTCTTTCGGAATATCTCCACTTCACGCCAGAATAGGGTTCATGAAGCATTTTCTGCACATAGCATATGATTTAAAGTGTAGAAGTGTGCCAGAAAATTTAACAAAACCTACCAGAAACAACGAGGATTTAAAACCACTTGGAATATCTGAGAAAAGTAGAATCGAGGATGAATTCAGAGAAGAGACGGGATTAAACATCGACAAACCTCTGCCAACTGGTGGTAGTACAAATGATGGAAACACAGCAAGAAGGTTTGCCTCAAGCAAAGCTAAAGGCAAAAGTTGCCATTTTGTAAAAATATAGTCATATATACAATACATTGGAAATATAAAAGTTTAAAGGCGCATATTTCTGAAATGAGGTATTATATTGACTTGAATCTTTTTGCAAAATATCGGAAATTATATATGCTAAAGCATAAGATTAATTTGGAATAAATATTTTTAAAATTTCTTTCGCTATATAGAAATAAACCAAACAAAAGGTCCAATTTGGGGTTTTTGGAGAAAATACAAATTTTTTAATTGTAATAACATATTTGTTTATAAAGATATCTTAATCAAATGTGCAGGAAGTGAGGATTTTATTAATGTAAATAAAAGCGCGTTAATCAAATTTCAATCAGGGTAGGGGTTTCCTGAATTCTTAAATAAACTAATCAAAATTCCCAAAAATGGGATTTTTTACATTTTTGGCTATAGAATCCACATTTTTCCGAAGTCCCGTAGATTTTGATTTAAAACTTTTAACAACATATTGAAGATTCTTAAAATATATTCCGCTTGTCGGTTCGTGCTTTGGGATTTGAGAAAATATGGTATAAAATCAAAACTTTCATATAAAATGGGTCGAATTCGGGAGGGTGTGTACCATGACGAATTGAGCTATTGGGTTTGGTTTTTATCTTAAAGTCATCTCTGTGAAGTTACCTTTCAGAAAGGTGCAAAATTATTATATGTTGCGAAAGAAAATTTTATTTTAAAATAAAAAGAGTGTAGGTACTTTTTCGGCTAAAAAAACACAAAAAGTCGTCTTTTTTGCAATTTTCAAATTCAAAATCGTTTATTTTTGGACTCGGTAAAGATATCAACTTCAGATTTTTTTATTCAATAGATAATTTGGTTCTTTAACTAATTAAGAAAACAACTAATATAATCGGTCGGAAATACTAGGATATATATGAAAAAAACTGGACCAAGAACATGCAAAATTATGGATCTTAAAAATTCTAACGAAAATAACTCGAAAACTTTAAGGGATAAATAGGACATGTAAGCATGCTTTAGGTCTTATCAGCGCCTACAACCGATTTGAAATCGGACGAGAAACAAAAATTTTGCAAGCGATTAAAAATTGTTTATGTCAGAGGCACCAAATTTTAGCCCCCTTAGCTCCGCCCTGGGGGATTGTTGTGCCCCCCTTCCAAACATAACATTGTACACTCCTCTGCTACGACTATACTAAATTTCATGAAAATCCAACCGGCCTATCAGAAGTTACATATTTATTTCCAAAAAATTTCGATTCTGCCCCACTGTGCATTATAAATCATAACACTGTGCGACAAATGGTAGGGGTCAGTGATCGGGAAGGGTTCAAACTACCGGTGAAAGTTATATCCGTAAAAAAGAAGTTATACGTGTCCCGGCGTTTCGCTGGGTCACGTCTAGGAATCGAGATATATCGGTTTGAAGTTAGTAACTATCATATAGGGGAAATTGTGACCTTTGGTGGTCTTTTTTTTTTTTTTTGACATAACGCGAGAACCACCAGTCCTATTTTGCTGAAACAAATTAAAAAAATTAGGAATTACAATTGCTTTAATATGTTTATACAATGTTTCGCTACATAAGCAACAGTTTCGCAGTTATAAATAAATGTATGAAGAAAAAACTATTTTTTGCCTAAAAAATTGAATTTTTTTATTTTTTATTCATAAAAAATCCAAAACGGTAAAAAAAGTGTCAAGTCCTATTACTTTCACGTAAAGTTACATAACCTTTAAACAAAATGAGACATAGATCATGAAAATCGATGGACGCGTTTCGCTTTTATTCACAATTAAGTGAAGGTATGAATTTCAAAAATTTGCTCGAGATATGCGCAAAATTCCTTGGAAAAAACATTGATGACTTTTCTTTATGATTGTCAGAATTAAAAAAAAAGTAATAAACAAAACCTCTCAGTAAAATATTGAAACTTACGTAGTATTTATAGGTGTTCACTGATCGATTTTTGTCATTCAACAAGTGTCTCCGAACGCGTAAAGTACGGTTTTTTTAAAGTGACGAAAAAGTAATAAAAGTATAAAACCGAAATGAGTGCAAATTGTCCAGAAAATATAAATTTATTTTGTTACGTTTGTGGCAAAAGAGCTTTTGCAACAAATGCTGCATTACTCACTGAGCAAGTGGAGCGCGCTTTTAAACTTTATTTTGATAGCGAAATAATTCGCGGTCTCTCGTGGGTCCCAGACAAAATTTGTAAAACGTGCTACAATGGTCTTAACATGTGGATCCAAGAGAAACGCAGTTCACTTCGTTTTCGTTTATCAATGATTTGGATTGATCCAGGAGAGCACAATTCCGACAACTGTTACGCTTGCGCAAACAAAATATGTGAAGTAAATCGTAAAGGCCAAATACCTGTGCACAAATACCTCTACCGCATTCGGATGAAATACCAATTCCACCGCTTCCAAGTCATGACAGAGAAACTTCAATCGGATTTCACCTATAAACCAACACCAGAAGCCGGCCCATCGAACAAAATAATTCCAATATCACAAGCAAGAATGGACAAGATTGTTGCAGAATTAAACTTTTCTCAACGTGAAGCAGAAAAATTTGCCCAGCTTTTTAAAAAAAGGCAACAATTTGGAGCCTAATGTCAAAGTCACCGGATATCGAAGACGACAATTGCTATTCCAACGGTACTACACACTCAACGAAGGGAACACATTTGTTTACTGCCACGATATAAAGGAACTGATGGAGGCGATGTCCATTAATTATGTCGCAGCTGATTGGAGAATGTTGCACTACTTCCAGAAAATTGGAGTGAATATGTCCCTCAAAATTCACTTCTTGCATCACCATCTCGAATACTTCAGCAAGCAGCTAGCCTCAGAGTCGGATGAACATGGCGAGCGCTTCCATCAAGTGGCAATGCCAATGGAAACGCGACATAAAGGCAAAAGGCTCGATTCGCTGGTGGCTGAAATCTGTTGGTGGTCGCAAAAGACGTACGATCCCGACAATGAAGATGAAGAAGAAGAATATACAATGGGAGTTTCCTCCGAGGGTAAGTCACAAAAATGAAGTTAACTGACTGATTAAAAACAATTGATTTTTTCCAGATGAAGACAGATCGTCATCCGTTACAGACTCTGAACAGGTGGTCGAACCACCACGCAAGAAAGTAAAGGGCGCAAACAAACGAAAATAAGTTTTGCGTTCATCGATTTTTATAACCTATGTATCTATGTAATAACCTAATAATTACGTGTAATAATTTTTAATTTTACGTGTTAATAATTATAATAAATAATATATAATAAATATTATCCAAATTCATTGAAACATAAAATCAATATTCTTGTCAAAATGAGATACCTTCACTTAATTGTGAATAAAAGCGAAACGCGTCCATCGATTTTCATGATCTATGTCTTATTTTGTTTAAAGGTTATGTGACTTTTCGTGAAAGTAATAGGACTTGACACTTTTTTTTACCGTTTTGGATTTTTTATAAATTAAAAATAAAAAAGTTCAATTTTTTAGGCAAAAAATAGTTTTTTTCTTCATACATTTATTTATAACTGCGAAACTGTTGCTTATGTAGCGAAACATTGTATAAACATATTAAAGCAATTGTAATTCCTAATTTTTTTAAATTTGTTGTTTGACTGGTGGCTCTAGAGTTATGTCAAAAAAAAAAGACCACCAAAGGTCACAATTTCCCCTATATGATAGTTACTAACTTCAAATCGATATATATCGATTCCTAGACGTGACCCATCGAAACGCCGGGACACGTATAACTTCTTTTTTACCGATATAACATTTTCTGTTGGTTTCATCCCATCCCGATTTTGACTGTCGCATAGTGTAATTATTTAACAAAAAATTAAATAATATTAAAGTATGATACATCTTTCAAAATTGAAACAATTTCAAATGTTTCGTACAAATAAAACAAGTACCTATTGTAAGTTATAAAACTGTATATTTCAGATTTTTAGATTAATTAGTTTTTCATGCTAAAAATTGAAAAAAGAAAATAAATAAATAAATAAATAAACCCTAATCAATGGTACTATATTTAAGTTTCAATACAAATAGTTTTTCTTATCGTTTTATTTACATTTTATCTTCATCTTACATTAATTAATTAATTCTTTCTAATTTAGAGATGTAAAACACAATTCTGGAAAATATTTAAAATTGGTTCTACTAATCGTTTTAAAAACCTCAGTTAAGTTTTGAGACGTTAACATTTACAGTTACTTATAAAAAATATAATTATTTTAAGTTTTTTGAGATTTCTACAAAATTTAATTAAACCAATATAACTTTTAGTGCCAAATCATTGCGAAAACATTGAGTTATAATATCATTTACCATTATGCTAATAACGGTACATCGTCTTAGTCGCAAATAGTAATTTTTCAGTCCGTACAAAAAATAGGGTCAGCAATAAATTCGTCAAAATTTTTTAAAATTTTTGTAAATTTTTTTTTTGAAACATTACTTTTTTAAATCTCAATAACGATATTAACAATTAAAAACTAAAAAAAATATAATTATCTTTGATGACATTTAATTCCGAGAGCTATTTGTATCAAAAATGATCTATAGAATAGGAACATCAAAAATATGGGAAAAATCTGTGCAAAAATTGATCGGTATTTTAAATTTTATTTTCAATTAATAGAAAGCATTCAGAAGCAGTTTGAAAAAGGTGGAGTGTAAAAATGCACTTCGGGAGAAGAAGTCACAAATAATTTTATCAAGTCGGAAACTTCTAATGTCATTAAGTCATTTCAAAATTCGCTAGGAAGATAAATGTCTTCTAAGAAAATTAGAAGACAATTGTGGGAAGCGTAGTATCTCAAATAGTATAACAATTGCGTAATATCATGTAAAAACTTCATTTTTATTTTATAAATGAACTGTAATAATTAAATTTGATCGCAAAACTCAAGTAGGGATCCAAAAAATACCGAATTGGGAACACTTTATGAACCCTATACAATTTATCATAACGGTGCTGGTGATATAACGGTATGGGACCACATCAGGGAACTCTAGAATAATCTTTGAAAGAAAGAATACTTTTTCCAATTATATTCTTATATTTCTAGAAGAAATTTTTATTCCCAGTAGATTTTAAACAAACTTAATGGAATTAAAAGTTCCGCACTTGATAAAATTTGTTAGAGATTTTCTGTTCCAAAACAATTTTTCTACTCTAAATCTAAAAAGAAAAAAATGACAAGAAAAAAATGACTGAAATAGGACTATTTGCTCTTGTGGCATTGTTCCGGTATTGGATTAATGTTAATGGTATTATTTTTGTATATGTTTATAATTCAATGCATTCGCAATGATTTGGTACTAAAAATTTCATTGTTTTGCATAAAAGTTTGTAGAAAACTCAAAAAGTGTAAAATAATTATACTTGAACCCATTTTTTTTGTCCGTAACTGTATATACATATTTCTTTACCGTTTCAATACTTGTATGTGTCTCAAAAGAACTGAAAAATTTTGTATTTTCAGTGCAAAATCTCTCAAATTAATAATTTTTTATACTAATGAATATTTTCGAAGCGTAACAATCAATTTATATTTAATTTAGTTTTATATTACTTTTAGTATTTATTTGAAGGCTCAACGGACCACAGTTGGCAGGCTGTGCAACAAAACCCATAGGTCTGGTAGGGACGAAGACTGGGGCACCTATAGAGTGTGTTTCAATAAGTACAAAAAGGACATTAGAAGAGCTAAAAGAGCCTCGTGGATTAAGTTTAGCGAGGCCATTGACTCGGTCAATGAACTTTCTAGATTCAGAAAGATACTGTCAAAGGACCCTAGTGTTCCTGGGAGTATCCAGAGATCAGATGGTTCATGGACGGAGTCTAGTTCTGAGTCACTTAACGTGCTTTTGGAAACCATTTTCCGGGTTGCAGGGATCCATTGGTGGAGGAATCAGGTGAGGGAGAGCACTTCTTCACGGAGTCCACCAGTGGGATAATTGGAACAGTGGTAAGAGACCTAATAACGGTGGAGAAGATCACATGGGCGGTGAATTCATTCGAGCCTTATAAGTCACCAGGCCCGGATGGTATTTTTCCGGCCATGCTGCAGAATGCACTGTTGGTGGTTCGTCTACTGGTTGAGATTTTTAGGGGGTGTCTGATACATAGACATATTCCAAGGGGGTGGAGAGAGGTAAGGGTCATATTCATACCGAAAGGTGGAAGGACCTGTCACTCGAAACTCAAGGATTATAGACCTATCAGCCTATCGTCTTTCCTTTTGAAGACTTTAGAGAGACTGATAGATCTATATTTAAGATCTTCTGGTAGCTCCAGCATCATGAGTAGTGCTCAACATGCTTACCTGAAGGGTAAATCTGTGGAGAGTGCGCTGAGTGATGTGGTGGGTTATATAGAACAAGGACTTCGGTATAAGAAATACACCATGGCCGCGTTCTTGGATATTGAGGGAGCGTTCAACAATATTAAGATTGACGCTATCAAGCAGGCGCTGGTGGATCTTAAGGTACATGACTTCTTGATCGAATGGATAATCCTCATGCTAAGCAACAGGATTGTCAATTCAAGCTTGGGTGGAGTATGCTTAAGAAAACTAGTGACTAGTGGAACTCCGCAAGGGGGAGTACTCTCACCCCTGGTAAAGGGAAAATGTCTTCCCACAATCAGTGAGATCATGCAGTCTGCGCTGGGTGAGCTGTCCTCGTGGGTCGCTGATAAGGGGTTGGGAGTGAACCCGAAAAAGACAAAGTTGGTTCTGTTTACCAGGAGGTACAAGGTAGAGAATTTCAGACTTCCGGTACTGTATGGAACTGAACTGAGGCTTTCAGACTCAGAGAAATATCTGGGGGTATTCCTTGATAGTAAACTGACCTGGAAGAGGAATGTTCAGGAGAGACTCAAGCGTGGCCTCAATGCCTACTACACCTGTAGAAACTCCATAGGTAAGAGTTGGGGGCTCAAACCAAAAGTTGTATATTGGATTTACACTTCGGTGGTGATACCAATCCTTTCTTATGGTTGTTCTGTTTGGTGGAAGGCACTGGAACGTAAGAGTAATAGGAACCTTTTGTCGAAGGCACAAAGGTGTGCTTCGATTGGCATTACAGGTGCAATGAGAAGCACACCACAAGCGGCTCTGGATGTCATACTTCATCTCATACCCATTGAAGAGTTTGTGAGGGGTATGGCAGCAAAGAGTCTGATGAGACTTAAGGAATTGGGACTATTAGGCTCATCAAGAGCAGGTCACTCCAGGGTCATTTACGAGATCAGTTACGGTGAGGTTAATCTGAACTCCACAGGGGCATTAGATTACATGGCCGCTGAATCAGACTTTGGAGTAAATCCTGTCGTGGTGATACCTGATAGGGAGATCTGGTCCGGCACTGAGAGACTATATGAAGGTTGTGCAGTGTTCACGGACGGATCAAAGTTGGACGAAGGTACCGGGGCGGGCGTCTATATTATGGGCACAGATTTGAAAGGCTCTTTTAGACTCCCTGATGAGTGCAGCGTTTTTCAGGCTGAGATTCTCGGCATCCTGAAGGCCGCAGAAATAATCAGGCAAAACATTGCGAGAGGTACCGAGGTCACTCTCTATGTGGACAGCCAGGCGGGTCTGAAGGCCTTGGGGACACACTTGGTGAGATCCAGGCTAGTAGCTGCCTGTAGGAAGACACTGAGAGAGCTGATGGAGGACTACATGGTGAGACTCTGCTGGGTGCCTGGCCACTGCAATATTTCAGGCAATGAATTGGCTAATGAACTGGCAAGGCAAGGTGCGGCAGGGAACGTCTCGGAGAGGGAGACATATGTGAAACCACCACTAAGTTCCTTCTATGGGAAAATCAATGATTGGATCTTGGTCAGAACCAATTCGTCTTGGGAGAGTAGAGAGGACTGCAGAGTGTCGAGGGCGATATGGCCGGTACTGAGCAATGCAGGCACTCTCCTGGGCATGAATAGGAAGAGCTTGAGGATCATGATAGGGGCCATAACGGGTCACTGTTTGATAGGGAAGATGAGGTCTAGATTGGACGCTAACAGTTCCGATTTTTGTAGAATGTTGGAGACGTCGACGAAACCGAGTCTATTGAGCACATTGTGTGCCATTGTCCACGATTGCAGCATCGTAGGATGAAGTGGCTGGGTAGCCAGTTCCTCGACGGGCTGAGTGACGTTCGGGACGCAGATCTTGTTGACAGGGGTATAACCCTAGGAGGATTGGTAACATTGCTGGTCCCCCTATATGACTCGTCACATTTCTATTCCTTTTTATCTTTTACTCTACTTTTTCTGTACTCTCTGTATTTTCTATTTTCTGTATTCTATACTCTTTATTTCGCAGCTATTCTATTGAAGGGACTCACAATGGACCGGGATCGGTCTCTGGGTGGAGATGTGGTACTATCTGGTATCACATCTACCTTCTCTATCTATCTATCTATCTATCTAGTATTTTTTCTATTTCATCTTTTTTTTAAAAAACTTTTATTTAATATTATTTTTGATAATGTTGAAAAAATACATTATTGATACATATAAAAACCCCAACAACTTACGAGGTTTTTCAAAAATTTAACTAATTAAAAATTAAAAATCCCAAAAGTAGCATTTTTTTCTCTTAGCGCTTTTTTTTTATAAAAAACCCTAAATTGGCGCGCTTTGCTTTAGTGATATGTCGATTAGGAATATGTTTTTAAATTCCTATTAATTAATATAAAATAGTATCTAAGTGCCTGTGTAAATCGTAGAAAATTATTCCTTTCAGTAGATTTTAGTTAGCTATGAACTGAACAAAATTGTACTAGTTCATAAGGCTAGTAGAATTTTTGACAAAATTGTATAAATTTTCGACGTTTTAAAATTTATAGAAAAAATTCAATATTGTAAAATATTTTGAAAATTACCATTCAATTTTATATGTATATTAAAGTATATCGATTTGTATAAAGACAAACAATTTTGAAAATGTACCCCCCCTAAAGAATTAAAGATTTATATGTTGTAAACTAGTTCCCAAAATATTTCGATTCTATTATTTCGTTCATGTGAGCTGCACCCAAAATATGGTTTTCGATAAACAGTATGCACAATTTTTAACTTTTTGCCAAGAAAATTACAATATATAATAGACACATGTCGACTAAGTAATAATAAGTAATTAGCAAAAATGTTATTTAAATTAGTTTTCGTTCTTGTGAAATGAAGATTTTAATAAAATTTTCAACGATTTTTTTTTTTAAATATTTCAATGAATATTTCAGTAATTTTCCATCGTAATTTAGATTTTAGGGCATCATTTTTTTTTTTTATTTGGTTAGTTACCTTTTTTCACAAATGTTTTAAACGCAAACTAGAAAATGTGTCCTCCTTTTCTTTTGGAACAATTTCTCCGAAATTTAGTACCACCGAGTAAAAAATTTTCTTAAAAAAAAATAAAAGCCGCGATGTTATTAAAATCATTTATTTATGCAAATAGATAGTTCTAATTTGATACACTTGTAACTTTTTTGTTTTAGTTACTATATTAAATTTTTATTTTTACTTACAAGTTTCTTTTTGTATGTTGAAAAATAGAGATATTTAACAATCAAATTAAAATAAAAAACTTTTATTTTCTCGGTGGTGTAATTTAAAGTTGCAGGTGATGACACAAGTTTTACAAGAAATTCTTCGGAAAATTAATGTTAAGCATAATCATTAACCGTCAACTTCACCCTAATACTCGTAATATTTATACTGTATTATTATTCCTACTAATGCATGAACAAAAACACAGAATGGTATTTATGCTTTTATGTTATGTTAATAACATAATAACATAAATGATATTAACCATAAATCACGATTAATTTACCCATTTATTTAGTTATTTATTTATTTATTTATTTTATTAATTTTATAAAAATTTTTTCCGATGAAAATGAATAAAAAAGAAAATTACTATTTATAAAATATTTGCTTGTTGATTTCATAAAAAATAAGGAAAAGGAAAAAAACACATCTAGATTTACTAGTCGTTAAGTTTGAAGGTTTTTCTACAAAATTTAAAAAGGAAATTTATTTCGGGGAACAGTGTTGATAGAATGTTTCGCTACAAGCGCCTCTTCAGTTTTGAATTTTTTCCTTCGCTTTTCGTTACAAATAGCTGACAACGCACAGTGGGGTCAAACTCAAATTTTTTGGTAATAAATCTGAATCTCCTAAACTACTCGTTGGATCAAATTGAAATGTATGGAAGAGTTGTAGAGGAGGACCTAAGCTTTCAGAAAAATCATCTTGTAGTCACCCTGTGATAACACGAGATAAACTACAGGGTGTCAAAGTTGACTACTTTGAGTATGTAAAAGTTAAAAAAATCGTAACTTGTACAAATGAAGTCCGATTTTAAAGATTTTTATATTTCTGGAAAGTGCTTGGCAAGATAAAGAAAAAATAAGCTTACTCATCTAAGTTATCTCTTACAGTTAAAAAGATATTTACGCTTGAATTTTGAATTTTTGATTTTTTGGCTCGAGCTTACTCATCTAAGTTATCTCTTACAGTTAAAAAGATATTTACGCTTGAATTTTGAATTTTTGATTTTTTGGCTCGACTTTCTTTCGTTTTTCGGGAATAAGTCCGGAGATATATGAGGTAAAAATTTTTTAAAAATATTCTGTAATTTGCTACATATTTCAAAATAATATGCTGAAAGAACTTTTGGATTATCTCAATTCGTCTAGACGTGAAAAATATTCAAAGTCAGCACTCTGAAATTGGCATGAAAAATGGCTATTTTTCTTTTCAAAAATATAGTACAATTCATTCACTTTTTTCTCAAAGTTCCGTTAATAAAAAAATTTTTTCCTTATTAATTTCCAAAGATAAGGCTTCATAAATGGTTAATAAAAAAATTTTGAATTGATTTAAGTTTGCACCCTACATCCAGCATTGGCCGAAAATTGTCAATTTTAAAAAATAGTTTCATTTTTATCGATTAATAAAAAAATGTCACGCGAGCTTTTTTAAATTTGGTACCCATATTTTTTATAGAAATAGATTTAGAATGATTTAACACTAAAGTGCTTCCCGCCCGGCCAAAAACGAATGCAGGAATGGAGATTTTATGTTAAAAGTTAGTTTTTTTAACGACTATTTTTAAAAGCATATTAAAAGCATATTAGCATAATATTTTTAATATTATTTCTTATGTAATGTATAAAACACAAATCAAGCTTTCATTCCTAAAAAAAATCAATCAAATAGCTCCAATAACCTATTATTGGTAATTTTTCAAAAATAATTTTTTTTTTTAAAAAACATTTAATTTTTTTAACACAACTCCACTAATTTTGCAAACACTTTAAAAATGTTAAAAGAATATAAAAATAGACTTATTTACCAATTCAACGATATATAAAATGTTGATATAGGTCATTTAATAATAGTAATATAATGGCCTCAAAACTACCAAGTCACGTCAAAAGTTGCAAAATTCACTATTTTGTTCCGTATTTCCATATGTGTGTATACATAACATTTTAGTTTTCTAATGTATTATGTAGGTATATATTTGTTATTATAAAGTAGTAAATTCTTTATTTGAGTAATGTTTATTTAATTTGTTCTACATATTTACATACTTATTATACATATATCCCGTATATTTATTTTATTAAGAATATATTATCGAAGATATTATTAGAGGTTTTCTTGAAAATAATCAGAAACATCAAACGTTAGCAAATTTTTAACTTCCTTAGCTTCGGAATCCTCTTTTTCTATTTCAAGAGTGAGTTTTGGTAGCCATCGTGTTCTTATAGAATATATAACTGGATCTGATGATATTAATAAATATTCCATTAAGTCCATATTTTGCGCTATTTTCAAACATTTTCGGGTATTGAAGAGTCGGAAATGTTTAACATCTTTATTTCGGGCTTCCTGTGCTTCCTCTGTTAGCTCTCCCAATGGCAAAATACTATTTTCTATTATTTCTTTACCATGAGCCAATACTTTGTGAATTGTTGGAGTCATTGATTTCCAGGGGTATGTAATGTTAAGTAGTTCTATAGTTTCGTAAGCAAAAATTTTAAATTTGTCCGCATTAATTTGTTTTTTGCTATTAATGGCTGCCAATATAATCTTAAAACGCTTCAAAATATTTAAGTCAATGCCTGTGATTAAAAATGTGAGATCCGGATTTTCAAAGAAACGTCTTGCTGTATTTCCATCATTTGAGCTTCCATAGCCATGTAGAGGTTTATCAATTATTAATCCGAGTTGTTCTTTGAATTCTAATTGAATTCTTTTCTTCTCCTCTTTTCGTAATTCGTGAAGTTCCAAATTGTTTTTTACTGTAGCATTTTCCTGCCCGGAAATATTTCTGTACTTCATATCATATGCAAGATGTAAGCAGAACTCCAAAAATCTTATCCTTGCGTGGAGTGGTGATATTCAAAATTTTAAAGAATTTTTATTAACAAGGACTTCAGAATTATCCTGAAATTGTGAACTTATTTTTCCACATATATTACATTTCCATGTAGATGTTGTATCTGTTATAGCGTTTGCAACTTTTCCATCAATCATCGTTAATTGTTGTTGAAATGTAACTTTAATAGTTCTGTTTGATACTTTTACATATATTGGGGGCAATGCTTTAATTTCTTCTTCCAATTGGTTGACAATGCTGTTTATTGTAACCGTGGTTTCTTTTGTGTAATCAAAAAGGATTGGACGGCACAAAAATTTGGAACCTGGAGTTAAATTTATTCATATATCATCAAAAAGCGAGTCATTTCTTGTCGATGAGGAAGGCTTATTTAAGCGCATTCGAAGTGGTACCAGAGACGCTATAAACAGCGAGGAATAATTATTTCCAGAATTACTTCCATCCAGTTGTTTGTATTCCGAAAATCCTGATGTTCCATCGCAGCCCCATTTGAATATTAAAATAAGTTCAGAGTCTTTGCATTTTTCAATGTTATCATTGCTGAAGGTAGATATAATTCTAGAGGCAGTATTTTCAAGTAATTGCAATATATTTACTTTAGCACTTTTAACAGAAGCATTAACCGCGCGTTCCATAGGCTGTAAAATATTACTTTTCGCTTTTCTCACTGAATTTGCTACTGGGAAAGATATCATATCCTTTTTCGCTAACAGATTTCCTCAAAATCTCGTATTGGTTTCTTGATAATCTTAAATTTAATATTAGAGTTAAAGCATCTTCAGAGGTAAAGGACGATGTTGATTTCGGTGTCACTATGCTTTGGATTATCCGATGTAATCGATTGGGAGAAGCTGTTGGTAACACATCTATAACTTTTTCTACTTCCTTTGGTTGCGTACTTGTTACTAAAGCTTTAAATGTATCTTTTATTTCGGCATTCGTATGTGAATTTAGAATAGATTCCTGTTTGGTCCTCTTTATTCTTAGCTGAACTTCATCGTAACTTTTTTTTGGTCGAACCTTTTTCTGCTTTCCGATGAACATTGGTATTTCTCCCTCCAACCACTCTTCATTTTTCTTCTTGAACTTTGGTATTGACCAATCTGAAGCTTGCATCCTTTTTTCGTATGATTTATAAAAATTTTCGAGCTTTAAACTGTCTCCTGCAGTAAGAGTTAAACCAAAAGATACTACTGTATCAACGAGTTTTCTTATTTTTTCTGGACAATTTATAATATCAGATAGATTATCCCATATTACTTTGCAAACAGAAAAGTGTTTTAATGTAATCTCCATAATGGCAAATTCACTAATAAATCTGCATATTTATAAGGATACTTATATATGGAAAAAGAATATTTATATCAGGTAAACGGTGACAGGCAAAAATGAATTAAAAAATTTAAATTTTTGCTCAAAACCCCCAATTTCATTCAGTTTAGTTTTATGACCTATAGTGTTAAACAGGTACGTCAAAAAATGTACCTATGCGATTGTAAAAAAAATCATTTTTGTTATAATACATTAATTAAGTAGCTAGGTAAATTATTTAAAAACTTAAAAAAAATGTAATAAAAAACGAAGGAAAATATACTTATTTATTTACTTAGGTAATTTTAAAAACCTTTTCAGTAGAAAAAAAGTATGAATACTTTAAATAAATTCATTAATAAATATTATTATCTCGTAACAAAAATAAGCAATGCAGTTGAGTGTTACGTATACACATATTGAAATACGGAACAAAATAGTGAATTTTGCAACTTTTGACGTGACTTGGTAGTTTTGAGGCCATTATCTTACTATTATTAAATGACCTATATCAACATTTTATATATCGTTGAATTGGTAAATAAGTCTATTTTTATATTCTTTTAACATTTTTAAAGTATTTGCAAAATTAGTGGAGTTGTATTAAAAAATTAAATGTTTATGGATTATCAGCTATTTAAAAAAAAAAAAAATTATTTTTGAAAAATTATCAATAATAGGTTATTGGAGCTATTTTATTGATTTTTTTAGGAATGAAAGCTTGATTTGTGTTTTATACATTATATAAGAAATAATATTAAAAATATTATGCTAATATGCTTTTAATATGCTTTTAAAAATAGTCGTTAAAAAAACTAACTTTTAACATAAAATCTCCATTCCTGCATTCGTTTTTGGCCGGGCGGGAAGCAGTTTAGTGTTAAATCATTTTAAATCTATTTCTATAAAAAATATGGGTACCACATTTAAAAAACCTCGCGTGACATTTTTTTTATTAATCGATAAAAATGAAACTATTTTTTAAAATTGACAATTTTCGGCCAATGCTGAATGTAGGGTGCAAACTTAAATCAATTCAAAATTTTTTTATTAACCATTTATGAAGCCTTATCTTTGGAAATTAATAAGGAAAAAATTTTTTTATTAACGGAACTTTGAGAAAAAAGTGAATGAATTGTACTATATTTTTGAAAAAAAATAGCCATTTTTCATGCCAATTTCAGAGTGCTGACTTTGAATATTTTTCACGTCTAGAGGAATTGAGACAATCCAAAAATTCTTTCAGCATATTATTTTAAAATATGTAGCAAATTACAGAATATTTTTAAAAAATTTTTACCTCATATATCTCCGGACTTATTTCCGAAAAACGAAAGAAAGTCGACACAAAAATCAAAAATTCAAAATTCAAGCGTAAATATCTTTTTAACTGTAAGAGATAGCTTAGATGAGTAAGCTTATTTTTTCTTTATCTTGCCAAGCACTTTCCAGAAATATAAAAATCTTTAAAATCGGACTTCATTTGTACAAGTTACGATTTTTTTAACTTTTACATACTCGAGGTAGTCAACTTTGACACCCTGTAGCTTATCTCGTGTTATCACAGGGTGACTACAAGATGATTTTTCTGAAAGCTTAGGTCCTCCTCTACAACTCTTCCATACATTTCAATTTGATCCAACAAGTAGTTTAGGGGATTCAGATTTATTACCAAAAAATTTGCGTTTGACCCCACTGTGCAACGCTGCAATGGGCTCTTACACCGACATGCTCTTACAGATTAACAAAATCACTTAGTTTCCCTTGAGCTTTCCAACAGTAAGGTTGTATTGTCCCATGATTTCCAAAAAAAACGCTGAAAGAAATGTTTAATGAGATGTGTTTGAATGATTATTTAATAAATTTGATATATTTGTTATACTTTTTGTAAGAAATTTATTTTAATATTCATTTATAGTTTTCGTTATAGAATATAAATTATTTTAGAGCAAAATAACAATGTCTTTGGATACTTCATCTGAATTATAACTCTGGATACATTCAAGTGCTAATTTTTTTGTTTCTAGACTTTTGAAAGATTTTAAATGGATGAAACTATTTTTAACCAAATGCTATTTCCTCTTGTAAGAATAAATCAAAATTCACATATTTTTAAATCAAAGGTCGATTTAAGGGAGGATTTTTCTGCCGACCGCTGTTATTTATCAGTTTTGTATAATTCAATGAAATTTGGTATTGGTGTATTGTAGCATATTTTTCTCATAATCGCATATTGAACACAATATCTTTTCTTTACAGTGAATTCAGATTTTAATACTTCTAGATTATTATTTCAAAAATAATGTGTAGATTACACTGCGAGAAAAGCTTATATGGATAACAATACCATATACATATAAAACTCCGAACCCAATGTAGTAATACTGTTTTAATGATATACAAATTTCAAAAAATTAATTTAATTATTTGTACACCATCTTCTTTAGCAATATGGGCATCAAATGAAAGAAAATAATCCTAAAGGCTAAAGCTAAAAGAATTTTTTGTTTTCATTCATCAGAACGAACATTTTGAAAAACGTCCTTTAAAAATTTTATCCTTTTAAAACCTTAACAAATGTTAATAAATATATGTAAAAAATATATATGTTGAAGACTGGCATTTATTCTATAACAAACTTATATTTCTTTCCTGTGCTCTTTTAATTAAGTATAATTGGGAATTATTGGGTACTAATGTAAAAAAGTATTACTACTTAAAAGTATTTGTACTTAAAAATATATAAATATATGAGAAGGTACAGATCACATATAGTAAAATATTATACTAGGCTTTTTTATTTTCCGATCCTATTTCTATTCAAAGGAACTTAATTTTCAAGGGAAATAGTCACTTCTAACGTCAAATTGTACCTACTAAGTAATTATTACATGATTTCTTATCCAATTATATACTTTTGTATAAGATTTCCATTCAATTAATTTTCGAGAAATTACGATTTTTGTATTTTTATGTGTGACACGAGCTATAATTAGCATTAAAGAGTTATTTAAAAACAATTTAAGGTATAACAGCACAACATTATGAGACTGCACTAAAATGATATCCGAGTTAAGTCTTAACTGGAACCTTTAATTATCTGGAGTGTAATTTTAGGAGAGACAATATTATGCAATCTAAAATATATATTAATATGAATAAGCTATAAGTGTAAATTATTAATTCTGAGATTTAAAAATATAATAATATGAACTACGTGTAATTTTAAGATAGGAAGTAGTAGAAGCTATGCGTACATCAACTGTTCCTATATTCTTGCTGATCCTGGAAAAGGTTCTTCAACTCTGGCTTAATTTTGTGGTAATCTTCCTGCCATAGAATGGACTGATAGTGAATTGCTTTTAATTTTTTTCCATATATTTACAACGGATAAATCCTAGAAACTTTGTTCTGGGAATGTCATTAAGGGGCGCCTTTCAGATATGTGGGATAATCTGATAGTGCTGATATTGGGCGAGAGTTGAGTTAGATTCTAGCTAAGACAGTGGCGAATTCTTCAAAAGTGAATTTTTTGAGAAACTACAATTCGCTTAAAATGAAGTTTAAAACTTTTTATTGCGTCTTCCCATAAGACGCCCATGTGAGGAACGTGTTTTCGAAAAAGTTTCCACTCAAACCCATGAGTAATATATTTCTAAGCTATATCTTGGGCTACGTTCTACAGTGAGGCAGAATCGAAATTTTTTGGAAATAAATCTGTAACTTCCGATCGGCTGGTTGGATTTTCATGAAATTGGTATAGGTATAGCAGAGGAGTGCATAATGTTAGGTTTGGAAGGGGGGCACAACAAACCCCTCAGAAACGGAGCTAAGGGGGCTCAAATTTAGGTACCTCTGACATAAAAAATTTTTAATCACTTGCCAAATTTTTTTCTCGTCCGATTTCAAATATTTATATATATTACTGTAGGTCTTGATAAGACCTATAAAAGACATGCTTACACGTCCTATTTATCTCTTATAGTTTTCGAGTTATTTGCATTTGAATTTTTAAGCACCATAATTTTGCATATTCTTGGTCCACTTTTTTCATATATGTCCTAGTATTTCCGACCGCCTAGTTTTTTCTTAACTAGTTAAAGAACAAAATTATCTATTGAATAAACATAATTTGAAGTCGATATCTTTACCGAGTCCAAAAATAAACGATTTTGAATTTGAAAATTGCAAAAAAACGACTTTTTGTGTTTTTTTAGCCGAAAAAGTATCTACACTCTTTTTATTTTAAAATAAAATTTTCTTTCGCAACATATAATAATTTTGCACTTTGCTGAAAGGTAACTTCACAGAGATGACTTTAAGATAAAAAACAAGCCCAATACCTCAATTGGTCATGGTACATACTCACCCGAATTCGACCCATTTTATATGAAAGTTTTGATTTTAGACCATATTTTCTCAAATCCCAAGACAAGCGGAATATATTTTAAGAATCTTCAATATGTTGTTAAAAGTCTTAAATCAAAATCTACGGGATTTCATCTTTATAAACAAATATGTTATTACAATTAAAAATTTTTATTTTCTCCAAAAATCCCAAAATAGGCCTTTTGTTTGGTTTATTTTTAAATTTTAACAATATGTATTCCAAATTAAGCTTATCCTTTAGCATATATAATTTCCGATCTTTTGCAAAAAATTCAAGTCAATATCATGCCTCATTTCAGAAATATGCGCCTTTAAACTTTTATATTTCCAATGTATTGTATATATGACTATATTTTTACAAACTTGCAACTTTGCCTTTAGCTTTGCGTGAATAATTACTTAGAAAATTATGAATATTTCTGTATACTTTTAATAATATCTATACATAAAATATTTTTATAAAAATAATTAATAAATATTTTTTATTTTTAATAGGTTTCCACATTTTCCAAATTTAAGTAAATCTTTATCCTTTTCAAACCATTCATATATTTCTATTAATGAATTTAAAATAAAAAAACAGACAAAAAAATGTCTATTTTAACTTAATCAATAAGTATTTTATTTGTTTACATTTATGGTGTTTACCTAAATTTAACAAATGTATTTATCTATTGGTGATGGTTAAAATTTATATATTCATGATCTAGTGGCAATGTACAGGTATCCCTTCCGGTGATTCCAAGCTGCATCATTTATCTATTCTGATGGTTCAAAATCTATATTTTTATGAGCTAGTGACAATACACAGGTAATATCCTTTCTGGTGATACCTAACAGCAACATATAATATCAATGAATTCGGTATAGGTACTCTCCCAAATTGACTCTTTCAGATATTTTACCTGATGAAAATTCACAGAATACCTGTAAATATATAAACCTGTGCGATATATGAAATAGATATATATAAATGCGCAGCTAATCCTTATCATTCTTATCATTGAAACATGAACAATTATGTTGTGTTCTGTGGAGTTTATCTAAAAATAATCTTAATCGTTTAGAAGCTATAGTGGAATTCATAAAAACTACATATCATGCAAAAGTCGACGTCATTGGTAAATCTCAGATAGAGAGCTTTTTAAAGTTGTATGACGTAAAAATGAAGTCCTTGAATCAGCGTACTAACAGATTAAAAATTAAACATTCCGATTGGATGGATACTGATATAGAAATATCGGCGTGCAAAATATCAACTGGAGCACTCTGCAAGACATATGATGATTTAAGTACAAGATCTAAGAAGAAAAAACTGGCCCATAAGCTTTCTATAATTTCGAATGAAGAAGTTTCTGATACATTCAAAAAAGTAGAAGCAACCTAAGAGTGCAATTAATATTGCTGAAATACTGCCAACTGCATCACCAAAACGTCTTAAACAGATTGCCTAAAGTGTGCTTACTCCAACATCGCAATCCAATTTTACAGAGGAACAAGCAATTGCTTTGATGCTTGAACTGGACCTCAGCCGAAACAAATATCAAATTTTAAGAAAAACTCTTCTTGAAAAGGGACACTCAATTCTACCATCATACAAAGAAATTCAATAAAAAAAAGCAAAGTATTTTACCATTTATTTCGCCCTTCCTGAATACAAGCATGCTAGTGGAAGTAAGAAAATGGCGGATTATATAAGTGTATTTATAGCATCTTTGGTGCCATTAAAAAGGCTATCTTATTGCTTAAAGCAATCTTCATCAAAGTGTAAAAATTCATTTGAAGATATATGACTTAACACCACTCCAGGATCAAAACATTTTTGCAGACCTGTTTGGTTCACAAGGGAGTCGAAGACAACAACAAAGGATTTAGTGGAATATATTAAAGACGAAATAAATGATTTACAACCTCTTTCAATAACCATATACCAATACACATTCGACATATCCTTTCAACTTAGTCTAACAATGATTTATGGAAAGGTTAGTAATGCCATTACGGAAACATCTCCTTTTTGGAAATGCTCACTATGTGATGAGGCGAAATCACAATTTTCGGATATTGGTAAAGCAAGGAGTATTAATAAAGAATTTTTGTCTTTCGGAATATCTCCACTTCACGCCAGAATAGGGTTCATGAAGCATTTTCGGCTCATAGCATATGATTTAAAGTATAGAAGTGTATTAGAAAATTTAACAAAACCAACCAGAAACAACGAGGATTTAAAACACTTAGAATATCTGAGAAAAGTAGAATCGAGGATGAATTCAGAGAAGAGACGGGATTAAACAGCGACAAACCTCTGCCGACTGGTAATAGTACAAATGATAGAAACATAGCAAGAAGGTTTTTCGTAAATTTCGAAGCTACATCAAAAATAACTGGTATTAATAAATAGTTACTTGAAAGGACTGACATACTATTAATAGCAATTAATAGTAATCACAAAATTAACTCTGCTCAATTTAGAGAATATGCAAAAGAAATATCTAAACTACTTGTTTCTCTATATCCATGGAAAGAAATGACATCAACAGTACATAAAGTATTGTGCCATGGCGAAATTATAATTGAACGAAATATTCTTCCACTTGCAGAGCTTGCAGAAGAGGCTCAAGAAGCAAGAAACAGAGATTTTAAGCACGTTCAATTATTCAGCTCCAGGAAGTGCTCCAGAACGTCACAAAACGAGGATATTTTTAATAGCCTATTGTTAATTATTAGGCCCTGTACTATCATCAACGAGAAAATGTTAGATTTGTTATGAGCCTTTATCAACTCAAATTACTGAAGACTTGAAAGACCTCTATTATCTTTTAGATATGTATACAGATGCAACAGATTATTTTATAGAAAATAAGTGGTATAAGTTTAAAATATTAGAAAAATTGTCTACATAAATTTAATGTAAATAAGTAATAAAAAATCGTATTAGAAATAGAATATTTATTAAGGAAGATGATAAATACCAAAAATAGTAATATTGATTAAGTTAAAATAGACATTTTTTGTTTGGTTTGTTTTTTAAAATTCATTAATAGAAATGTATGAATGCTTAGAATAGGATAAAAATTTACTTAAATTTGGGAAATGTGGCAACTCTATTAAAAATAAAAAATATTTATTAATTATTTTTATAAAAATATTTTATGTATAGATATTAGTAAAAGTATACTGAAATATTAATAATTTTCTAAATAATTATTCACGCAAAGCTAAAGGCAAAAGTTGCAAGTTTGTAAAAATATAGTCATATATACAATAAATTGGAAATATAAAAGTTTAAAGGCGCATATTTCTGAAACGAGGCCATTATTATATATAAAGGATAAGCTTAATTTGGAATACATATTTTTAAAATTTCTTTCGCTATTTAGAAATAAACCAAACAAAAGGCTCAATTTGAGGTTTTTGGAGAAAATACAAATGAAATTCGTAGGAGATGTGGATCTTATTAATATCAATAAAAGCGCGTTAACCAAATTTCAATCAGGGGTAGAGTTTTCCTGAATTCCCAAAAAAACTAATGAAAATTCCCAAAAATGGGATTTTTGGCTATAGAATCCACATTTTTCCGAAGTCCCATAGATTTTTATTTAAAACTTTTAACAACATATTGAGGATTCTTAAAATATATTCCCCTTGTCGATTCGTGCTTTGGGATTGGAGAAAATATGGTCTAAAATGAAAACTTTCATATAAAATGGCTCGAATTCGAGAGGGTGTTTACAATGACCAGTTGAGTGGTTGGGCTTGTTTTTTATTCTAAAGTCATCTTCGTGAAGTTACTTTTCAGAAAAGTGCAAAATTATTATACGCTGCGAAAGAAAATTTTATTTTAAAATAAAAAGTGTGTAGATACTTTTTCGGGTAAAACAACACAAAAAGTCGTCTTTTTTGCAATTTTCAAATTCAAAATCGTTTATTTTTGAACTCGGTAAAGATATCGACTTCAAATTTTTCTTATTCAATACACAATTTTGTTCTTTAACTAGTGAAGGAAAACCTAATAAAATCGGTCGAAAATACTAGGATATATATGAAAAAAACTGGACCAAGAACATGCAAAATTATGGTGCTTAAAAATTCAAACGCAAATAACTCGAAAACTATAAGAGATAAATAGGACATGTAAGCATTTTTTATAGGTCTAGTCAGGGTCTACAGCAATATATATTGAATCGGACGAGAAACAAAAATTTGACAAGCGATTAAAAATTTTTTATGTCAGAGGTACCTAATTTTGAGCCCCATTAGCTCCGCCACTGAGGTGTTTGCTGTACCACCTTCCAAACTTAAGATTGTACACTCCTGTGCTACGCCTATACCATATTTCATGAAAATCCAACCATCCGATCAGAAGTTACAGATTTATTTCCAAAAAATTTCGATTCAGCCTCACTATGCATTCTTAACAAAAGTGGTAAAGTCGAGTTTAACTGCTCTACTGAAACCGCCTCCCAACGAAACTATTAAATTAGGCATGAAATAGTGCAGAGGATAAATCTGAGCAGGGTTCTAAGCAGAGTTGCCGATTTCTGTGTAATTATCCAAAAATGGAACAATTTCAAATTTCTTGAATAAATTTTAGATAATAAATTCTCCGTTTATTTTTTTGTGTTATTGTAACGGAACTTCGGTTCACACAAATTACTAAATTTACTGTTCATAAGTAGTCTTTAATGCTTATTTTTTGTTAAGTAAAAATACTCCAATTTAGAAGTTTTACACAGTAAAAATGATAAACTAAATTTTAAAAAATGAAGCTGGTAATCTAATAGATTACAATACAAGCAAGCATCTAGAATGTAACTTATAATTGGAATTTCCAGTGCGTAAATTTTAAAAATATGTAAAAAGTCATATCAGTTAAAATTTATATTATGTGCAAAATTGTAATGTAGATATTACGATAAACAGCTGACTTGAATTCACCGTAATTTATAACAACCAAATGTTACAGTTTGTTTACATTTTTATATCCTACACTACCATAGGTGGTTGGGGTATTATGCGTATGTGCTGATATTTTTAACGCATAGAAAAAGTTATCCAGCACCCACCTTAAAGTATACCAATCGATTCAGAATCACTTTTTAAATCGATCTAACGATGTTTTTCCGTCCATCTGACTGGCTGGACTGTTGGCTGCCCATGTAAAATATTTCGACAAGGACGAAGCCTATTGAAATTGGTTGTGATCGGTCCATTATTTCACCTAGCCCCCATACAAATGTACCCTCGAAATAGAGTTTAAACACTCAAAAATAAGAATATTTTTTATGAAATTCGGTGCAATGAAGTTCTGTACAAGTATCAATCTTTGTGCCAAATTTTATGAAGATCGGTCCTCGAAAATTCCATTAACGTGTATAAATCCAATATGAATGTTAGTATCAAGTTAATATTCAACACAAATAAGTTTTGTGTATGTAAAAACAATATTGCTAAATTTTATGACAATCGGTCCATAATTTACTAAAGCTCCCATATAAACCAACTTCCGGGAATCGCCCCAAAGTGCATAAAATCATCTAGATGTTAGAATCAACGCATTATACTGTATTTGCATATTTTATTTTACATTGGCCACAGGTGTAATATAAGTCCCCTTCCCGAATTTTTATGCTCATACACAATGGTGTAGTGTATCATATAGTCCGATAACAATCTTGACGCGATGTGGCTTAATGTAGGCTGTGGTCTCTTCCTTGAAGCTTCAGTTGTCCTCCTGGAAGGGTCTGCCTTCCTGGAAGATACTGAGTAATCAAGGTCTAGACTCTAAAGGTCTTCATGACCAAAGGTTATCCATTCCCTATCCTCCCTACCCTATATCCTCTTTTCTCCCCTCTTATTTTATGGAGAATTTTAAAACAAAAAACAAAAACAACAACAACAAACAATTGGAGATGGGTATCTCCTCGGAAGACGACCTTCTGGCCTCTAGTCAAGAGACCTTGGTTGAACAACCTAGCAGCAGGGGCGAAAGTCATTGCACCCCGCTATCACAAAACACATAACCAATGTCTCCTCGACAGGATGTCAAGTCTGACGACCAGTCGAAGGAGAAATGGAAAAAAGAAATTCTGAGACAACGTTATCGCAAAGCTCTCTTTATACTAGAAAAAATTGCCAAGAATGAGGTAAATGGCACTCCACATGAGCGCGATAAGGAAGATCGTGTCAAATACCAAGCGGTGGTTGACGAGTATCTTAAGTTTAGGGACTCCCAACCATCCATCACTTGCTGATGGCACTGAACAACGACAAAAGTGGCTATCTAATTCCAGTGGTAGCAGAATGGGGTGCTATAGAGTCTAAATTGGCTGAACTCGTGGTGGACTTTGGTGAGATACACTGGGGCTACATCCTGTAATGTTTGGACGTGTTCTCTAATTGGAAAGACTTAAGCTTATCCCAGCGGAGGAAAGATGAGCTGCGATAACCATAAAATACTGGAGTGTTTGAAGCTGCAGAACCCTAGTATCCCTAAGGATGACTAGACAGACATCCGTACAGAAGATCATGGGAACAACAACAAGTGCATTATCTTCGCCATCTCAGGAAATAGCGCAGTTGAGCTAGAGAAGGCGGGGCTAAAACTGTACTTTGGGGTTGGGGACGCCAAGGTTAAGTTGTTCCGTCCCACAGGTCCAGGAGCACATTATAACATTTAAATTTTTGCTTCATAATTTTTATTGTATGTTTATGTATACATTGAAAATGAAATATATTTATCATTATTAATCATGATGATGATGTACCAAATGAGGTCCATCAACCAAATTGTCTCAAACTCCGATCAGTTAAAATTTACTGATGAATTGGAGATAGCCAATAGTATGCTGACAGGCATGCAGCAAAATGAACCTGCACAAAATCCCACAACCGACGATGAAAATCGTGAAAATTAATCTGCAGCATTCAAAATGTGCTACAGACAATCTGAGTATTCTTTTAGCGGAAAAGGACCTCGACATTTCTATAGTTCAGGAACCCTGGGTTTCAAACTCCCAAGTCAAAGGTTCCCGACTTCAACATATAAAATACTATATATAAAAGATAAAGGTAAGCCAAGATCTTGTCTTACTGCTAAAAAATACATAAATATATTTCTCTGCTCACAGTATAGCTCAGCAGACCTGACAGTCGCAAGGGTCGAATTAGTGCGAAACAGGAGTTTATTGATCGCCTCCAGCTATATAGCACACGACAAATCAGCCCCGCTGGACGAAGTGAAGGCGTTCTAGTCTCTATGGAGGCTCAAGACGACATTATCCTGGGAACGACCCCACATTCGTTTTTCCGAGCTGGGTGAACCGTACTGGATGGGAACAGGTGCTAGATATTACACTTAAAAAAGACAGATCTAATTTATCAGTTGATAGGTGGAGAGTATCCAAAGAGAAATCCTTTTCGGATCATTGCTGGATACTTTTCGATATTGGACTCATCTGCAATGAAACAGCGTCAACCTCCAGAAACCCAAGGCGAACAAACTGGACTAAGTTCAATGGGATTCTCAGGCACAAACTAAAAAGAATACCTCCAGTCGAAGCAACGAATGAGTGTCTTGATCAAATTGAAAGTACATTAGGCAAGGAAATTGTTAAAGCTTTTAATATATCCTGTCCAATGACGAAGGCTAAAAGGAGTTTCCCTCCCTGGTGAAATAAGCAACTCTCGATGCTACGCAAGGAGGCATGCAATACTTTCAATATTAGCTACAGGACTAAATCGTAGCAGTTTTATCACGATAAGCGCAGATGATATAAGAAAGCAATAAAGATCGCAAAAAGAGATTCATGGAAAGGTTTTTCGAATCTATCAACAATACCAAAGAATGTGCAAGACTCAGTAAGGTTTTGACAAATGGTCATAATAGTCCATCCTATATTAAAAGTATGGATGGCTCATAGTCAGAATCGTCGGAGGAATTTTTGGACATTTCACTCAATACTCATTTTCCTGGCTCTACAGATGCTGCCGACCTGGAGATGGGACATATTAACTCCTCAAATCGAAGATGACATGATATGGAGAAAATTTCATGGGCAATGGAGAGAAGCTATCTCTTCGTACAAATCTGCAGAACCTGATGGAATTATACCAAGGATGCTACAAAGTGCAAAGATATACATCATACCCCGGCTACATAGAATCTTTAAACTCTGCCTAACCCTCAACTATGTTCCGCGAAATTGGAGGAGAGTGATGGTAGTGTTCGTTCCAAAAACCGGAAAGAAAGTCATAAGAATGCAAAGGACTTCCGTCCTATTAGTCTCTAATCTTTTCAGCTGAAAACCCTGGAGAGACTCATTGATTTACATATAAGGCAGCGTCTAGAGGGTACAACTCGACTCTGAGGAAGTCAACACGCCTACACTAAAGGTGGCTCCACGGAGACGGCTCTTCATGAAGTCTTAAGGGTCATCGAGCGATCCATGGTATTTAAACAATACACAATGGCTGCCTTTCTGGACATAGAAGGTGCCTTTAAGAATGTTACGACTATGGCGATACAGAGAGCTCTGTACGAACTAGGAGCTGAGGATTACATCACCAACAGGCTGGTCTCAACGCTAGAGACGGACGATGTGGTGATACTAGTAACAGGACTGTTTCTGAAAGTGATAAGCGATACAATGTGAACTGCTCTGACTACACTCAGCAACTGGTCTAAAGAATGTGGACTAGGAGTGAATCGGGGCAAGACAGAGCTGGTACTTTTCATCACAAAGACCAATATTCTGAGCTTCAGACTGCCACGGCTAGAAAACTGTGAACTCACCTTGTCAGACAATGCACAGGGCATTATTTTGGACTCCAAGCTTTCATGGAAGCTAAACATTCAACATAGGGTTAGTAAGGCTACGGTAGCATACTACACCTGTAGAAAGATGTTTAGTGTGAAATGGGGTTTGAGTCCAAAATTAACAAAATTGCTATACACTACTAGTAAGAGATACGTTGTGGATCAACATTACAGGATACAAAGATCCGCTTCCATTGGCATTGCAGGTGCATTACGTACTAGCCCATCAGTAGCTCTGAACACTATATTGCACCTAACACCGGTAGACCTACACATTATTAAATCATCAGTCAATAGTGCGATAAGATTATCTGCAACGGAAAGCTGGAGATCTAGAATATATAGGCATGCGAGGATATTAAGTTTAATACCCTCACAATTCAATCAACCTACCGGCTATATGATTCCCCAGATGGACTTCAGAAATACTATTAAAGTCCTATTCTCCACCAGGAGTGAATGGGGAAGGGGAAATCCTCTTGAACAATTTGTAACTAAGAGCGATGTCGGCTCTGATGTCTTCTCTAACGATCTTGGAATTAGACACTTATATAGACTCCCTGATGAGGCAAGCGTATTCCAAGCAGAAATACTAGCGGTCAGGGAAGCATGTAAGCTAATTCTCGATAGAAATATTCAAGGGAATATTTGTTTACTTGTCGACAGCCAAGCGGCAATTCTATCGCTCAAATCACCCAAAGCTACCTCTATTCTAGTCAGACAGTGTAAAGAAGAACTGCTAGGACTAAGTCGACTGTATGACATTACTATAGTCTGGGTTCCTGCGCATTGGGATTACTATGGTAATGAACAGGCAGACGAATTAGCCCGAGCAGGCTCTGCTATGAATGCCTCCTTATCGGTTTCTGTCGCAATCCCGTTAGGATCAGTCAAAAGCAGAATCCAAAAACACTATCTAGAAATGGCGAAATCTGGACAAATGTAGAGTCGCGAAGGAAACGTGGCCTACCTACAACGAAAAACGCTCAATGCAACTCATTGGCTACAAACGCAAAGACATCTCGAGACTAATAGCATTGTTTACAGGTCACTGGACGATCGGGAAACATGCAAGCAGACTTGGTCCCACTTACAATGAATACTGTCGTAGTTGTGACAATAGCAAGAAGGAGAAGACAGTATATCATTTTCTATGTAAATGCCCAGCCTTGAACGCAATTAGACATACATTTCTAGGAAGGTACCAATTATTCAACCTCTGTGAGATATCTGACACCAGGTTGGATCTAATTAATTTATGTTCTCATTTTTCTTCCCTACATTTCTATCTCATTACAGACTCAATCCAACTTATTCACCTGGCGAGAAGTGTGGTCCAATCAAAACACAATTTAACGAGCCTAATTGATTGCCCGTAAGTTTACGGGCTATTCTTTGTGTTAACCTTTGGGTACCCTATACATTGACAAGTTAATGATGTTCTTCCCAAAAAAAGCCATGTTGTTTTTGCCTTGTTGTATTTATTATAGAGTTGCTCTCACCGTCTATGAATAGTCTAACATATTCTAGGTCAAAGAGATATGGGCTTTTAATGTATAAAGGTATAAGATATATATATATATATATATATATATATATATATATATTATATATTATATATTATATATATTATATATATATATATATATATATATATATATATATATATATTCGGTAATAACTTTCCAATAGTACACTAACTCTAATTGATACGTTTTAGAATAGGGGTAAGAATATTTATATTTTAGAGACCACAGAAGTAAGAGAAAATAAATGTGACATTTTTTACAATTTTTTGTAATTTTTTCTTTTCTTGTAATTTTGGATTATATGAAGTTTTTGGTTATACAATGTGACCTATAGAGTCTAGAAAAGTGGCTTTCGTCCTAAAACTAACGAAAATACTGACGTAACCTTTAACATAGGGGGATTTTCGCAATGAGGATATTTTCAGTTCGAATGGGTCAGCAGAACCAATGCCCATTATTTCAGAGGGAAAAGATAAGCTACATCTTTCTAGAGGTAAGTCAGCTATTATCTGTGAATATGGAAAAACCAAAAACCGGTTTTAGGTTTTTTTTTATAATTTTAGGTTTTTTCAAAACCGGTGTTTTAAAGTCGGTTAACCGCTTTTTAACAGCATTTTAGTTAACTTTTTATGTAATTTTAGTCAGAAAAAGTGTTTAAAAAAGAAAAATTACATGACTAAAAATGAAAAGTCTCATGTAACTTCCTAAATGCATTGAAAGTGATAGATACCTTATTTAACTTGGACTATTCTCTTTAATAGTTGAACCAAATCCTACTATTCAGTGCGCACATTATAACATTTAAATTTTTGATTTATAACTTTTGTTGTATGTATATGTATACATTAAAAATGAAATATATTTATCATTATTAATCATGATGATGATGTACCAAATGAGCTCCATCAACCAAATTGCCTAAAACTCCGATCAGTTAAAATTTACTGGGCCTTATTATAAAAATATTTAAAGGATACTAAAAGCTTAGAAGTACACACATTACACCAAAAAGATTGCCGATTACACAGTAAATGTTTTGCAGAAAAGCTTATTAGTTTTTATAAAACTAATAAGAAATTATTAAAAAAAAAAAAAAACATACCAATAGAAGTTTCTACTGGTATAATTTTTATAACCAGAATTTTATGCACTAATTTTTCGTGCTTACTTATAAGTATTTTAATAATAAAATATATTTTATTTTGGAGACATATTTTCAAATACCAGGATTATGAAAAAAATATTAAAGAAAGTGTATTAAATAAGATAAATTAAATAAATCAGAAATAACTCAAAATTAAAAAAGAAATACTTCTCTTAAGTTATAACGTGAATAAAAACTTTAATCTTGAAATTATGCACATCAAAATTTAGTATTTTTGTACGTATAAATGTAGGCTTTTATTAAAAAAATTACAAAAAAAATTTAAATGACTGAAAACCGATTAACCGGTTTTTTATAAAATGAGATTTTTCTGTTAAACCAAAAACCGGCTTTTGAAATCAAAAAACATATTAGTACAACATTTTTACCGTTATTTCTTACGTATTATATAAAGCAAATATTATCTTTCATTGCTCAGAAAAATTTTAAAAAGCTTCAACAAAAAATTTTTGTCAATTTTTAAAAAATAATATTAAAAAAATTGAAAACCAATATATATATATGTATATATAATAATAATAATAATAATAATAATAATAATAATAATAATAATAATAATAATAATAATAATAATAGTAATAGTAATAATATAAATAAATAATCTATAGTATTTAATTAAAATAAGCAAAACTCCTTCTACGTTTAAAAAAACTTATGAAATATTAAAACAATATAAAAACAATTCACTAATATGTAGTTTGTTTATATAGGTTGCGTTAAAAAGATAATATAATGGCATCAAAACTCACAAAATTCACTATTTTATTATATATTTCCACATGTGCGTATTTACCAAATTCTGAGCTTTGACCGTAACTGACCATAGAATTATTCATTGGTTTCTAAAAAGATTACAATTTTTATAAAAATTTAGCTATTAAATACTCTGTTTTGTAACATAATATGAAAAGAAAAATAATCTAAACATAATTATCTATGAAACAAAATCTAAAAATTTAAAATCGGTTAAAAAAATTTAAAGTTATTACGAATTCTCCCAACCGTTAATGTGTTTTTGATCACTTGCGTAAGGAGTGTACTAACAAATTTTTAATTTTTTGAGAAATGTTTAAATAAAATGTTATTTTTAATTAAATTTGAACCATAATTACTTAAAAATACGTTTTTGTATTTCAAGGATAATTCAAACCCTTTTCAATGCTTGGTTAGAAATTGTTGACTTTTCTTAAGACTGTTTCAAAGCTCCTATCTAAAACTTTTAAAAATTTTGTAAAACAAATTTCAAAAAAGGTTTCGGTAGAAAGGCATTTGTTGCAGTTTTTTAGTTATAAAGTAAATTTGTGTTAACTGATGTTCATATTAAATCAAATTATTCATAACACAATTACACCATATCTCAGAAAATATATTCTGAAGATTTTTAGAAAATTGAACCTGTGAAATAAGAAGGTCAAAGGTCAAAATTTTAAATATTTCCAATTTTTAAGGAAAACTGAAAAAAATTCAGTTATATTTCCATAACATTTTATCCAAATCAAGATAAAAACTTAAAACTTTCAAATGTTCCAATAGATCAAAAGTCTTCGTGTTTTAAAGATTATCCTTGTCCAATTTTCCTAAAAACTTCAGATTGTGCTTTTGAGACATGTTTTATTTTGTTCTCTGATAACTCTGTTTAGTCTGAATATCAGTTTTAAAAAAATTATTTTATAACTAAAAGCAAAATTCAAATTAGGTACGGTTTAGTTGTACAAGGTATTGAACTTATTCTTTTTTAATTTTATTTCCTGTAGCGTTTTCTGTAAACCTGCATAGTCTTATTCAAACTTTTTTGAAATTTGTTTAACAAAATGTTTAAATGTTTGAAATTGGAGTTTTTAAACAGTCTTAACCTTAAACAGGACCATATTTTTCATTAGTTATGGTTCAAATTTAATTAAAAATAGCATTTCAATTAGACATTTTTCAAAAAATGAAAAATTTGTTTGTACACTTCTGACACAAGTGGTCTAAAACACATTAACGGTCTAGGGAATTCGTAATAACTTTAAAATTTTCTAACCTATTTTTTCATTTTACATCTTCTTAGATAAATAATTATGTTGAAATTGCGAGTTTTTAATATATTGTAAAATGTCAAATTTAACGGGTTTTTTAGCTTTGTTAGTAAATAATAAAAATATTTTTTAATTAGTGAAATTTTTATTTTCTTAGAAATTATTTAGCTTTTTTCCCGCTAAAAATACATTTAGTTTCACTCTTTTGGAAGTAATTTTTATTCAGTTCCAAAAAAAGTGGAAAATATGCTCTTAGTTCTACCTTCGAAGTGGTGAAAATGTTCGTTTTTGTTCTTTTTTTTTTTTTTTGGTGGACATTTATGAAGCCTTGTCTTCTGGTATATGTAAAGAAAAATTTTTTATTAAAGAAACTTTGAGAAAAAAGTGGAAGAATTGCACCATAGTTTTGGTACAAAATTCCATTTTTCATACGAATTTTAGAGTGCTGACTTTGGACATTTTTCACGACTATATATATATATATATATATATATATATATATATATATAGGCTTTAACATTTGAAAATTTTTCAAAGAAATTTAATTTAAGAGTTTCGATAGTACTTGTGGGTGGGGGGAACAAGCGCCTCCAAGTTTTCTTTACGTTAAGATTTCTTTCGAAACCATTACAAAAATTTTATAGCCTGGTACAATGAAAATATTTTAGAATATTTTTTGAAAATAACCCCAAAAATGTGATCTTTTTCTAAAGTTTTAATTTCAGATTTATATAACTTTTTATTGGATAGCTATGTTTACATGATTCTTGCAGCAGTGTTGGAAATCTAGCGGATATTTTAAAAAAATTTTGGGGTCCAAAAAGCGAGTCAAAAAATGGGGGTAAAATTGGATTCGATTGAAATATCTCTTAAACTAAAAGGTAACCTGCACATATAAGCGTGTTTTTTGTAGAGATTTATAAGGACAAGCTATGTTGAAATTTTATTTACATTCAAATCATAAATGATTTAAAGAAAAACTACATACCCAAGGTGATTAACTTTGGTGGTCTAACCTCTACCCCCTGGTCCGCTAGGAAGCTGTAATTATCAAAATCAACTGGAAAATACCTCAGCTCTGATTTTGTGAAATATTATTTATATATCTCCAACGCTTTGGTACCACTGTGCAACGTTCATTTCTTGTTCAGTTAAATCGCATTGAGTTGTAGTATGAGTTTTTAGCCTCAGATTTTTTTTAATTTGTTAAGAAACCTGAAAATATAACAAGTTACATGTAGAGCTATAGTATAGGATGAACAATTATTTAAAATATCATTTTATTCTACATTAATATGCAGGGATTTTGTATAAGTTTGTCACCTTATATATAACGTTGCGCAAACATTATTTTTGCATATTTTACACTTAAGGGCTTATTTTGTCATTAGAGTATTTACTTATCTCACCACTTCTTTATATAAATATAACTATTTTTATCTTATGAAGTAATCAAGTGACTGTTTTTATTGCAAAATAATTCTTCCTTTAGCAATTGCTACTCAATGTCTAGAAATTTTTTGTAAAGGAATCTACACGACTTAAGCAAGTTCTTTTGGAGCAGGGATAATAAATTCAGTGCAACTGTATATTTTTTAGTACAACTACCTCTTCAAAAGTACAGCATACAGCAGTACTCTAGTGATTGATTTATAAAATTTTTCATTCTTAATAAAATTATATATAATTTGAATCGAAATGAAAGTTCTCTAGACCGATTTTAAATCGTTAAAATTTTTATTAAATAGAACTGATTTATACATACGATTTAAAAACATTATCAATAGTGAATGGAGACACTTTTGAAGGTAATACGGATATGTGTTAATTAAGATAACATAAAATTTCTATCCTGGAAAGTGCGTAAAGGATAGAAAATAATCATTATTATTGAAATTTTAAACCAAAAAATCAGATTCAAGGATTCAAGTCCTAAATACAGAAATATAATCCTTAGAACAGTTTCTATCGAAATCCGGAATGTTTTTTTTTTTTTTTTTATTTTTATAGAAAAAAATCATTTTAATGATTATTTTCGATTTTTCTTTATCAACTTATAATGATTATTTTTTTTATTTTTATTTTTTTTTATTTATTTTTTGGTTTTTGCTTTTTTATTTTTGATTTTTACATTTTTGCTCACAATATAAAATTTAACATGAGAAATGAAAAATGATTTTTCATCATAAATTTTATTCACTAAAAGTGTGATAATACTTTTTTCATAAAATTTTTAACTAAAAATCTAATTTCTTTACTAAAAGTCGTATTTTTTACCAACAATTTAATTTTTTATTAAAAATTAATTTTTTTTTGCTAAAAATTAAATTTTTTTGGGGGCAGTTGGAATTTATACACGTAACTAGATGCTAGTGAAATATAGCATCAAAAAGGAGCCAATTGTCACTAAATAAACTCCTGGGTATTATAATAACTTATCATGTAATGTTCTTTGGTATTTCTTAATTTAATAGAATTTTTTTTAACGATTTATGCATTTATGTTTTTGTACATAAGATTTGGCGTTGAAACAAGAAAACTTTTTGTATTGAGCGGGAGACGTGATGTTGATCTATGATATTTATGAACTTAAGAGTCATTTTTTAACGGATTACACATTTCTTAGTAGTTTTTGCGTAGAAGCAAGAAGATTTTTCGGATATAAGCGGGATATTTGAGAGTGAATTTGCAAGCTATGTGCACAATAAAAATCGGGGGAAAACGTGATAATTTTCCGAGAATTTAATTTTGATGTGAACCGGAATTTATCTGAATGTATAATTAAAAAAAAAACAATTTGACGAGAACTTAAAGCGGCATTTACAGAAACAACATAAAGATGTTCTTGAAACAGAAATGAAAAAGCTGGAAAAAATTAGGTTTTGGAAAAAAAAACAAAGTTTCTTTTTAATTTAACCCAAAATGAAGTCAAAGATATATATGTGCACAGATTTTATAACTTCTGAAAAAATGAAATTTTCTGTGTTAGATTCAAGTGTTTTTTAAATTTTGACTGGTCAAATTTTCAGCGCCCTTGAAATGAACCCAATAACGTTAAAAAATATAATGACAAAAAAATGTTGTTTTTAGTAAAAGAAATTAATTTTTAGTAAAACATAAGGGAATAAGGTTTTTAGCAGAAAATTTAATTTTTAGTGAAAAATTTGCTTTTAAGTAAAACATTTGATATTTGATTTTTAGTAAAAAAATTTAATTTTTAGCAAAATTTGATTTTTAGCGAAAAATCTTATTTTTAGTAAAAAATTCAGATTTGTAGTAAAAAAATAAATTTTTAGTAAAAAATTTAATATTTATTAAAAAATTCGACTTTTAGTAAAAAAATAGTTTTTTAGTAATTTGATTTATATTTAGAAATACGATTTTTAATAAAAAATTAGATCTCTAGTAACAAATTAGATTTTTAGTAAAAAAAAATGACTCTTAGTTAAAAAAAAGTTATTCTTAGTAAAAAGTTCAAGTTTTAGTAAAAAAAAACTTGCCTTTTAGTGAATAAATCTAATTTACGATGAGAATTTTTTTTATTTTACTAAAGGTTACGTAATAGTTTCATATCTCATGTTGTTTTATATTGTGAGCAAAAAAGTAAAAATCAAAACTAACCATTATTTTTGAGCAAAATAAAATAAAAATCAAAAATAATTATTAAATAATTATTATTATTTCTTGAGTTTTATTTTAAAACTCATAATCATTACGGTCCATACTACATAGGCTACGTTTCACTTTCCAATTTTCCCTTATATTATTAATGAATGCATGAATAAAGAAAAACTGAAATTTGAAGAATTTGCACGAAATGTCAAATTAAAAACGAGATAACAGATTTTATATGCTGTAACATTGGATTTTGTTTACTACTTTCAAAAAGTATAAATCAGAAAAAAAAAACCTATTAAAATCTTAGCTTCTAACGGTCGGAGCAAAGATGTATAAAATCAATTTACTGATTAAAAATACAATTAGTATAAAATTCTTGAAAATCTAAGGTCTATATATTTAGTTTATTATGAAGAGTAGTTAAAATATAAATTATTTAAAGAGTAATAAAAATACAAAAAGATGCTCTGAGACAGTCTTGACCGTTAGAGGGTTAAAAAAAAATGCTCATACTCATATGAATGTGTACAAATGCATATATGTATATAATAATGCATATAATAATGTATATATGTATATATTTATTCATATGATGTATTTTTAATGAATTTTAACATTTTAGTTATTAATCATAATCGATAATGATTAAGCACATACTCTCATAAATATGTACTTAAACATTTATATCAAATAATTACAAAGACTGATTATAATGCATTCCTATTGCAAATTTAACATGCAATATCTCATAATTTCAAGTAATATATGTTAGTACTTAATGGGGTGTTTGTATATATGCTGTTACTTGCTGGCTATTGCATGTTTAAAACAACATTGTACATTTACATCTGTAAACAATTTAAAAATAGTTTTTATAATTTTGAAATATTAATAATCATTTACCTGAGAACCGAATTACTCAATTCTCTAAAATTACTTTCATGTTGCATTAAATATAAAATTAATTTATGTCATCCAAAGCATTATTATCTCTATCCAACAAGAAAAAAAATAACAGCAATATCATTATTAAGATCACGAATGCAACCCTTTTTAGATACTCTCATTATAAGTAGTAATTAGTTGCATGCATTTTTTAAAAGCTGTATTCAATTAAATTTTTTTTGTATTCTTCTGTGTTGCATTTAAAAGGTATTTTGTAAGAATAAATACTTAAATTTTTTTTCATTTTGCTCCAATAAACGTTGGGCCACGAACGCAGTTTTTTGGCCAATAGAGCATTTCATATTTTTTTGGCTTTTATTAAAAACAAAAATAAAAAAATCACTTTGCAAAAATGAATTCGTAATAAATTTTGGTGATTTCTTTATCAGTTAATTACTCCTGCTATAAATTGATTGTAGGCATAACAAAAATTAGGTTAGATAAATTATAGTTTTATGTTTATTGTTTCAAACATTTCATATGCAATTGTGCAGATTTTTTAAATCTGGTATTTTTCAATGCAAATGTCACAAAAGTTCCATTCGATATTTAAATAAATTCAGCATAAATGTGATCCTTAAAAAGTTTTTAAGGGCAGAAGGTTGCAATGTTTTTCCCTTTTTCATAAACTTTTGAGCTATTGTTGTTCTAATCAAAAAAACTCGTATAAAACTAGGGCTTTATGTAATAAAAAAAATTTCTGAAAATATTTAATATTTGGATATAAACTGTTTTCTTTGTATTTATGTGACGAATATGGGTTCAATTATGAGCCGATATTGATGCAATTTAGAACACTGATATATGCTTATATGAAATATGGAGAATTTCAAAAAATTGTAACATATTTCAGGCTTTTATGAGAGGCTAGGAAAAACACACATCGATCATGACCAACTTCAAATCAATTATTTTTGGCAAATTTCATGAATATATCATCAAAAATGTGACCAACCAGCTAGCCTGCTAGGCAGACGAATATTGTTAAATGGACTCAAAAATAATTCTGAGTCCCATATTTACCTAGCCATTTTGAATTATTAAATTCCATCTCCATATTTGGAAATAGCAACGATAAATCTACATTAAATAATTTAAACGAGTTAAAGCGCTATTTCGGCTGTGCCGAATCTTTTATACCCTTCACCACCTTACCGAAAAATAAAAAATTTGTGCCATAAAGCTTTCATATTTTCATATTTATACTTAAAAAATAATCTAAACTTTTTTTAAACTACCAAAATTTAAACACAAAATTAAACTATCAAGCGTTGCTTCCTTAAATAAACAATAACGTTTAAGCTTCTGATGACAACTAAATTTATATGTATAAAAGAGAAACGCTAAAATAATAATTTTTCACACACACTCACATTGTACCTTTTTTAAAAAACGATGCGACAATTCTTTTTTTGTTTTGATCTCAAAGCTGAGTGTTTCGTTGACGTTCGTGTTATGACTCTGTAAATAGCCGATTATGTTCGGGTCATGGGGCTCAGCGCCAGTGCCATTTTAAATTTTTTTCTGCTAGATTTAACAGAATGGTTTGGCAAATTGCATATTTATTTTTAAAAATTCTGCTAAATACTTTCCCAAAATTTTGCGTTTTGACCTAAATCTTTTAAAATATAAATTCTAAATTGTTTTTAAAAATATAGTGAAAATTTTCATATTTTCTTAAATTAAGTGCAATTTTGGAAAATTTTTAACAAATGTTCAAACTTTTGAGTTAATTTGATGGCGATTTTATGGTTTTTCCCCTTTTTCGAATTAAATTAGAAAGAATAATATATTTTTGAAGTTCTTACAAAAAAAAAAAAAAATTTGGCAAATCACTGATAAATAAATTCAGTCACACGAACCGATTGTCTGAAAATACATATTTTCAATTATACGAATTTTTGCTTTAAAAAAACATACAGTAAAATTATATAAGTATATTTATCTCAAATTTTATATTTATTGAATAATTACATTACAATTACAAATTATATTCTAATTTTAAACTCCGAAAGTAAATGTTAAAATTTTATTTCGCATTTACTTTCAGGGTTTTCTAGTAAACATATCATATATTAAAAAAAGTATATATATATATATATATATATATATATATATATATATATATATATATATATATAAACCGAGTTCCAATTGAATGTCCATAAAATTATATTTGAGAATATATTTTAATATATTAGAAAAAAATTTGCGTACCTCATATTAGCAATTTGTTAGGAATTAATTCAAAATTTTAAGATAATGACTAAAATGTGTTATGCAAATAGTCACTAAGATTAGTGTGACTAGACCCTGCCACGCCTACCTTTATTAAAATTTATAAAAATATATCTGAGAGCAGAATCACTGCCGCTCTCGGATATATCATTTTGAACGGAAATGTTTTTGTCCTTCTAAAACTGCCAAATGTGTCTCTGTGCATTGGGATTGCCAGCTTTATCATACTTAGTTGTGCAGGAAAGAAACATAGAGATTTCATAATTTTTCTACCTTATATTTCAAGAAACTGTTTCAATTTCGCCAATAGTTTAGGATTATTTTCTTTCTACATAATGTCGTTGATTAGAACTTTTTGTTTCACAGTTTTCTTCCTCTAGTAAGTATAAGTGTGTGTATATTTTTAATATTTTTTGATTTTTGCCTATAACTCGGTTGTTTATGGACAAATATGTGCAAAAACGAAGTCGCTAGCTTATATAAGCGTTTAGGGAAGTCGAAAACAGATACGTTTTTAGAGGCTTCTTCGGTTTTTTGACGATATCTCGGTCATTAATGGACTGATTTTTAATAGTGTCACTCTAAGGAATATTCCCTATAAGTTTATGTATAAAAACTGTTTTCATCAGACAGGCGTACAGACGGACATCGTTGCATTAACTTCCTTATCAATAAGGATACAGAAACTATATACTTTTTTATATATAATTTTTTTATATATAATTCTTAATTTTTTATTTCATATTCGCAATTAGAAATGTCTAAAATCCCTAAAATAATATCTTTATATTAAGAATTGTGGTGAATAAAAATGGGTTCGCGGCCCAACATGCAGTATAGAATTCTTGTTATTGTTTAACCAACTTTAAATTATAATTATGTACTAACAAACAAATTATAAGATGACATTAGGTAATGAAACAATGACCCCTGTTGGACCAAAGTACCATGCAAGTGTAAGCAACAAATGCACACACGAGTAAACTATTACTCGTAATAAGCAGTAAAATCTGCATGAATCACCCAATTAGTGCTGAGCTTTTGTACGAGAGCTATATGTACTATCGATCATACAATTATCAATTTCCAACTTCACTAAAAATATACTAAAAAGAAAATTTATCTATCATAGGACTTAACTACGATTTGTGCGGCTTCTATTTCTTAAAAATACGAAACATCTTGAACACTGTGATATTTTTGATTAGAAGTATCCTTTCAAGTGGATATTGTGGGAAGTGAAAAAATGCGAATAAAATTACGAATTTTTTAAAGTTGAATTCTTGTGTAAATAATAATTATAGCAAGTAAGAAAGATATAATCCGTCAAACCCCAACATATGATATTCTACACCATCGAGTATGTGCATCAAAATCCAGAGAGCGTTCTTATATGGGACGTGTGCCCAATTATGAACCAATACTTGCATTAAGTGTAATACATATCCTCATAAAACTTGGCACTGTATTTTCTGCTTATATAAATTTTTTCCATTAATACATTGCTGATTCAAGACATTTTTAATCGTTATTCCGAGACAACATTTTTATGGGTGCTAGATGAAATAATTGACCAATTGCGACCTTTAGTTTGCGCACAAGGTTTACTGGGACAGCCAACCAAACGGACGGACGAACATCTTTAAATCGTCTCAGAAAGTGGATCTGAGTTGAACGATATACCTTAAGGTATAAGTTCTAAAATATTTTCTATGCATTGCAATCATCAGCACAAACACCTAAATAAAACCCAAGTCACCTATGGTGGTGTAGAGAATAAAAAAGCTAATTTTTAAATAAAATAAAAAATGCTAGCAATTTAGGGATCTACGAAATATATAACTGCCTTCAAAACGGGTTCTTCGGAATATGGCCACAATAAGATTAGCTTTAGATCTTAGGCCATTTTTCTAGAGAAAATAAAAAGTATCATTTTGTTGTAGAGAGTTATAATTATTTATACTAAACTAATCGTTGATTGGTCAGAATTAAGGTTTGGGAATTCCCGAACTTTTCAACTGCCTGGAAATGGGAATGAACAAATCGGGTTCCTGGGAATTCTCGGTATTTCCGGGAAAATTTTAACTTAATTTATACCACATGTTTTGTTAAAGAATATACACAGTTTTATTATAGTTTTATATAAAAAATAGTACAAAATGAATATAACAAAAAAATAACAAAATTAAAACTTAATTTTTAAAGCATTTCGATTGAAGTAATTAACATAAATATTCTACATTCAAAAAAGCTATTTATAAATATGTATCGTGCGATGATGAAAAGTTCTATGTTAAACGTTTTTCAAATAAGCAAAAAAAAAAGTTATTTTTTAGTAAAATCTTCATAAAATTTTATATAAATTATGTGATAATACTCAGGACTAAAACAGACATTCGAAAACAGAATTGCAAATCAATGGAAACAATAAATAAATCATATAGTCTAATAAAAAAGTAGAGAATTACTCATAAAACTTTTCATCAGTTCAGCGACGATATATAATGAAATATCTGTTAAATTTTTTTAGAACTGACTTTTGTTACAAGTTTACCTTTTTTCTTCCATGGATTTGAAGAATTGTTCGGGATAAACTTTGCGATTTTAAATAATTAATTATTTATTTTCTTTTATATGCAGATCCTTTTATGAAGTGTAAACTTTCTTAAATATTTTTAGACCTTCTGACAGGTCACTCTACTCCTTTATAATTATCTATAAGTATTTATTATTTGGTTGTTACATATTTATAATTTCGAATGAACATTCCTTGTTGGAATAGTGTTACACAATTTGAAATTATGTAAGATTATTAAAATTATGTATATTTTACTTCAATATTTTCTGTGCTATTTTATTGTCTTCAGCAAAAATGTTAACATTAGACTTTATATAAAATTTTCAATGAACTAGTTTTTTTAATAATAACGAAATAACATTTCAAACTAAAAAGCGACAAAAGTTAAAAAAGTTTATAATTTTAATTTTTCCCGGGAATTCCCGAGCGGGAATTCCAGTTTTCCAAACCCTTGTAAGAACTGACTCTTTTGCTTAGTTTTAGTTTAATACAGACATGGATAAATTCAAAAAGGTTCTCATAGAATTTCTCACATTTAAAACAAATGAGCTCAAGTGTGACCGATAAATTTCCAATTCCCACTATGGTTACTTAAAAACAGCAACAACAAAAATAAAAGAAAAACAATAATGTTTTTTTGTAATTCAGCTTCTGGTTTATAAAAACACATACATATCTTCATACAAATGTATTTAAACATCATATTCAACTCGTACGGTATCTTTTGCATCAAGGGTTTGAATAATAAATTTTGCTATTTTCTGAACTTCTCTTTTAATTTCAGTTTTTGTTGTTTTTATTGTTTTTTATTTTAGTTTTTGCAATATGCGATTTAATTTTTGTATGTTGGATGCATGTCGGAGATGTGTTTATTGTAATGAAATATTCCTGGAAATAAAAAAGTTTGTTAATAAATGGAGTAAATATGATGGTGATGTAGAATGAGTGATTGAAGACTGACTTGTTTCGTTAATTGTCCTCCAGTAGAATACCTATACATAGACATACATATGTATGTAAAAAATATGATTTGACATTTGTTGGTGACCACAAGTGGTTTGTATATTATTTTTTGTTTGGTTTTGTGTTACAGATGTTATTATTAACCACATTTTTATTTGCCACACTTTTTTTATTATTTTTTTATTTATCTTCTTATACTATTTAAACATCCTTTAATACTGTTACTAAGTGTAACATACATTTGTTATGGGAAACTTTTACTAACGAAACTTTATAAAACAATCCGTACTTTCAAATATATAAATTCATTGGGTTTTTTAATTTGCTAAATTTACTACCTATTTGTCTTTAATTGTCGTTTGTTTAGCATTACTTTTATTTGTGTTTTTTTTTTGCTTGTATTGAACTTTCAAATTATTTCATGTCATGTCCATGTTTCCTATAAGTGTAATTTTTATTCATTTCATACATGCACACTAACATATATGCACGACACATCCAAACTCAAAAATATACATATGTACATACATTTATAAAAAGATTGATATTTTTGTTTGTAAATTACATCACGTACCGAATTTATGTATGTTTGTATATCTGTGCAAGATAGAAAACTTTTCCTTTATTGTAGTATTTATGTATTTGTGAAATAAATATTAATGTGACTATGAGCGTGTATATTTATTCGCATGTACCCAGCAAACTCAAAATTAATATTTTGTAAATTAATGGTGTGAAATTAAATACAAAAGCTTGTTTTAAATATTTATGAA
>OW026521.1:53026383-53306383 GCA_932274085.1 Protocalliphora azurea | reverse complement strand
GTCCGAAGCAGGCTCCAGAAGAGAAATAAGCGGTTGGAAATCCAATACTTTTGATAGGCTATTGTTCTCTATATTTATGGAAGACGTAGAATTATGTGTTACTCCTGAAAATATGGCTGAACAGTTTATAAGTCATATGACGCAAGCTTGTAATATGTCTATGAAGAGAAGGAAACGTGAATTTAAGAAAACTCCTGTATACTGGTGGAATATAGAAATAGCTCAGCTGCGAAAGGATTGCATCAAAGCCTGTTTCCAGAGCAACGTACTACAACATGGAATACTCAGAACATCCGAGATATTTTCTACTTTCCAGAAATTACGTTATTGGAAATCCAAAAGGCTGTTACAAAATTCGAAGATAAAAAAGCCCCGGGACCAGATGGTATCCCAAACCTCGTCCTAAAAGAGGCTGTAAAGTGCTGTCCAAACCAAATGCTGCAGCTGATGAACTCATGCCTAAGGCATGGTTCATTCCCATCAATGTGGAAAAGGCAAAAACTTGTCCTCCTACCCAAGGATAAGAAGCCTTTAGAGGAACCGTCATCGTACAGACCACTGTGCATGATAGATACCAGCGGAAAGCTATTGGAGAGAATCATTTGCAATAGACTCGAAGAATGCATTGAAACATTGGATGGTCTGTCAAAAATGCAATATGGTTTTAGAAAACATAGGTCGACAATTGATGCAATTGCAATGGTTGTAAGCATTGCAAAAGATGCAATAGATGGTAGCAGCTGGAGAAAAGAATCCAAAGAATATTGTGTACTCGTGACTCTAGATGTCAAAAATGCATTTAACACGGCAAATTGGGAGAATATAGTCAATGCTCTTGTACGAATAAATATTCCAGCTTATCTTGTGGCAATAATAAAGGATTACTTCCGGCAAAGAGTTCTTATATATGAAACAGACAAGGGAATGAAGGAATATAATGTCACAGGCGGAGTACCACAAGGATCGGTGCTTGGACCATTGTTGTGGAATGTGATGTATGATGGTATCTTGAGCTTAAATCTTCCAAGAAGAGCAAAAGTTATTGGCTTCGCTGATGATATAGCCCTGGTGATAGTGGCAAAAACTATTAACGAAGCTAAAACAGTTTCCGAGAGTAGTATTCATGTGGTACGGTCATGGCTCATTGAAATGGGTCTATCGTTAGCTGAGCATAAGACGGAAGCGGTATTGATATCCAGTCGTAGAACGATGGAATATATAAATCTTCAAGTTGGAGACTGTGAAATAGGTACAAAGGATTGTCTCAAATACCTGGGTGTGGTGATAGATAATCGTTTATCATTTAAACACCACCTAAATTACGTGAGAGATAAAGCCATAGGTATATGTACAGCGCTGTGCAGGGTAATGCCGAATACACGAGATCCAAAATATTTAAGTAGGAAATTGTTAGCTGGGGTTGTCAAGAGTGTAATTCTCTATGCTGCTCCAATATGGGCAGAATCCACCAGGCTAAGGACCTACAGCGGTAAAATTAGATCCGTCTACAGACTAACAGCACTGCGAGTATCTTCTGCATATAGAACTGTATCGGATGAAGCAGCCTTTGTAATTGCTGCCATGATACCAATCGATATATTGGCAAGAGATGTCAAATATGAATTCGAAGCACGGTCCATACCGGAAAATGGTAGAGATGTTAGTGTTATTAGAAGAGACAGCATGGCGGAGTGGCAAATGAAATGGTCATCATCTTCGAAAGGTAGATGGATATACAAGCTTATCACAAATGTAGAAGTATGGTGTGGAAGACGGCATGGTTATCTGAATTACTACCTGACACAATTCCTTAGTGGACACGGTTGTTTCCGCTCATACCTATACCGCTTTGGACTTGATAGCTCTCAATATTGTCCGCGTTGCGTAGAGAATGAAGAGGATTCGAATCATGTGTTTTTTGTGTGTCCACGTTTTGAATCTGAGAGAACGAAATTGGAAAGGCAAATAGGCGGTGAGATATGTTCAAGTAACATAGTACAAATTATGCTTGTATCACTCGAGAACTGGGAGAACGTTTGCAAATATGTGAAAATAGTCCTTTTAGAGTTGCGGAGGCAAGAGGAAGTTAGAAGAGGAAATATTGATTAGTTAGGGTTTTGATACCTTTCCCCCCTGCGAGGAAATACTTTTGCGGTGGTTCCGCAGGGAATGGGGGTTAGAGAAAACGAGGTTGTTTTAGCGTGTTAAAGTCTCGCACACCTGGCATCATTGAACGACCAGAGTCTTTCGATGATTTTTTCCTCGTCAAAAAAAAACATATATACATATATACATATATACATATATATATATATACATATATACATATATACATATATACATATATACATATATACATATATACATATATACATATATACATATATACATATATACATATATACATATATACATATATACATATATACATATATACATATATATACATATATACATATATATACATATATACATATATACACATATATACATATATACATATATATATATACATATATATATATTTTGTGGGAAAATATACGAGGCGGATCAATAAGTCCGTGACTTTTCGAACTTCCCTCGTAGTTATATGAAATGCAACAGGGGAGGGAATCCCCCATACAAACCAAATATTAATTATCCCGGGGATCGAGAACTATTATAGGGAAGGACTTGAAAATTTTTGTGAATAACTTTCTTACTAAATTGGATCTTTTAGAAAAAAAAGGGCGAGTAGGTGCAGGGAAAGTGAAAGCCTCCATACGAACTAAATAATAATTATGGTATATCTCTAGAACTATTATAATGAAGGACTTGGCAGTTTATAGGAATAATTAGATTCTTTTTGATAAAAATTTTTTTAATATAAGTTGTTCCTTGATAGAGGGCGCTACATTGGTAGTTATTTGTACTTTTTACGTAGTTTATTATGATATATTTCTTCCCCTATAATTGATAAAGATGAAAAATGATCTGTAATACAGACAAAATTTTGACGTATGTCTTGATAAAAAGTTACTGTCTTTTTAGCATTAAAATAGTCGTTTCCCGTATTTTACATAGACCATAATTCTGTAATTGTCAAACTCGCTTTCTCAATATCTTATATACGTTTGGGCTGTTTAGAAATTTATTTCGCAATAAATGTTCAAACACGAAACTGAGCAATTATATTCTTACAGAAGTTGTCAAATTTGTTGTTCACTATTAAGATACTGTAGAAGCTTTAAGAGACCTAAATTATTCCCACAAATTGTCAAGTCTTTTACTATAATAGTTTTCGAGATATACGATAATAAATATTTAGTTTCAAATGGTGCTATCACACTATCCTTGGATCTAGGCAACTTATTGTTTTCTAATAATTCGCATTTTTAGCACAATTTTATAAAAATAGTATGTTTTAATGTAAAATAACTATTAAAGCAAAACAATTTTACAAAAAAAATTGTATTTTAAGAAATTTCTAAAATACTCATCTCATAAAATAGTTGTGTATAGAAATATTATTACAACAGTCTTGCAATACATCTTATAAAACTAATATTTTTATTTTATATATTTCGTTACGTATGCCCATACTAGAGAAATTTGTATCAAAACAATCGTCAATTGGTTTGGCTGATTTTTTTTTTTTGCCTTTATTTATAAAAGAGTAATAAAAAAACATAAACAATAAATTCAAATAATCTCTACACAAAAAGTAACAACAAAAATTCATTAATTTATAAAAAATGTGATCAAAATAATAATCGGACACTTCAATATTTTAAATGTAATTCAAATTTGTTTAATATTTTTTTGATAGTCCTTCACTCTTTCGGATTGCAGATTCAACGAGTTTTTTTGCAGTAATCATGATCAATACGTTCTCATCCTCTTTAAGAGCAGTCTTTAACTTAGTTACATTGGAAATTGTCCGATACTTCAATTTAGTTTCCAGATAGGCCCATAAATTCTCTATTATGTTAATATCAGGAGGCTGTGGCGGCGTTTTCATAACATGATGGCAATTATACAATAACCACATCCGTGTGTTATGTGCTTTGTGGTTCGGGTCATTGTCTTGAGAAAATTTAATATTTTCTGAAACGTCCATTTTTTGCAAACATTGTTTTTATGTTCAGAAACAAACTTCAGTGTCTTAATGTGATTAATGTTGTTTATAAACGGCTTTTGCAGCTCTACCATGGAAATTGTGTCTACGCAGAACATTTCGGACAGTTTCGGAATTGACGTTGATTTGTAGACGTTCAGGCACCATTCTTGTTCATTTTGGTGCATCCTTATTTATTTAACTCATAATCCATCGTTCATCGGACAGACATACCACTTTGATAATGTTTGATTCTTTAGATGTTTGAACACGTTTGTTATTCATATCTTTATTTTCCTCATTTAGAAAATTAGTTTGGACTTATTTTTGATGTCATACTTAGTAAACAATGCAGTTTAGGCTTGTATTAATAAAATAAACAAGTTTTTAATTTTTGGCAAAAAACGATTTGTATATTAATAATAAAAACTTATTAGTGACCGGTTGTTAAATTGAGCCGCTGTATATCATAATAAACCTACATGGTTTATTACAAACAAAAATCAAAATGGCGTCTTTTATCAAGCAACGTCAAGACAAAGTTGTCAGTGCTCGTGAGCTGACAATTTTGTTTTAATGCTGCTATAATACTGATAAATACTGATAAATACTGATTACATCTTACGATTAAGAAAAATTGACAGAGCTTCTGTTCAAAAAACGTTTGGTTGATTATTAAATGCAAAAAGTGAAAAGGTATATACATACATAAATTTTTATTTGATAAACAAAAAATCCTGTTTTTGTGGAATGTTTGGATTTAGTTTTTAACTTCGGCTGAAAATACCTAATTTTGTTCTGAAAAAGCTTACTTCAAAATATTAAAAAAAAAAAAAAAAAAATAGAGTTACATCATACAACTTTTTATCAAAACAAATATTAAATAGCAGTATGCATTTTAAAGTGCGCAATTGACAAATTCTATATCTCTCTTTAAAATGTTAACTGTGGTCCAATATAAATCTATTTCGTAATAAATCCTTAAATATAAACTTGGGTAATAATGTTTAATATAAAGTGTCAAATTTATTGTTCACATTAAAAATTTAGCTCTGTAAATTAACTAACTTTGTTCGCGATTGAATTATATATCAATTACATATGATTGGTTTAAATTCATAATCCATTTTCCGATATCATGAATACATTAAAAGATATGAAGTTACAAAAACTATGACTTTGCAAACGTCATATAAAGAAAACAATAAAACATAAATTTGTTGCCAAATATTTCATTTCGCCATGGTTTACAACAAATTGTCCAGTACATTTACTGAAAGATACTAAGGCGAATTCAAATAAGTGACCTCACTTAATCAGCTGATTATTTTTTTTAGTATTGTTAAATTTCATATAAGCAAAATTGTTGCATACCCGTAGAAGTGTCAAACTCCATGTATAAAAAAAAATTTATGAATTCGCCGTATTGTTGTTCTTGTATAACTGCTACCAACAGACGAATTCGGTCTACATTAGACAATTTTTATATACTGATTATATTTGACGTTTGTCTTGATAAAAAATTTTATAGTATAGACTGGAATTAATGGAAACTACACAACCAACACAGAGAAGAAAAATTCATATATTTGAAAAAATTTTTTAATAAATATTATGAATCGAACATGACATTTTTTCCCAAACTTTTTTCATAAAAAAAATGTTCATATATATTATTATATTTGACTTAATGATAATTTTGCGAATTTTGCAAAAATTTTGTTAAAATTTTAATTTAGTTTTATTAGATTTGATTCAAACTCTAAATAAAAATACTTATGCATGAAAATATTAACAATAAATCCCCTTAAATGCCAATTTTCTAATAAAATGCTGTTAAAAAGTAAGGATTAGGAATTAGCTTAAATTTGTTGCCATTCTATAGCACATGCATCATTGTAATAAAAAACACATCAGCCCCCAACATGTGCCTAAAAATTATTAAAAACCAAAAATTCTGTAAAGAAAATATCAAACATACATTTACAATTTAAAAATATAAATGAAAATTTTAACAATTTATTTTGAGTCTTTTTGACTTTTGATTCATTTCAAAAAATGTAAAAAAGTGTTATATTTAAGAAATTATTCTTAAACATTATGAACTAAAATCAATGAAAGTAAATTCTTATATTTATGCACACACTTTTTTCTGTGCAGGCATTTTTACAAACTTTAAAATTTTAATAGAATAAATGTATAAAAAGTGTAAAATGAATTCGTCATTTTTATTGTGTCTATGAAACTAGTTTATTAGAAAAACCGATATTTTTAGAAAAACCGTTTTCGAATTATTCGACAAATAGCTTTGAAAAACCAGGTTTCAAATGCGGAATTACTTTAAAAACCGGTTAAGCACTTTTTTTAATACGAAAATTGTTAAAATGTTTATTATTTTTACTTAAGCAAGTACATTTATAGTACATTTAAAGCTTTATCAGATTATAATCTAAGCTATTGATTTGTACAACAAGCGAATTGTTTAAAAATAAAATTTATACGAAAAAATTTGAGTATTTTATAATTTTAAATTATAATTTTGATACAATAAAATTAAGGAAAATGTATTTTTCATTCAATTTGATTTTTTTATGAATTGGCCCTAAGTTAAGTTCCCTGGGCAAATATAGAAATAGGAAATACGGGTTGTTTTTTTACAAAAATAAAAGAATAAACCGGAAACCCGGTTAACTGACGGAAAAATCCGGCCTATCGAAATAAAAATAAAATTATTCGAAAACAGTCAGTTAAAAAGAAAAAACTGGTTTTTGAATACACTAGTTGAATCGAAATGTTCAACTCTCGATCAAGTTGATTCTATACAAGAGAAATTTTCAGCAAGACAAACGTCAATTTTTTTGTCTAAATTGCAGTTAATTTTTATCTCTATCAATTAGAGGAAATTTATGTCATAACAAATCATGTAAGAAGCATCAACAACAATCAAAAATGCGTCTTTTACCAAGCAACATCAAGACAAAGTTGTCAGAGCTCGAGCACTCATTAAAATTTATTTATTTATTTTGCACATTTTTTAATTACGCTAAAACATATTTGCTCAGCATTACTCGCGGTCCTCACCTAACATAAAATTTTTAACATTAACACTAACATAATCTTAATGATAAATGCAGACCATTCAAGTTGATGTTATTGTTAATTTTTTAAATGTTTAAAACCGGTTGTTAAAACAAATGTTAAAAGAACCATGTTTAAACATGAAGCATCACACGCAATGTTTTTTACTAACACAAACAAAGAAATTACTGCATGAGCGTGGAGGGCATAGAGTAACATATAAGGCGAATCTCTCGATTGACAATTGAAAAAAATGTTGTTTTGTAAAAAATCTGTTTTTATTTTCTTTTAGCAACAAAAATGTATTTGATTACATGTATTTTGTTGTTGCATGAGTTACACTACGTCCAGACTAGCCTTTTTCTTGTTTACACAAGAACAAAACGTCGGCAGAGCAAAACATGAATTTTTTCGTTTTATTTTGAGTGGGTAGAACATTTGCCGAACAAATCATAATTATTTGTCCGCTCTCAGTGTCGCTTCTATACTTTTACATTTAAAAATTACGTGTGATGGCAACCATGCTTGCTCGAACAATTGTGCGAACAAGAACAAAACATGAATAAGTTGGGTCCACACTATCCAAATGCGCATAACATTTTTTTTTCAATGTGCGAACAAGAAAAAGGCTCGTGTAGACTTATATTTTTGACAATTAGTTTCGTCCCTTTTTGCTCTTTAGTGGAAGGCAGCAACAAAACAATGAGAAAACAAGAAATTAATGCATGTACGCCATAATGAAAACATTGAAATTTGAGCAGAAAATTTTACCATGATGTTTTAACATCATCTCTATGGAATTGAATGGTTATGTTTGAACATTTATTATTAAATAAATTTATCATTTTGTGGAATGCAAGAGAATTTGAAAATTTCGAAAATAAAAATATTAGATACACACTTTTGCTATTGAATAAGGTGGACACATCCATTTTTTCTAATTTTCTTAGTATTTTATTTAAGATATTTACTTTTGGAAATTTGTCAAATAAATACGAAGTAAGTATATAGTTTAAAACATTAAACATTTTTAGATTGCATTCCGATTTCATCACATGTATCGTTTTTTGGAATGCAATAGAATTTGAAAATTTCGAAAATAAGAATATTAGGCAGACACTTTCGCTGTAGAGTAATGTGCACATCAAATTATTATTTTTTTTTATTTTCTCGGAAAACATTCAAACTTTTAAGTAACAATCCGTCGATTATATCTTCTTTTAAACTCACATTTAATTTTTTTAAGTTTTAATTCATTTTGATGATTTATTTGTTAGGTTTTTTTTCTGAGGGAAATGTTTAAAATTTTTAATAAAACACAAAAAAAATTTTTTCAAATCAAGTCCAAATTACTTTAATTCCCATACACTTCGATACAAGGCAAATTAAAGCAGGTGACTGCAGTTTTGCAACCACAACGACACGGCAAATTCGCAAATTAGTTTTGTTTTTATAAAAATACTTGCCGAACTGTCAACGAATGTTTTGACATTTCAAGCTATTGTTTATAGTCAGAGGGAATTGAAAAAGGTGACCCCACATATTCATCTGTTTATTTGTTTTAGTACTTAGAAATTTGAAACTGCATATGAGCTCCATATATAAAAAAATTAATGAATTCGCCGTATTGTTGTTTTTGTAGAACTGCTGCCACTTGTTTCATTTTTCCATGCTTCATATTTGAAAAAGTTGATGAATTCGCCGTGTTGGTGTTTTTGTAGAATTGCTAAAGGCCCAACCAATCAATAAAAAATCGTCGTATTGCAATCAGCTGTTTCTATAGGCTTCGTTCTTTTGATAAATTTCATCAAGATGTTTTTAAAATTCACAAAGTTTATATTGACAGCCAGCCAGCCGACCAGACGGATGGACGGTCATTATTAAATCGACATAAAAAGTGATTCTGTGTCGAACTTTAAAGTGGGGGTCCGAAGATTTTTTTCTGTGCATTACAAACATCAGCTATGATGATGCAGTGTATAAATATGAGTATTTCCCATACACACTTTTTTAACAAAAGGAATCGCAGGCACAATAAAAGATACTGTTACTAAACAGTAGGATTGTCATTTATTCGACATTGAAGTTGATCGAATAAAATACCATAATTTTTTTTAATTATTCGTGTGATCGAATAAAGTTTGAATTTTTTTCGATTAATCGAATGAATAAAGAACAAAAAAAAAAAAAAAAAAAATGCAGAAACTAGTATTTTTTAAATCAATTCTTGGTTTTATTAACATTAAACAAGCCTCAAAATAACAATTCATTAACATAGAACAAAAAATATCCAAAAATTTAGACTATAGTCAAATTACAGACAAGTTATAAAATGAAATTAAGTTTCTTCTAAAATTATCATTCATAAAGAACATAATTAAGCATTTTGGCTTTAAAACGATTATTGTTTTTTTTTTTTTTTTTTAAAAAAGATGTTGAAAAAATCGATTCACTTACTATTGATAGTGGCAATATATAGCATCAAAAGCAAATCTAGTTTTTCTATTCTTTTTAGACTTTTCTAAATAAAGTCATCTATAATTTCAAATTTAACAAAATCCCGTTTTGAAAAATTATTCGATTAATCATCAAAAGAATAATTTTTTATTCTAAATTTAAAAATTTTGCTCGTTCGAAAAGAACAAAAAATCTGTTACTTGATTAATCGAATAATTTCTGTCCGAATGACAACCCTATTAAACAATGAGTTTTATTCGGAACTTTCGGCAATCCTTAATATTTTCGACGTTTTAAAAAGCTTCTAAAGGTGTTGTGACTTTTTGTATTAACAATGCCAACTTTAATATGATTTTAATTTTAATAATTTTTTAAAATCGTCTTAGATTTTTCCTGACATTTTTATGATAAATAAAAAGAAAACAATTTAGGTTTACCTATTATATTTCAATATTATGACGAATTATAAATTTTCTATGCCAATATTTTTTTCATTAAAATGTTAGGAATTTATTTAAATTTTGCATAACAACAAATCTTAGTAGGTTAAAAAATTATATGTCAAAAATTATTTCCTTTTTTATTCTGCATGAGAACGCTACATAAGACTTTTTTGAAAACTGTGAAATTAAGTAGTTATAGCGCAATTACGTTTCGTTTACCTTTGAATACTTTTTAAGGACAAAAGTTAAAACCAAGGTTTGCTACCGTTACACAGTGGTCGAAATAACCATTCTAGTGGCATTAAATTCGTAACTGGAAAATAACGAAGTCTAGTGTTAATTTTTGTATTGGATTGCTTAAAGAACTAATTTCTATAGAACTTGTGCTTTGCTAGAACTTGATCTAATACCACATTTTACCACATTTTACACTCAATTTTTTAAAACGATAATTTTTCACTCAACTAATGAAGCGAATTACATCAAATTCGACTCACATATAACACAAAATATGCTCTATAATTAAAACAGTTTCTTTATTGAGAACCATTTTGGCGTTATGTAGTACATATAATTGGATTTATTATAAGATATGTCAAACGTTTTGGTGCTCTTTTTAATATATATGAGTTATAATATTATGTAAACCCTAAAATACTAATGTATGTAAATTTTAAGTAAACTTTTTTCAAATTTTTATTACTCTCGTATGTGGAAACTTAAAGGTATGAAATTCCAGAAGTTCTTTCGTCAAGTGTTTTTAAGAATATATTATAAAGAAAATAATAAATTTTTAGACGTTTACATGTTTTGATATGTTTTACATGTTTGCATTTGCATGTAATAAAAGTTACTACATAAAATTTACGTATCGTTATTATTATTAAGAGTGTAGTAAAGTAGTAAATGAAATTAAAGTAATAATTGAGAGAAAATTATGAGCTGCTGAGTTTACCGTTACATTAAGAACTTTCTACAGAAAGAAAAGCATAAAGTGTTTAAAATTTATCCATTATGCTAAATTATAACATATTGTCACGGTTGATAAATGTCTCAAATCTCTGGTGAACACCAGATCATAGTTTATCATGACTTCTTAAATAAAATCTTTATATATTTTTAAAGGTTTTTAATGTTTCATTCCTATTTATATGCACTTTGTTGATAAACAATAAATAAAATGTTTTAGAGGAATAGCCATAGCCATCATTATCGTTATTATTAATGTATAAAAAAATATCGTCAGTATTCTAGGGTTAATACTAAAATCTCACTTTGCTTTCTACTTATATAAAAGTTGTTTGCATCAAATTAATTATAATACTATTGTTTATATAGGATTTATGCACTTTAAAGCGATTTTCGGTTGAGGGGTTTATATGGGAACTATGATTAATTATGGACCGATCTTTATTATATTTGGCGCACATATTTATAATTATTTAGAACTTATTTGCAGCGAATTTCATTTATAACCAATTTCAATAGACTTAGTCATTGTTCAAAAATAATTATTCGTGGCAAATTTCATTAAGATATCTCTAAAATAGCGAACTGTATTTTATTTTAACAAAGGGAGCGTTTGAAAACATTCAGGGCAAGAAAATGCAGATTATTTTGTACACTTAATAACAACAATAAATCAAGTTAATAAACGAAACCAGAATTGGGCTGAATCCGATCATGTACCAAAATTTGCAGTTCACTATACTGTAGAGCATAATTTTTTTAAATTTGCTTTTACAATGTTACATTCTACAATAGATTTTTAATAAAATAGATATATATGGGTCGCAAATAGGGAATGCAATTTCCCGGAATTTTATATTTCCTGGGAAAGCGGAATAAAATTTTCGATATGCCCGGGATATCGATTTAAATAAACTTCGGTTCAAATTGATGTCTAATGAATATAGTTTCTAATTATTTTTGTAAAAATGTCATTTTTGAAAAGAAAAGTATAATGAAATAAATATTCGTCCTTTTACAACAACAGCGAAAATTATTAAAAATTCATTTTTTCGCGAGGCATATTCACAGTTTCATACAGAATAGCATGGATTACTGCGTGAACTTAGTTTTTTCTTATTTTGCACAATAAAATCGAATCTGGACTTTTTTAAAAACTACGAAAAGTTTTCACTTTTTGTTTTTGCATTTTTGTATAGCAAGTAGCAATTTGCACAAATCTTGCATATATAGATAGAAGAACGGAGATAAATATAATTGATCGGGACCATAAATATATTTTAATAAGCCATATAAAAAAAAAAAAATTATCCAAGGATCCTCGGGCTCCTGGATATATTCAGCGCGCGGATAACTCATGGACGGAGTCTTACTCTGAGTCTCTGAGTTTACTTTAGGAAACTCATTTTCCAGGCTGTAGAAACTTGGAGGCAAATGCACAGGCAGGACGAATCTTGGGATTCTCAGAATGTATATCTGATAGGGAACTTAGTGAAGTTGTCGGTGACATAGTCTCGATGGATAAGGTAGTATGGGCGGTGAACACTTTTGAACCTTACAAGTCACCTGGTCCAGACGGTGTTTTTCCTGCCATGCTACAGAACATCAGTGACACGGCACTAACACTTCTTACGGAGCTTTTTAGTGTATGTCTTATTAGGAGATATATTCTAAGGAGGTGGAGAGAGGTTAGGGTAATTTTTATACGTAAGGCAGGCAAGGCTAGCCAATCGAAACCTAAAGATTTTAGACCGATCAGCCTATCGTCTTTTCTTTTGAAGACATTAGAGATATTGATTGATCTTTATCTGAGGACGACAATTGACAACCACATCATCACTGGGGCTCAGCACGCTTATTTAAAAGGTAAATCTGTTGAGAGTGCGCTACATGATGTGGTGAGTTACACTGAACGCGGCCTACAGTATAGGGAATATACCTTGGCAGCATTCCTTGATATAGAAGCTTTTAATAACATTAAGATTGAGGCTATTAGAGAATCACTAGAATCACTATGTGTTCAAAACTTCCTAATCGAATGGATTATTTTGATGCTGAATAGCCGAATAATTAATTAGAACATGGAAAATGCATGCATAAGGAGGATAGTGACTAGAGGGACTCCGCAAGGAGAAGTTCTCTCGCCCTTGCTATGGTTCTTAGCCGTCAATGTCATTCTAATACAATTTGACGCAAGAGGGCGAAAAATCGTTGCTTATGCTGATGACGTTGTTATACTGATCACAGGTAAATTTCTTCCACGATCAGCGACGTCATGCAGTATGAACTTAACGAACTGTCCTCATGGGCCACTAGTAAGGGTTTAGGGGTAACCCGGGGAAGACAGAGCTAGTTCTTTTCACCAGAAGGTACAGGATTGAGAAGTTTAGGCTACCGGTACTAGGGGGAACTGAACTAAGACTGGCAAAGGAAATAAAATATCTTGTAGTGTTTCTTGTTAGTAAACTATCTTGGAAGAGAAACACTCAGGAAAGGCCTAAAAGAGATCTCAACGCCTACTACACATGCAGAAACTCCATAGGTAAGAATTGGGGACTCAAACCGATGGTAGTAAATTGAATTTACACCTCGGTGGTGAGACCAATTCTAACGTATGGATGTCTGGTCTGGTGGGAGGCAATGAGAATAGGAAGTCGAAGGAATCTTTTGTCTAAAGCCCAGAGATGTGCTTCGGCACTTGACGTCATTCTGCATCTCCTACCCATTGAGGAGTTCGTGATGGGTATGGCTGCAAGGAGCCTGCTTAGACTTAGTGAACTAGGACTTATAGGATCAACCAGAATAGGACATTCCAAACTTCTAAACGAGGTCAATCGCGGTGGACATGCCCTGGTTCGCTCTGGATACACGGACTATATGTGCACGGAGGTTGCTTTCGGGGAAAATCCTATACTGATTACTCCGAGTAGGGACTAATGGTCAGGCAGGGAGAAACTATTCAGTGGAGTATCGGTTTTCACTGATGGATCCAAAATGGATACAGGCACTGATGCAGGTGTGTATCTGGTTGAGGAGAACGTCAGGAAATGTATAAACTATATAGTGTGTTCCAGGCGGATATTTTAGGTATTCTCAGGGCCACAGAATTGATAGCAGGGAACATAGAAGAGAATACAGAGGTAACTCTGAATGTAGATAGCCAAGCGGCTCGGGAATTGGGATAGAGGTTCCACCAGTCTTTGCAGGATGTGCGAAGATAATGAGGAGCTAGAGACGGTGGAACATATTATATGCCACTGTCAATGTCTACAACTAAGTAGGCATAAATGGTTAGACAGTCGCTTCGTTGACGAATTGGACAGTATATCGAGGATAGCTCTCGATAGATTAATAGGATTCGTTATGGGAATAGGCTGGCTAAGAGGGGGTCGTTGGCTTAGAGCGAACGATATAGGGCGGTAGTACTTTTCCTTTCCGGGTTTTTTCTATTATTTTCTTGGTCTCAGCTTTTCTCTATTATTTTATTTTCCTGGTCTTCTCTAAAATTTCTACAATTTCTCTCTATATTATATACGAAGGGATTCACAATGGACCTAGGTCTCCGAGTGGATGCACAAGCACTCTTCTGAGTTCTGTGCAACCCTTCTCTACCTACCTACCTATATATATATATTTCTTTTTTAAGGTCTAAAATCAAAAATTTTTGGTAATGGCCCATATGCGAATTGTTTCGTTCACACAACATTTTAAATTATTTTTAAATTATTACTGAAATAAATGAATTTTTTATTCAATGTTAATTTGCTCAGCATCTCTTCATGGTCCGATTCTAAAATTTTTATATATTGTTGCCAACATTTTAAGAAACATTTCAAAGAAAAATTTTAAAAATGCAATGTATGATTTTTTAGATATCTTGATACAAGGAAGTATATTGATTTCATTATAATTTTTAAAAAATACTTAGAAACTAGATTTATTAAGCATCAGTTTGAGCCAAAGTTTGTTTAAATCGGACAAACAAGTCGAAGATAAATGAATTTAAATTTCATGTATTTTAAAAAAAATTCTGAAAAAAAGTGAACTTTTAACCGCGATAAAAACTTAATTACGACAAATTTGAAAATTTTTAATTTTTTAAGAGCTTCAAATTTTCTATTGATATAATATGAGTGTGTATAACAAATTTTAACAAAATCGGATGTGGTGAGATCAAAACTTGCCTTTTGTCTTTCGAAAATGTTTGTTTTCTTGCAATTATCGTCAATCGATCTAAGTTGAACATTTGCGACACATATGAATCTATGCATTAATGAATCTAAAACAGGGGAAAAGAAAATCTGAACTTTTGACTAATCAACTCGAATAAAAATTAATAAATTTTTAAACTTTCTTAAAGAATTAAATTAAATTAAAAGTTAATTTAATAATATTGTATAGACTTTTGGTGTAATACATGTTGTGACTGCGAAACTCTTCACAAAAATATAAAATTATAAACTTTGTTTATTATTAACACTCAGTGTTTTAAATTCAGTATGCAGTTATAAATTAAATAATTAAAATATAGAGAAACAAAATTAAAATAGAAATGAGTAAATTTTTTGTAAAATTATTTTATTATTTGTCAAGCTGTTGTAAATTGATTTATAAACCAAATTCAAGAATTTTATATTCAAGAAATACCAGCTGACAAGCATTTTTAAGGAAAACTTCCGGATTGATTTAAAAGTGGCTTTAAACTGTACTAAAGTGTGTGCTATTTCAATCTACTGAGTATTAAAATTTGCTAGCATTATAGATTTGGTCAGACCTTCCTGCAGATATCAGAGAAAATACATTTTCAATACATTCGTAGCAATTATCTTATGTAAATACTTTATGATTTGTCATAGTCACTCCCTACATCGTCTCTTGATTTTCATATATATTTTTTATTAAATTTCTGCAAGACAAATTCAGCATGTTTACAGTACAATTGACAAATTTATGACAAAATTGTTTCAACCAGTTATGCTTTTTCACTTGCTGGTCTCTAGTGCTTACATATCTTTTAGTGTTTAGTAAATGAATTTAAAACTCTACCTAATGCAAAATGGGTTAAATTTCATTTCTGAAATAGGCTATAAAACATTTTTCTCTTTTTTGTTATTTTAAAGCCACTGATTTCCTATATTTACTTAATATTTCAATAGGTCTATGAGTATCACCTAAACTTGTTTATGTTTGAATATTGTAAAACGAGTAAATGAAAATGTTTACGGTATATTTATGAAATAAAAATTATTGAATTTACTTTAGATAAAGAAGTTCAGCAATTCTTAATATACTTAACCCAATTTTAAGTCCAAATCCCTTCTGTATCACAAGTTTCATGATAGCCACTAAACCAGACTGAGACTCTATTGTTATATCAACTCCATACTTACAATTATCGACTGTAATGTCATCCGTAGAACAACAATATGTTTTTTCAAATCAAGTTCAAAATCTTCCAACTTACAGAAAATTTAATATAAAAAAGTAATTTTCTTTTTTTATCCCCTCCAAGCAGAAGTTATAAATAATTAATGAATTATTAAATTTCTCATTATAATTTTTTAAAACGATGTTTTTATAATAGACTTAATTTTTGTGATTGAAAAAACAGCCTTATACTTCAATTACATGTTGTATTTCCGACACATATTAGGTACTTTTTACTGAATAAAATTTTTTATATAATTCCTAATCGTGGTATCACTTCATGATATACAAAAAGCTTTAGATTTTAAACTTTCTATACAACTGTTTTGTAAGATAAATTTGCTAAAAACAGTAAAACTAAAAACATATTTAAAACTAGTTAAGAAAGTAAATTCTTGAAATAATTTTTTTCTCCAATTATTCAATTAAGCGGCATAATTTAATCCAATACATTTTTACTCGAAATTTTTGATTTTAATTTAATCGAACAATTATTTGATTTTAATTTGTCAATTAATCGAACAAACATTATTCATTATTCAAAGAAAACAATAGATTTAAAATTGATAACACCGGTCAGCAAAAAAATCCTCCCTTAAGGACGTATTTAGATGGATTTTGATGTGATAAACACGAATATCATTTCAGTTTTTTCCATCAGGTCTGGATTTTTTCATGGGCATGTCTAATATTTCGCCCATAATAACGTCATTACAGGAGTATATATTTCACCATAACTCAGGAAAGATGTGTACGATTTATATAATGATACACCAAAAGATACGGACTAGAAATGTTTTCAAGCCTGTCTAACATCATTTTTTATACTCTCAATATTTTCGGAGTTATTTAGAAAATAGTGTCCGAAAAAAATTTCTTGCAAAATTTAATATTTTTTTCTTAAACCTTTTTTTAAAAAGTGAAAATTAAATTTTAAAATTGGCAGTGCTACGAAAAAAATAAGCTATGTATTATCAAAATTGATAAACAAATCTTGATTTTATTCACAGTTAAGTGAAAAAGACCAATTGAGTCGATAATTAAGATATTAAATTATCTTAATTATTTTTATATCCGATCAATATTTTCGGAGTTAATGTCCAAAACTCTTTCAATTTTTCATGAAAATTATATATTTTTTTGCCACTAATTTCCGAATAGCTCCGAAAATTATGAGCGGATAAGAAAATAATGTTAAGATAACATGAAGATAATTTTAATCGGGATCTATTGGAGTTTTATATATCTAAATTGGTTAAACTGTTATCAAGTTATAAAATTGTAATTGCGTAAAAAGAGGGCCATACAAAATCAATACGTGATAGAAAAAAGTGATAGCAGATTCTTATTTAGCATGTCATTCCATTTAATCCACTTATTTTTATTTAAATATATATTTTATTGCACACCACACAGTGGGGTCAAACGCAAATTTTTTGGTAATAAATCTGAATCTCCTAAACTACTCGTCGGATCAAATTGAAATGTATGGAAGAGTTGTAGAGGAGGACCTAAGCTTTCAATGAAATCATCTTGTAGTCACCCTGTGATAACACGAGATAAGCTACAGGGTGTCAAAGTTGACTACCTCGAGTATGTAAAAGTTAAAAAAAATCGTAACTTGTACAAATGAAGTCCGATTTTAAAGATTTTTATATTTCTGGAAAGTTATAAGTAAATATCTTTTATTTACGCTTGAATTTTTGATTTTTTGGCTCGACTTTCTTTCGTTTTTCGGGAATAAGTCCGGAGATATATGAGGTAAAAATTTTTTAAAAATATTCTGTAATTTGCTACATATTTCAAAATAATATGCTGAAAGAATTTTTGGATTATCTCAATTCGTCTAGACGTGAAAAATATTCAAAGTCAGCACTCTGAATTTGGCATGAAAAATGGCTATTTTTTTACAAAAATATAGTACAATTCATTCACTTTCATAAATGGTTAATAAAGAAATTTTGAATTGATTTAAGTTTGCACCCTACATCCAGCATTGGCCGAAAATTGTCAATTTTAAAAAATAGTTTCATTTTTATCGATTAATAAAAAAAATGTCACGCGAGCCTTTTTAAATTTGGTACCCATATTTTTTATAGAAATAGATTTAGAATGATTTAACACTAAACAGCTTCCCGCACGGCCAAAAACGAATGCAGGAGTGGAGATTTTATGCTAAAAGTCAGTTTTTTAACGACTAATTTTAAAAGCATATTAAAAGCATATTAGCATAACATTTTTAATATTATTTCTTATATAATGTATAAAACACAAATCAAGCTTTCATTCCTAAAAAAATCAATAAAATAGCTCCAATAACCTATTTTTGGTAATTTTTCAAAAATAATTTTTTTTTTTTTTTTTTTAAATAGCTGAAAATCCAAAAAAGTTTAATTTTTTTAATACAACTCCACTAATTTTGCAAATACTTTAAAAATGTTAAAAGAATATAAAAATAGACTTATTTACCAATTCAACGATATATAAAATGTTGATATGGGTCATTTAATAATAGTAATATAATGGCCTCAAAACTACCAAGTCACGTCAAAAGTTGCAAAATTCACTATTTTGTTCGTATTTCCATATGTGTGTATACGTAACACTCAACTGCATTGCTTATTTTTGTTACGAGATAATAATATTTATTAATGAATTTATTTAAAGTGTTCATAATTTTTTTCTACTGAAAAGGTTTTTAAAATTACCTAAGTACATAAATAAGTATATTTTCCTTCGTTTTTTATTAAATTTTTTTAACTTTTTAAATAATTTACCTAGCTACTTAATTAATGTATTATAACAAAAATGATTTTTTTACAATCGCATAGGTACATTTTTTGACGTACCTGTTTAACACTACAGGTCATAAAAATAAACTGAACGAAATTGGGGGTTTTGAGCAAAAATTTAAATTTTTTAATTCATTTTTGCCTGTCACCATTTACCTGATATAAATATTCTTTTTCTATATATAAGTATCCTTATAAATATGTAGATTTATTAGTGAATTTGCCATTATGGAGATTACATTAAAACACTTTTCTGTTTGCAAGGTAATATGGGATAATCTATCTGATATTATAAATTGTCCAGAAAAAATAAGAAAACTCGTTGATACAGTAGTATCTTTTGGTTTAACTCTTACTGCAGGAGACAGTTTAAAGCTCGAAAATTTTTATAAATCATACGAAAAAAGGATGCAAGCTTCAGATTAGTCAATACCAAAGTTCAAGAAGAAAAATGAAGAGTGGTTGGAGGGAGAAATACCAATGTTCATCGGAAAGCAGCAAAAGGTTCGACCAAAAAAAAGTTACGATGAAGTTCAGCTAAGACTAAACAGGAATCTATTCTAAATTCACATACGAATGCCGAAATAAAAGATACATTTAAAGCTTTAGTAACAAGTACGCAACCAAAGGAAGTAGAAAAAGTTATAGATGTGTTACCAACAGCTTCTCCCAATCGATTACATCGGATAATCCAAAGCATAGTGACACCGAAATCAACATCGTCCTTTACCTCTGAAGATGCTTTAACTCTAATATTAAATTTAAGATTATCAAGAAACCAATACGAGATTTTGATTAAATCTGTTAGCGAAAAAGGATATGATATCTTTCCCAGTAGCAAATTCAGTGAGAGAAGCGAAAAGTAATATTTTACAGCCTATGGAACACGCGGTTAATGCTTCTGTTAAAAGTGCTAAAGTAAATATATTGCAATTACTTGAAAATACTGCCTCTAGAATTATATCTACCTTCAGCAATGATAACATTGAAAAATGCAAAGACTCTGAACTTATTCTAATATTCAAGTGGGGCTGCGATGGAACATCAGGATTTTCGGAATACAAACAACTGGATGGAAGTAATTCTGGAAATAATTATTCCTCGCTGTTTATAGCGTCTCTCGACAAGAAATGACTCGCTTTTTAATGATATATGGATAAATTTAACTCCAGGTTCCAAATTTTTGTGCCGTCCAATCCTTTTTGATTACACAAAAGAAACCACGGTTACAATAAACAGCATTGTCAACCAATTGGAAGAAGAAATTAAAGCATTGCCCCCAATATATGTAAAAGTATCAAACAGAACTATTAAAGTTACATTTCAACAACAATTAACGATGATTGATGGAAAAGTTGCAAACGCTATAACAGATACAACATCTACATGGAAATGTAATATATTTGGAAAAATAAGTTCACAATTTCAGGATAATTCTGAAGTCCTTGTTAATAAAAATTCTTTAAAATTTGGAATATCACAACTCCACGCAAGGATAAGATTTTTGGAGTTCTGCTTACATCTTGCATATGATATGAAGTACAGAAATATTCCCGGGCAGGAAAATGCTACAGTAAAAAACAATTTGGAACTTCATGAATTACGAAAAGAGGAGAAGAAAAGAATTCAATTAGAATTCAAAGAACAACTCGGATTAATAATTGAGAAACCTCTACATGGCTATGGAAGCTCAAATGATGGAAATACAGCAAGACGTTTCTTTGAAAATCCGGAACTCACATCTTCAATCACAGGCATTGACTTAAATATTTTGAAGCGTTTTAAGATTATATTGGCAGCCATTAATAGCAAAAAACAAATTAATGCGGACAAATTTAAAATTTTTGCTTACGAAACTAAAGAACTACTTAACATTACATACCCCTGGAAATCAATGACTCCAACAATTCACAAAGTATTGGCTCATGGTAAAGAAATAATAGAAAATAGTATTTTGCCATTGGGAGAGCTAACAGAGGAAGCAGAGGAAGCCCGAAATAAAGATGTTAAACATTTCCGATTCTTCAATACCCGAAAATGTTCGAAAATAGCGCAAAATATGGACTTAATGGAATATTTATTAATATCATCAGATCCAGTTATATATTCTATAAGAACACGATGGCTACCAAAACTCACTCTTGAAATAGAAAAAAAGGATTCAGAAGCTAATGAAGTTAAAAATTTGCTAACGTTTGATGTTTCTGATTATTTTCAAGAAAATCTCTAATAATATCTTCGATAATATATTCTTAATAAAATAAATATACGGGATATGTATAATAAGTATGTAAATATGTAGAACAAATTAAATAAACATTACTCAAATAAAGAATTTACTACTTTATAATAACAAATATATACCTACATAATACATTAGAAAACTAAAATGTTACTTATACACACATATGGAAATACGGAACAAAATAGTGAATTTTGCAACTTTTGACGTGACTTGGCAGTTTTGAGGCCATTATATTACTATTATTTTATGACCTATATCAACATTTTATATATCGTTGAATTGGTAAATAAGTCTATTTTTATATCCTTTTAGCATTTTTAAAGTAGTTGCAAAATTAGTGGAGTTGTATTAAAAAAATTAAATATTTTTCGATTTTCAACTATTTAAAAAAAAAAAATTATTTTTGAAAAATTACCAAAAATAGGTTATTGGAGCTATTTTATTGATTTTTTTAGGAATGAAAGCTTGATTTGTGTTTTATAAATTACATAAGAAATAATATTAAAAATGTTATGCTAATATGCTTTTAATATGCTTTTAAAATTAGTCGTTAAAAAACTGACTTTTAGCATAAAATCTCCACTCCTGCATTCGTTTTTGGCCGGGTGGGAAGCTGTTTAGTGTTAAATCATTCTAAATATATTTCTATAAGAAATATTGGTACCAAATTTAAAAAAGCTCGCGTGACGTTTTTTTTTATTAATCGATAAAAATGAAACTATTTTTTAAAATTGACAATTTTCGGCCAATGCTGGATGTAGGGTGCAAACTTAAATCAATTCAAAATTTCTTTATTAACCATTTATGAAGCCTTATCTTTGGAAATTAATAAGGAAAAAATTTTTTTATTAACGGAACTTTGAGAAAAAAGTGAATGAATTGTACTATATTTTTGTAAAAAAAATAGCCATTTTTCATGCCAATTTCAGAGTGCTGAATTTGAATATTTTTCACGTCTAGACGATTTGAGATAATCCAAAAATTCTTTCAGCATATTACTTTTAAATATGTAGCAAATTACAGAATATTTTTAAAAAATTTTTACCTCATATATCTCCGGACTTATTCCCGAAAAACCAAAGAAAGTCGAGCCAAAAAATCAAAAATTCAAAATTCAAGCGTAAATATCTTTTTAACTGTAAGAGATAACTTAGATGAGTAAGCTTATTTTTTCTTTATCTTGCCAAGCACTTTCCACTTTTCTTTAAAATCGGACTTCATTTGTACGAGTTACGATTTTTTTTAACTTTTACATACTCGAGGTAGTCAACTTTGACACCCTGTAGCTTATCTCGTGTTATCACAGGGTGACTGCAAGATGATTTTTCTGAAAGCTTAGGTCCTCCTCTACAACTCTTCCATACATTTCAATTTGATCCGACCAGTAGTTTAGGAGATTCAGATTTATTACCAAAAAATTTGCGTTTGACCTCACTGTGCACCAATGCGTCTTCACTTAATTGTAGGTATACATGGGTACTTTCACTCAACTGTGAATAAAATCAAGATTTGTGGATCAACTTTAATAATATGGCTTATTTTATTCATAGTATTATCAGATTTATGATAAAGGATTAAAAACTGTAAATTTTTCCGGTTTCATTTTAAGGAAAAATTCTTTAATTTTGCATGAAAAATTGTTTTTTTCGACACTAATTTCTGAATAAATAAGAAACTGTTGGGCAGATAAAAGATAATATTAAGGTAACTTACAGATAGTTTGCATCTTTTGGTTTTTCTAAATCTCGAGTTATGTATTCGTGAGATATTAGACATGCCAATTAAAAGAATTACGACCTGATGGAAAAAAAAAACTGAAAGCAGATTCGTGTTTAGCTGGTGAAATTCCATCATATTTTTTTATTATTTTATCATTATTATTATTCTTTTTTTTTTGAAGAAGGCTTCGTTAAAAATTGCAAAAAACACACACTGAATAAATAAGTGCAATATTCTTTCAATGCACTTGCTGCAACATAAGCTATTTTTTTACCACTTTTAGCTGTGTGAATATTGAGAACAAAACAAAACTAAAAATTTCAGTTTTTTTAGTAAAGTTTTAGTAATCTGTACGCCATAAAAGATTTATCGATTTAGAGCTTTCAAAATTTGAATTAAATGCCGCTGGATCAGTGATTTCAACAACTATGCGTTAACACTAAAATACTTTTACCACTAAAAATCCCATTGAACTTGACTACCGTTATCCCTAAAATACTGTTATCGAAATAATTCGAAATACCGTTAACGCTAAAATACCTTTACCGAAATAGCTCAAAATACCGTTAGCTTTAAACTACTAAAATACCGTTACCGAAATAAAATATATTAGAAAGTTTCAGAAAAAAATATTATTTTGAATATACATAATTAAAATAGAACTTGTAAGAATATATCCCAGCATGACGTTTTAGTACTTAACTCAACTGTATATAGTTGCGAACCGATATCTGCGAAATTTCTGAAACAATAGTTACCTTTAAAATATCATTACCTAAATAACTACGAATACCCTTACCTCCACAAAATATGGTTTTTGATCAGCGGTGTACACAGTTTTTAACTTTTGATCAAAAAAATTACAACATCTCAGCAAAAACTTAGTTAACTAGTAAGTTAGCAAATAATATTGTAGAAAAATCGTTAGGGTAAAAGAGGACGATTGGAGGAGCTTTGTACGGGACAACAGGGATGACCCCTGGGGTAGGGTTTACCGGGTGTGTAGGGGTAGGAAGGATAGGCTGGCTGACTTAGCTTCTCTTCAGGTAGGCAATGTTACATTGTCGACTTGGAGGGAATGTACTGACGAACTTCTGGGGGTTTTCTTCCCAAGTGCGGAACCGGTTGACCACTCTCCTCTCATTAGGGAAATGGTTGATCCTCCGAACTTGGAGAGATCGGAAGTCGTGGACAGTATTTGTCCACGTACCGTAGTGGTGCTCCTTGCCGTTGTTGCTTAGTCGCTCCTTTCGTCGCTGTTGTTTGTCCCCGGTTTGCGGGTATGTATATGTCCGCTGGCGGTGGTTGGCATGATGGATTGCAAATTTTGCTCCAACTTCGCTTTCCTGTTTCGCCGTTGCTGTTTTCTTGCTGATTGCCTCTTCCTGTCGTCTCAACTTGCTGTCTCTCTTGTTCGTGTTTCTTCTCTGTCCTCGTTGTTGGTTCCGGGTCACTCTTGTGACCAAGACCACCCGCGAGGGTGCCAGCGTCGAAGTTGTCCTAGTCGTTGTTCGTTTTGTCCTTTGCTGGTGCCACACCATGTGGCCAACGAATCGCCCGTGAGGGCGGTTGTTGATTGTTTGCGATGTAATTGTTGTCCATTCATGTTGATGTGTGTTTTGTGTGTGGTGGCTGGTTACCAGTCCCGAACTGTTTGGAGTTCAACTGGTAGTAGTCATCTTTGGCTACGAAGTCCGACCGGTGACTTAATACTGGTACCACGGGTGTCAGGAGCCCCTGGAACTTCGGTTCCAGCCTGACAACGGTGCGGCCCCTTGGGGAGCTTCGTGGTGGTTGTGGTTTAGACCCAAATCGCGGGTAGAGCGTGAGCTCAGTGTGGAGTTGCATTGCAACCGGGTGCCGTGACCCATAGATCGGAAGGAGTTTAGATAGGCTCCGCTCCTAACCAAGGGGGAGGTCATGTCCAAATACATGACTTCAAATTGGTACTCAAGGATGATCTCGGTCAGACTTGGGGGCGTTGGTGGACGCATTGTATTCACCCTGTGCGGAGAGCACCGTGAGGTTGGGTCTACATGGACAGGTACTCACGTAAAACCTTCGACGTTGTAGAAAAATAAACACTAGTTATTTTTGAGCCGAATAACTACACTATTGTGATATTTTTCAAAAAAGCACACTCTTATGCGTCTCGAAATGAGCCTTACTACGTTTCGCTAGGGTTAGCTAATAAATTTTCAATTGTAAGAGAGAAAATGATGTGTATGTGCATAAGTAATATAAATACATGCTTATTATTATAGAAATATTCGCTTCTTTTTAGTATTGAATCAAAAATCAAAAATATATTGCTTTCAGTCGGAAACTTGCTATACAAAATTCATGCCATTCGTAAGGGAACGTGGAAGCGCTTTATTAAATTTTTTTCCTTACCAATTTCTTCGATCAAATCTTAATTTTTTATTGAGCATTTATTTTTGTTCGCTTTGTCCAGAAATTCCTCGCTTACAAAATAACCGAAAGTAAGTAGTTTTTCATGGGCAGTTGTTGTAAATGTTAAAAAAAGAATAACAACGAAAAAAATTTGCCGTCAATTATATGAATTTTCATATTAATCGGTTAATTCGACAAATAATTATCTAAGGTTAAAAGCTGATCGGTTAGCAACCGACTATTGGCAAATTATTTGATAAAATCCATATAAAACATATATAATAATATATTATATTTATATTATGATTTTAAATACATTATTAATTATTCTGGGATAAAAAGATATTATACCACAAATAGCAAATTAAGAAATGTTATGCCTAAAATTAGTTATAACATGAACACACACAAAAAAAAAAAACACAAAAATTATAAAAAAAAAATATTTTTATATGAGCAAATCTGTGAGAATATTATTTTATTTTTTTTAATAGTAGACCATTTTGTCCCAGAACAATTTATATTGCAGTTTTTGGTAAATATTACAATTTTTATAATATATGAGAAAGAAAGACAAATATTTTTCAAGAATGCATCCTAAAATAGCATTTGCATTACGAATGCATTTTGAAGTGGTAATATTATTTTTAAATTATAGTGTTCAAAGAGGACATATTCATCTTGTATAAGTGCCTTAAATCATTTAAATCCATTTACACTTTATAGAGATATTGGTGTTTAAAGCTTTTTCGATTTTTTGGACTTAAAAAAATTAAATTTGTGAACAACTTCGCGTGTTTTTCAAAATTAAAAAAAGATAAAAAAATAAAAAGCGGAGTTATTCAAATAGCTACATAAGGTATGTGTATGCCGAATATTAACAAAATCCAAAGACCTAAGGAAAATCTTTTGGGCATTCTTTCATGGAATGATTGATATATTCTTTCACAATTCTTGGAATTGTATATAATTTTGCCTAACTGTAAACAATACATTATATTACTTTTGTTAATGAATTAATTTAAATTAAATTTATTTAACTTATAATTTTTAAATTAAATTATGAAAGGTGCTTATTATGATGTTTCGCTTTAAAAGTATATTCAACTTTTTTTACATGATTTTGAACGCAAAGAAAAATAAAACAAAAATTCCTTTAGCGTGAAAATCGCATGCAAACACAAAAAGCAAAATTTGTGCAGAAAGTCATGATTTTGTGATCTGAAGAAAATTTTAATTTTTCCCGACAATATGCAGGTATTCGGTTAGTTGTCTGAGAAAACATTAGATTTTGTCTGACATCAGACACCTTGGCAGAAAATCTTTGCCGGTTTTTTACATCCTTAAATACATATATATTAAGCAACACTTAAAAATTAAATACAAATCGAGACCACACACTCGCCAAGGTTTATACGCTTTCATGAACATATTTTTAAATTTTCAAATGCTTATATATGTATTTACCGACTTGTGTAACTCCTCCTAGAATTGTTTATTGGGATATTCAAAGATATTTTGTGAAATATCAGTGAAATCGGATTCGCTAAGCCGCGTCGCATCGGACCTGAATTTTATAAGGTGCGTTTATATGAAGAAAATTTTGTCTTTTTGCAGTTTTGTGAAAAATTTAACTATCAAACACTTTGTTTTGTAACGAAGTATTAAAAAATATTAATCTACACACAATTATATATCAAAAAAAATATAAAAATTAAAATCTATCAAACAAAATATAAAAAAATATTGATGTTAAAAATGTTGCTTGGTTAAAAATGTTGATTTTATCTAAAGCTATTTCCAAACTCCAATTTCAAACATTTTAAAATTTTATTAAATAGATATCAAAAAAACAAAACACTACACAGTTTTATGGATAACACCACCTGGAAATAAAATCAAAAGGAATTAAGTCAATATCTTATATTACTAAGCCGTACCTACGATTTTAAATCTGGGGTTTTCGACGAAAAAGAATTTTTGTAGTTTTTTCATTCGTAGCTAAATGTAGCTAAAAATCAATAAGTTTTCGTTATTTTTTCTATAAATTGAATATTTTTCATATTTTGACTTTTCACTTTCGTATTTTAAAAGTCATACTTGACTAATCTTGTTAAGAACTTCAAGATATATTTTATTTTATCTTACTGTATAATAATTTTGTTTAGTCTGAATATTAGTTCCAAAAAATTGACTTTTTAATGAAAAAATTACGAAAATGCCTATTTTCAGGCATCCCCAGAATTCACATCGCACGTGCGGCTTAGTTGTACAAGGTATTGACCTAATTCTTCTTTAATTTTATTTCCTGCGATGTTCTCTATAAAACTACATAGTTTTTTTCAAACTTTTTTGATATTTGTTTAACAAAACTTTTAAAAGTTTGAAATTGGAGTTTTGAAACAGCCTTAAAATTATCAAAATTTTTTAAACAAGCATGGAATGAGGTTTGAATTATCCTGCGGAGACAAGAACTTATTTTTCAGTAATTGTAAGCAAAATTTAATTTAAAATATAATTTTTCTTAAACATTCTTTAAAAGTTAACGATTTGCTTGTACAATCCTTACACAAGTAGTCGAAAACATGTTAATGGACTGGAAAATTCGTAATATCTTTAACATTTTTAACAGATTTTTACTTTTTATATTATGTCTAAGAGATAATTGTATGTAGATTAGAATTTTTAATATTCCGTTACAAAACAAAGTACTTAATGGTTGAAGTTTTTACAAGACTATAAAAACGCCAAATTTTCCCCATATAAACGTATCCTACAAAATTTATATCGTTAACGTTATCTGATTTCAATAATGTTTCACTAAATATCTTCGCATAGCCTAAAGAACGATTATAGGGGGAGTTACAGTCAAAATTCCAAAATCGGTAAATTTTGGTGCAGTCTAATGTACACATATACCTACATACATATCTATGTATATATATACATATTTACTATTGAATGTCTCTATCCATGTATAATTTGAATTAGCTTACAAATTGTTTTAATCTGTTGAATTGTAGGTAATCTTAATTAAAAAGCCTGCCCTGTACAGTTGACATAATAGCCTGTTTTCTACAGTAATTCGTTCAAGAATGACCCAACCTTCCTTCCAAAATATCCGATTGACCTTTCTACTTCCCCTCTTTTAGTGGAAAAGTAAGAAGCTTTAATTTCTTAAAATTTGTTGCAAACGACAAAACTCTTAAAAATCCGTTACAAAAACAAGATCAAATTCCAAAACTGGAAATTGCAAATAAATAAAAAAATAATTAATTGAGTTTAAGCTTCGTTTGCGTCGGTTGTGTTCCCGTTCTCAAAATTTCTTTGCTTTTTGTTGCTTTTCTGATAATTTCTGACTCAAACCCGTAAGTTTGACAATTACAAAGCTATTATGTAATATAAATTGAAAAATTTATTTTAAAAGTTAATATCTAAATTTTATAAATTTATTTTTATTATACGGCTGGCAGCTCTTCTCGAAACTGGTTAATGAAAGCTCTTTTTCAGAAGGCCTACTGGAAGTTTTCATTCATGAAGTCTTTTAGAAAGGCTGCATCGGAAGGCGAATGTCTAAGGCCTTAACCTCAATGATATCGCGTGTAAAAAATACATGAACGCGGAGTGCGGCTAAAGGCTCTTCTGGCTCTGAAAAAGCCTTCTCAGAGGCCTCTTTTTACCACTGGGAATGAATTTATCACCTTTACAAGCATTTTCCGCGGATAACGTGACCCAAATGATTATGCATCTTGATTCATGCAAAAAGTGTGTAGCGGTCGAAAGTTAGCGCCGCATATCTTATTTGCTTGTTAAACAGACAATAATCAAAAAAATTAATTTCCAATGAAAACCATTGGTTAAAAATGCTTCCTTCCAATGACAATACAATTTAAAATCATTACTTTTTCAGTTTTTAGTTATTATTTTTTAATTTTATCTTTTATTATTATTTAATAATTTTATCTACAGACAGCACAAAAAATTTGAAATATTTGGAGTTCGTATCAAGAAAATATTAAAATATTGGAGGAAAAAGGCAAACTTATGGATTTATTATTGTAAATAGGAAAGAATTGAAGGAGATTTTCTTATAGAACGTTTGATATCTTTTCGCTCTCCTGAAAATTTAACTTAAATTGCTTTGTCAAAAGTACACAGATAAAATACATTAACATAAATAACAAGGCATTGTAATAACTTTATTCCAATAATATACTTAATATACAAAATATCTCTCATGCTTTGATGTATAGAACACAATTGGCCGAATTAAAAAAAAAAAAAAAAAAAATATAAAAAAATGAAAAAATATTAAACCAATAATAATATTTTACCCAATATTTACCTTAGTTGAAGTAAACCAAAGAAAAAAAGCAATTTGGATTTATGCTTGAATAATGAACTCAGTCAATTCGAGTGTGCTAAACTTGGCCAATGAAATAAGCATCTACGTACTAACGTCAACAACGACAACGATACTAAACCAAAAACCAATGCCAACATTATAAATAAACATAAATAAATATCAATTTTATTACTAAAATTCTTTCGTTACTTTATTTTATTTGTTTTTTTTTCTGCTAAAATTGAGATTCAGTGACCAAAACAATATTTGTCGAGACACAATCACATTTTCCACTTCAACGCCTTTTTCCCTTTAGAATCGAACTGAACTAAAATGAAATGTACCCCAAAATAACTTGTAGTCATTTTACAAAATCGCGCCACCTGTTGTTAATGGTTTCTTTGTTACATAAATTTGACTATTAACTATTTAAAAAGAAATTTGCGCAACCGGTATATTTGTATATTACTGTCTTTATAAGTGCAATATTTTTCAAAAAAGAATTGGTAGTTGCAACTTATCATTTAAATTTGTAATATCGCTTTAATTTCTGTTTAGATTTCTTGTTCAGAAAAGTAGTTTTAATAAATTACAGTTAGTTGAATTGAAAAAAGAATAGTGCCATATAAACATTTTTTTGATAACACTGAATATGGATCTAGAAGAGAGTATCCAAAATGGAAAATATGTTGTTCAAATGATTCTTGAATCAAAACAAAATTTCCTGAGTTCTAGTATGTCAACATCCGTATTGCAGAGCTATTCTTCAACCACTCGATCAAAATGCAATAAAACTAACAAGGAATATAATAACCGAAACACAAGTATACAGAGCAACCAATAATAGATTATAATGTTATTTGGGGCGCTGAATTCGAATCTTCACTCACTTTTTCAAAATTGATTCTAGTTTTCGTGATATTGGTAAACATAAGTTTTGACCATATTTAACATTAATTTAAATTTTATTAAATAAAAAGTTTTAAATTAGAAATGAATAGCGGTAGAACAAAGTCTATTGTATTGTCGAGGATTTGTTTCACGTTTAAAAATAAATGCTAACCTTTAGAATATCAATAATATACAATTATTAGTCACGTGCTCTTTTATGAGTTGTAACGACGCACAGAACTAAAAAACTAGAACCAATCTTAAGAAACGAATTTCATATTTCAATTCATCACCCCAAATTGTATAAAGATTAGTTCTCATCTATTTTGGTCCAAAATTTAAACTTAATATGTAAAGTTGTGAAATTGTTAAACCAAAGAACAAAAATAATTATTATTTGTACAACTTTGGATCAAAAAAATTAATATGAAGGAAATTAGTTAAAAATATCCTGAGTAGCATTTGCTTTTACGCTATTTAAGCTATTGTTCAATAAACTTTTATTTTTGATTTTTATTTTATCTCTTAGATCCTGATTTTTAGTTTATGAATTTCAAATATCAATTATTGATAATCTCTCAAATAAAACTCAAGTTCTGATTTTTATTTTTTCTTACAAAAAATAAAAATCAGTCTATGATTTTTTTTTAACAAGACATAAAAATCATAAAATGAATTTTAATTTTTCGTGGCATAAAATAAAAGACTTTTGCATTTATCTTATCTATATTATTGTAATTGATAAACATACAATGTTTATGTGTTATTTATCAGGTTTATGTGCTAACTAATCTGTCTGGGTCACTTATTTGTTAACAATGAATAAAAGGTATAAACTTTGAAATGAAAAGTGGCGACTTCCCGAATTTCAAATTAGTATTGCAAAACTTATAAATGATCCATTTGACTATGCTCTGATAGAAAATTGCATTGATGTTTTTGCTGCTACAAGTAACATAACGTTGTAACTGGAGAAAGAGATTTTCAAGGAATATTTGAAGATTTATTGGCACTATGTAAAATAAGTGTAAAATGATAGTTTAAAAGGCAATATACAAAAAAGGAGCGGCAGTTAATGTAAAAAAATATTTTTTAGTTGCAAGAACTAGAATTTTTAACTTATAATTATATCTTTCGCTTCAAATTAACTTCCATATCATTTATGCACAAATATTTTAAAATCTTCATTAAATTTATTTAAATATATTGTTCGAAGCTAATTAAATAACCTCGCGTTCATAAATTATCCATTTCCTATATATTTTAATACAAATTTGAATTTACGATATTAAAGTACTTTTTTCATTTGAAAACATAAAACTCATTGTATGATATTTATTTTTATGATTTTATTTTTATTTTAAAATAAAAATCAAAACAAATTTTTATTTTTCAAATAATAAAATTAAAATTAAAATTTGATTTATTTTTTTTAAATTATAACACTTACGGTCTCTGGTTAAAACTTCTACAGCTCAAATAAAATATCGATTTTTTTTAGGTTAGGGAATAATGGATATTGTACCGAAGTCCAACAATTGGGTCCTTTGTTTTACCACAATAATAAAATTTTAATAAAAAACTTGTGGGGATAGTCCTCTCACTTGCTAAATTATGTGCCCGAAGTCTTTCTAGTTTGCTATTGTAACTTTACCCTATAGCCTTATGGAAAAATTAAAATTTGTGGATACCTAACATGAACCAGGAAGAGATTTCACAATTTTACTATATCGTCCTGAAATATAGCGGATATTAAAAAACATTTAATCATTACATGTGATATAACATTAGATGTGGTATAACTCCAAAAGTAATGATGGTGCATGAAAATGTACTTCAGCGAAATTGTTGAAAATTTTATACATATAAATGTTGTAATGGCATCAAAACACGTGCGATATGTATTGAAAAAATTGGTTTAGGGATCTTTAACCGCGAATAAGTTGCATAGCGTATACGCGATTATTGATGACTTTTAACAGTATGTTTAAGACGCTAATATGGTATTTACACTTGCTCATATCTAACATCTACCATAAATTTTACAAGATGTTAACATCTTCCCATGTAAATTATATAGGGCTCAGAAATCAACATCTTTCAGCATCTTTAAAAGATGTTCCTATCTCATTTTGTTCCACCTAACATCTTTTGATTATTTTAGTGTCATCACTAAAAAGATGACATAAAATTGAAAAAAAATCATGGGAACACAACAACATCTGTACTAAAGCTTTTCAAAAAATACAAATATTAACAAAAATCATATAAATTATAGTATTAATAGTTTTTTATATTGCTTCATTGCAATATTTAGTGCAAATTATTAATTATTTTTAACGATTGTTTAAAATTACGAGGTTGACTTATTTTTGACCTTATTTTCCTGTATTAAATGTCATTTGTTTTTTTGTATCTTGGATCTTTTATTTATTTGACTATTATAACATTTATTAATTAAAAATTATAAAATTTATAAATTTGTATTTTTTAATAAAAATTGTTCCATTAAAAGCTTCAATATTAAATGGTCGCTCATGGTAACTATTCTGAAATTGCAACAAGACTGATTTGAATAAATAGAGATCACAATATACATGGCAAAGGAGAAAGAGTGATTCCATATTAAAACGGACGGAAAATAACGGATTTGACATCTCCGATTTCAATCAAATTCACTGCAAATATTGGTTCAAAAATATTTTATTTTTTAATGAGTATAATTTATAGTTTGTCGATTTGGGATTACGAATTCGATCTTACGAAACAAGAACTCAAATTTAATTGAACTGCTTACTAAATTAATTATGAATAAAATATTCATATATTTTCTTTTACTTTCAAAGGTAGGGAGATCAATAAGATGTAATCGATTTTCATAAGATTTTAAATTAATATTAATAATCCAGAGAAGATTACGAAAATAAGAGAAATGTGTTTCTGGACCGATTCAATTTTCTTTATATTAACTTCGTATTGAGGATCCCAGGCCATGGAAGCATATTCCAGGATTGGTCTTTCGAGAGATGTGAATAATTGCTTGGAAACGTAAGGATCATTATATTATCTTCGCCTTTTGTCTTACTAACAATTTGTGAAACGTGGGAATTAAAGGTTAGTTTTCTTCGACTAGAACAAGTTAATATTTATTTATTGTGTATCTACAAAGTACGGAAATTCTTCTGTAGAACATCATCTGTTTACACTTTCTTAAATTCAGATCCATTAGATTCATCATACACCAATTATAAAGATTGTCGAAATCTAATTGGAGTAAGGAACATTGGTAGGAATAGTTAAAGCTGCCTTGCGGAACACCGGATGAAACAGTAATGGTTTTCGATGCACATACTCTAAATAATACACATTGGTATCTATTTTTAAAATATGTAGAAATCCATTTAAGGAAAACAGGAGAAAATCCAAATTGAACAATAGGAGATCGTGATTCAAATGCAGTTATAACTGAGGTTAGTAGTAGTGGAATATACTTTTCTAAATCCATGCTGTAATGGGGAAAGATACCAAACAACTTGATGCGAAACGATTTCAGAAATTATCTTTTCAAATATTTTTGGAATAACACTTAATTTAGCAATACCTCTATAATTGGAAATTTGGGTATGGATTTAAAACGTGCGATATGTATGGAAAAGGTATAATATAAGAATTTCTCCAAACTTCAGGAAAATAACTATTAAATATTGAAAATTTAAATCGAAGATATAAGAGAATGTAAGCATTTTATAAGAACACAGCTTGGAACACCGTCAGGTTCACATTTATCAGAATATATTAGATTCTGTACAGCTGTTATTATTATCGATTTATATACTGTTGGACAATTTATTAGGGCTGCATCAAGAATTGGATATGGATAATCGGAAAGTTGATGTAATTCTTTATTAGAATAGGAGGATCGGAAGAAATCGGCAAACATAGCGCAAATATTTGCATTGTTTGAGAATTGAGGACGGGTATCCAGAGACTCGACGCTTAGAATTTACAAACTGGTAAAAAATTTCGTATATTTTTAAAATTTCTTTTCACCTTAAAAAAAAATAATTATTGTAACATTGGATATTTTCTGGATATCTCATATAAATAATAAATAAACCGGACTTTTTAATTAAAACCCAGTGAAATAAAGCCCAATAAAAAAACACCCAATTTCAATTAAATATAGCCCAATTTAAAACAGTAAATATTTTCTTAATGTGATTTTTATTTCATAATGAAATAAATAACAACCAAAAAATGTGAAAATAGGACCCATTGAAATAAATCCCAGGAAAATGAAATAACACCCAAATGTTTTCAATTCATAGATATATATTTATTGGTTATAACTTGTTATCAAAATTTTTTACAAAAAACTTGCATTGAGGGTAGTTTTAATTCACATTCATTACACATTTTCATTGTCGGCATGGTAGAAAAGTGTATTTGGCTCCTCTGCAATACAAACTACACATAATTTAGCTTCAAATTTGGGACATTCTGGAGGTACTTCAACTTCCTCCTCATATATTTCTTCTTCCACATAACAGATCTTCGTCTGATTCCATACCAGTATATGTATTGTTTTTTGAAAAAACTATTCTGTTTAAAAATGTGGAAGCATTAATAATACCTTTTTTAAATCGTCTATAGCTTTCTCAAAATTAGCGGCTTTATCAATACTGGTTTTTCTTTGTTTAGTATTGCCAAATGACCCACCACTATTCACAAACTGTTCAAATTCACGGATTTTTGAAAACTTTTCTCCTCGCAAAATTTGAACAAACTTGAAGAAGTTTCCTTGTTTAGGAATCATTTTTCCTAGAAATCCATCATATGCTTCTAAGGATGAAGTTGCCCTCGTAGTATCACACGTGGAAATTCCTTCCAGACCAATCTGTAACAAAAATAAAAGACCATAAATCAAAAAATGTATTTAAATTTTTTTATCGTTTTACCTATTCCAACCACTTGTTTTCAAAATATCTAAAAAACGGAACAAAATTCAAACGACGATCGAACTTTTCAATCTCACTTTTAATTAATTCTAATCAAGTACGAATGAAGTACGAATGAATTCAGGTGGTAGTAAAGGGAGTGACAAAATTTTGTGATATTCCAGTGATACCTTACTATTTTCCCTTAAAAATTTTGCAAAATTTTAAGTTAAAAATCTCTATTACTAACCTTTTCCAAATATTCAACTGCTATTATTATTAATTGCTTGAAACATCAAATCGGCACAACTGCAAATGTGACATCAATTAATATCTTTCTGTTTGAACTGTTTGAAATATTTTTTGTTATTATTTTAAAGCATTTGTCAGAAATAAATACGCAGTATGAAAAAACTTTTTCCTCATGACACATTTTGAAAAACAGGCTTCCAGATCAATCTTTGTGTCTATTATACACAAAGTTTTTAAAAACTGTTGCTTTTTGGAAAGCTCCCTGCACTTCATTGGGCGTTTTTGGAGAAGTCATATAAACGGTGAATACTATGTACTGCAAACCAGGTTGAATTTTATTGAAATCTAAATTTTTTGTTGCTTCTGGAGAGCTGCATGATGAGCGTATTGTTATTTTAATAAAACTTTAATATGCAACAAGTATTTTACTTACCTATTGCAGACATCCCTGAAAGTCTTCCTTATACCAGTCAGTGCATTTTGACCTTTAGCACAACCAATATTTAGTACTCTTTTTTAATTTTATTTAGAGCCTTTGGCTCTTCGTTTTTTTTTTTTAACTTCCATGACAATGGTCAATGAAGTCAGAATATTTAGATAACGTATTTTATAATATAAGCACTCGCGATTTACAACTTTTTTCTTAGCACCTACAAAATATAGTATTTTTATAAATTGATTTCTTTTAAATAAAATTGCTTGCTGTTTAAACGGCGACCACAAATAATTTCGTATTCCAAGTTTCACTTGATGAACAGTTTTCAAAAGATTTTGTCGATCCAACGGTTCTTATTGGAAGACTGGATATTTAAAACTTAAAAATTGTAAACAATTTTTACGAAAATGAAATAAGACCCAAATAAAATAAAATAAAATAAAGCCCAAAAATGTTTTAAATATATACAGAAATTACACCTAACACATATATTGTATGTTTGGTAATTGTTTTTATGTTTAAATTTACATCTTAAAACAGATAAAAATGTACAAATAAAGAATTTTTATGAAAATGAAATAAAATCCAAATAAAATGAAATAAAGCGCAAAATGAATACGAATGAAAATACACTCAATTATTAATTTTAAAACCCAAATAAAAAATTAATTAGTACCCAATAAAATGATATAGCACCCAATTTAAATTTTTTCCTATTTTATTGGGATTTAATTCATTTTTCTAATTGTGCCTTATTTCGTGTCGCCTGTTTTTATCTGATTTGCCTACTGTACCTTGTAATAATAGAGGTAAGTCTATTTTATACTAAAATTATATACTTAACCTATATATTTACTTATATAAATAATATTTGTATTTAATTAAAAATTTCTTAAATACTATGGTAAAACATAATGTTAATAATTCATACATTACAAAAATTTTTTTCTATAAAATAAACATTGCTGATTATTTAGTATATAACAAAATGACCACATCCGACCACATTCAGAAGATGCAGTCCGTTGAAATTTGATTGCTTACTCGCTTTTCGTTAAATATTAGTGTTAAATAAAATATTATAAAAAATAATATTTGCAAATTTAATTGCGTAAAAATATACTAGGCCTAATAAAATACTTTCAACATGCTGCTCAATAATGAAAAATATGCCAGCAAATGGTTCTCGAAATAAAGTTACAACCATTTGAAATCAATGTACTTCAATAAATATTTTCCTATAAAAAAATTTAATTAATGTAATATTAACTTAAATCTTCCATATCTCAATAAGTAAACAATTTACTTGAAGTGTTTTATAATATATAGTAAAAAATTAAGGAATTAAGTAATTCATTAAACTTTTTGTTTCTGACTTTTACGAGTATCGTTTCAGATTGGGTAAATGTGTTACTGAGTGATGGTTCCTTTCATAATTTCAGGTACATTCAAATATGCTATACTCTTTAGTTTTCTTCATACAATGTTGGTACAAATATACATATCAGCACTTAAAATGCAAAATGCTGTAACCACTGAAGGATCACAAGTAGGTTTTTTACTATATTATAACTACATCTACACAAAAAATTTCATAATCATAAATTCAAAACTGACATTAATATTAACAAAAGTCAAGGGCTGTAACGCCAACTTCATAAACGAAGCAGTCATGAAATTTGTTCAATTTCCATTTGGTTTGGTGTTTTATGCTTTATCTATTTTTGCTTTAAGTGAACGATTAAAAAATTTTACTTAATTGTTTAATTTGAAAGCAAAAAATTGAAAAGTGTTGTTACGGCCTTTTGCATTTTCATAATGTTTTTTGCTTATGCTGTAAAAAATTAAGTTCTTACGGGCTCTTGAATTTTAGGTGACGATATGTATGTACATACATATATAATATAAGGTTGAAAAAGGATCACACTGAACTGTTTGTGTTCACAAGACCAATGATGCTGATCCATACTGTCAATAAACAATATAAAGTTTTCGACAATTTTAAGTTAATATGATATTGGAACTCTTACCGCAAATCGATGACCTTTAAATGGGTCGATTTAAAGTAAAAAAAAAATAGTATTAAAAATTTTTTCATTCAACGGTGAATAAACTTAATGCTCTTAATGCACCATATTTGAGTTACACCATTGTGCATATGCCACAAACGTATTATGCCCCCATAGATACACTGTCTCTGCGCCAAGTTTTATTTTCATAGGTTTGGTAATTTGAGTGTTATGACGTCATAAAAATATTCTAATATTGTTGTCGAAAAGTGGGCGTGGCGAGAGCGTGACTGACAATGAGGATACGTTTTTACATAGAATCAACGAAGTTCTATATATGTGCCAAATCTTATTTAAATCGATTCGGTAGAAGCGGAAAAATTCAGAAACTTATTTCTTCAAAAAGTAAGCACAAAAAGCGTGGCATCCAATCGAGATCTAACATAACCTATAACCTTCTGCAGAACTAGTACTATCTGTGCTACAAGAATGAATTCTATGAAAAGGGGTTTCACTGTGGGAAATGGAAAAAAAGCTGATCTTAAATATTATTTGAAAGTTTTAGAAATTAAATTAAAAAAATAACACATTAAGTACAAAAATATACCATTAAAATTGTTGAAAAATTTATTTGAATTTTTTTTTCAAAGTGATGTGCAGTGTTTTACAAAATAAGGTGGCAAATTTATAGTAAAGCTAACACATTATGAACCATTGTATGAAAATATAGTTTGTACTTAATATGTTATTGTTTTAATTGAAATAGAATTGCTTACTTCAAAAAAAAAAAAAAAAATAAAAAAAAAAAACTTTCTGGGCGAAAAATGTTCAATATTTGGAAGCAATAACAATTGATGGAAGTAGAAGATTACTTACTTAATTGCAATAGCGTAAGTTATTAACAGTGTGCAAAAGACACTCTTCTCCGAAGCACTAAAATCAATTTCTATTGCTTCTATAGGGTTTAGAAATGCTTATGTTATAAAACCTCCTCTTAAAATTGTAAAAAGTATAATATAAGCGCTTTCATAATGCATGTTTTTTGTTCGATATGGGTCGACTAGAAACAATTGAAAGGATGGTAAGGATTAGAAGAACTTCGGGTAATGTGGATCGGAGCCTTTTTGGGAAAACTAAGGTAGGTAGAGTAAGCCTGCTACGATAATAATTTTACCCATTAGTAGTATCTATAGCACGAGTTTTTGTGGACAGTCACTTTGTTTACTTTTCGGTATAATGTTTTTCGGCAATCGGTACCTTCAGCTTGTTTTTTGTGTTCAAACTGCATATAATTTTTTGAACCATTACGTGACAGATTTTAATGTTAAGTGATTTTATTTAATATATGGCAATTCTGAGCCCCATTTACAGTTGTTGGATATTTAAATTTATTTAATATAAAAAAAAAAAGTATTTTTATTGCCATAATCTAAAATAGTGCAATGTGGACTATTTATAATTAAAGATTTTTAGAAGAAAATTTCCATACTCATTTAATTATTTTACTATTTTTCATAAAAAATATTAATTTTGAATGAAGCGTCTAATATTTATATATAAAAATACGTTTATTTGTTATTTTATTCAAACAAACAATGTGCTATGGCGAGGGAGCCATGATTTCTTGTTAAACTATAAAAAACAGACATTTAAACTTCAATTCATTAAAAAAAATCTTAGTTTTCTTTAAACTAATTTAAATTTTTCTTTTGGATATTGTGAAATGGGAATTCGTATTACCCGTACATACTAGTTCACATTACCCCCATCATATATTGCGTAAATAGTTTTAAGGTTTCTTACATAAATTGCATATAAAATTTTATTTTTTTTTTAAATAAAACATTTTTAATTAGAAATAATTACATTTAAACAACTTGCAAATAAGTTTATGAATTTTAACAATTAAACAAATAGTAGTCTAAATTTGCCGAAGTTCCTTTAATATCTTTCGTACACAGTCAATAACTTAGAAATTATGTGCAATTAAGTAATCTGTTTTTTCCATAAGTTGTTATTGCATCTAAGTAGGTAATATTTTTTGTTGGGTTATTTACAATAAAATGTATTACTTATCACACCGTTTTTTTTAATATCTCACAATCCTGCAAAAGATAATTCTAAATAATATACCATTTACCACAGATTGTTATACAATCATGAAAATTAACATTCATCAAGGTTTACATCAATTAAAGAATTTACACTAACACTTTAATCCAAGGTCTTTAATGCTCATATCCTCATTCCTCTAAATGTCATACATCTTTAATATAATTTAAACTTATGCAATCCAATAAAAATAAATTCCAAATTCAAAGAGAGTTTGTCAGATAATTTACGAATAGATTTAGATCATATTAACTAATATTATGGAAAATATTTTGAAAATGATTTGTTTTAATTTTTGTTATTTTTTGTTAAAGATTACAAAGCTACAAAATAATGAGCAGAAAATGACAAAAATTTCCCACTGTGCATTTATTGATACACAAACACACAAACCTACACCTTATTTTAATAATATATATGTGGACTGTCTTATGCCGGTACCCTTCGCTACACCTCTTGATGCGATAATTATTATTTACTTTATATGGGGCTACTAATCTCTTGGACGTATTCGAAATTTGATATGAAAATTTTTCCAAAATTTTGTAAGACTTTAATTATAAAACTCCTTTAAGGTCTACCTTTACTCCTAGACTTATCCGTCCTATCTGGCATAACTCAAATGAGGAGTTACAACAAATTTCGAAACTCCTTGAAACGGATTTTATGTGTCTTGTATTCTTGGTTTTGAAAATGGATTTTAATTGACCTTGCAAAATAACTAAGAAATCCAAAAATTTAGGTTATTCCCCTAAAATCTGAAGGAACTGCTGCTATTTAAAGCTAAAAGAATATAAAAACTGAATTTCGAAGATTCTTTAATTCATTTTAGTTTTGCACTCAGAATTTATATCTTTTAGACTAAAGCCATTAAGCATTCGGGAGAAAAAGCGTAGAAAATATTGCTAAATGGTGAAAAGTTATGCGGCGACAAAAAATGAAACCAAAAATTTATGATTTTTAAAATTTAGCAGTATTTTTGATAAAAAATTTGAACACAAAATTGAAATTGAATTTAGAAATCAGGATTTAAAAGACGACGTAATTTTCTAATTGAAATAATTAGTGTCATGAAATCAGGCATGGGATAGCTTCATCTCAAATATATGGAAGATTTGGCGTAAGTAAATGTGCGTTTAAAAATTTTAAATGCAAAAACTTTATGCAATTTCCAAAATTTTCACCAAATTTCAAAATTTTGTTACTCGTTCATTTAACATAATATAAATATAATAATAATAATATAAAGTGTATGCAGAGAATTGTCTCAATGGCTAAAATTAGTAACATGAAAAAGAATTAATAAATACTGGCTACAGCATCTTAAAATACATTTCGCTTACTGACAACTATCGTGTGTATAAAACTTCGTTCAGACTAGTCAAATATTTGACGAAAAAGACGTAACTAACCACTAAATAAGTTAATTCTTAATTCATTTTTTTAGTTAAGAAAATGTTTTTAATTATCATAAATCACAGCTAAAATCTAGTTGGAGTCAAAATATTTTAAGGACTTATAATATTTTTTATTTTATAACCGTAAAAAATCCTTACATATTTCGCATTATATTTAGTTCGAATTTTAAAATAATAAAAATTATTTTCAATGTAAAACTTAAACTAAATAAGATACATGTTTAAAGTTTTGCGATAATTCACTTAAAAAAAAAACTAAAACGACTATATTTCTCAAACCAGTACAGATAGTCAATTTTTCATCAAAAAAAAAAAAAAAAAAAAAAATTATGTCTTTTATTACCGGTAATTTTTTCAGATTTTAAACCAATAACAATAATTTGTGAAATAGTGGGGCTCCACAAGCCTGCTCATGTTCTATTCATCAGAACAAATGTGTATACAGAAAATTGGGGAATATTTAGGAGTTGCAATAAATTTCCCATAAAATATTATATGAAGTTAAAAATGTGGTACTAACTTATTGATCTATTTTTAATATATGTATGCACGCTTCCTGAAAATTTGTTTAACGTAAAAAACATAATTTAGTACCATAGCATCATATAATATTTAGCTCATCCTGGCGCGCTTCGCTACTCCCTTTCGACCTATTCGCACTATTCAAAATTTGATATGGCAATTTTTTCTACAACTTTTGAAGACTTTCACTAAATTACTACTTTGGATATACGAAAACTAATATTTGCTTTGTATGGGGCTAATCCTCTCCCTGGCCCAATCCTTCCTATTTTCGTCTCATCAATGCAATATTATAAGAAAATAGTTCCCACAAAATTTTAGGGCCCTCGCTATAATACTTCTTTAGATAAGCCATTAAGAATATTTGCTTTATATGGGGGAAGTATCCCATTTTTCCAATTTTTATCTTAAATTATGAAGGTTGATAAACAAGTTATTTGTTATACGTGGGGTACAATTTCCGCTGGTCCTACCCGTTCCATTTTAACATTAAATTTGGAGGTTGATAAGAAAGGTATAAGAAAGGTACAGTAAAGTTTTTGGCTTTTGCTGTAACAGTACTTAAGTTATCCGATAATTAGTAATATTCCCCTTGGTTCTATCATCTCCATTTTCATCTCAATTATAAAGAATGACAAGGAAGTTATTTACTCGAAATTGTAACATTTTTGCGGAAATAGTTTTAAAGATATGCGATAATTAATATTTTCCTTGTATGAATTATCACACCCCCTGCTCCTATCAAACAATAAAATATAAGGTGCAAACAAACATAATTCACTCTTGTATACAGTATATCGGGGGCCTATATTCAAAAACCTTTATCTTCAAAAATACAATTTTTCAGGAGAGTAAGAAAACTGTTTAATTGTCTTATTTTGCAAGTATTTAAAAATATTCTTTTACAATATTTATTTAAAACTACGATTAAATCTTACATATAATTTGTTTTTAATATTTTACAATATTGGCAATTTTAAAGAGAGATAGAGGGTTTTGCATTGCAGAAAATACATGTAATTACCATTTAATGTATGATTTTTTTAATTCTTATTTAAGTAAGCTACTTAATTTTTGGATCGGAGTATATAATATAATAATATATAAGTAACAATTATTTAACGCTTAAATGAAGTACAATTAGAGCAAAAGTTTTAAAATTGTATAGGAATAATTTCCTTGTCAAAAATGATAACTGAGATGAGAATACGGCGGAAAGCTCTTGGGGAAGTATTAGCTCCCATGCAAGATAAATATTAATTATCGCATATCTATGAAACTATTACAGTGAAAGTGTCGAGAATTTGTGGGAATAATTTTCTTGTGAAGTTCCACAATTGATAAGAAAATAGGTAGATTGCTTTACAGGGGGTAGAATCGCCATACTAAGTGAATATTTATTTCTGTATATCTAAAGAACTATTTAACAGATTAAAATTTTTTGGCCAGATTCATATTCTGCATGTATTAATTAGTCAGAAGTGATATATAAATAAAAATTAAGTATTCATTTGGTAACACTGAGGAATACAAAAACTTTGATAAAGTTGGAAAAATGAAAAATTTTCACTTGAAATTTATACCATAGATAAGGTTTACTATAGAAAAAAACGAAATTTCATAAAAACCTGAGGTAGAAGGTTTGGATATAGATTATATGGAAAAAATCAACTATCTTGCACTATTTTGTTATATGTGCTCATTAATACCTCCACACATTTATGGATACACTTTACTGAACTTATTTCTTTGTGAAGCTTTTAGTAAATTTAGCCAAGATATCTGAATTGAGATCGTTATATTTGCTTCGTATATCGGTGGATAGGTAAATATGTCTATGTTTATATTTTTTACATATCCAGTTAAAAAAGTTATTTATAATTATAAATGATCCATGCACGAATATACATGTATGCATATATATGAGTCCGCACCTTAAATTGCTTTAAATATGTTAAGTATATTTAAAAATTTTAAAAATTTGAAGTTTAAGCGTAATCGATCTCAGACAGATAACTGCTCCGGGACAAACTATAACTGTGATAACATGCACTAAGCGAGCATGCAACGAAGTGGTAATAGGTCTTAGTAGCTTTGACGACAGACAAAGAAGGTTCCAAGGAAAGATCGCCTATAATAGAATTTCATGAGCGATTGATTATTTCTCGCCATTCAAGTCACAGATGTCTCGTAGAATCTCTTTCAATGATAATCTGACCAACTATTTTTATTAAAAAAAAATAGTAAAAGAATACCAAAGCTTTTTGCCTGAAAAACTTTTAATCTTTTCAATCTAAAACGCCGCACAGCGTACTTTTTGGGAGTATTAGAAATTATAAAATCAATAACTTTTGAATGGGTTAACATTACGAGTATTTTGCATAAAATTAGCAATACAATCATTACATATTTCCAGATTTGATCTTGTAAAATTACAACAAAAATAATATAATATGCATATTAACGGCAAGATTCATTCAACGCTATTGAATTTTCAAATGAATGGATTGTAATGCTGGCAAATTCTACTACTTTTGAATACTCGATACTACTTAATACTTTTCATTTGGGTACTCGATACTTAACGAATTTTTTAATTAGAAATATGATTTTTAATTAAGATTCTTTTTTTTTAACAAAACAAATAAATTGCCTGCCACTTGAATAAGGAATCACTTTCTTTAACTTTAATTAAGTATATCTCCTAAACTAAAGTTCAGAAAAAAATAACTTTTTGCGCAACCAAATTTCAAAGTGTTGGCGTTAGTTTCCTGCAGAAATAAAAAATACACATATTTTGCTATACTAAAATTATGCATTTATTTAAAGACATATTTCTGTGGTACTTTTTCGTGTGTTACTTGAATAAGGAATTCTTTTAATATTAATCAGGAAGGTTATAATTTGAATTTCTTTCAATATATACGGCTAGAGAATTTTTAATTTGATAGTGTTTATTCAAAATTGTTTGATTCAATTAAAATATACATTTTTGATTAATGAATTTTTTGATTCATTTAATTAAATCCTTTGTTTAAAATATTTTTTCAATTAATCTTTAATGAGAAAATATATTGTTTTGTTGTTTCTAAAGTTATGAGTAATATATATATATATATATATATATATATATATATATACATTTATATTAAATATATATAAATAAATTTTAAATCAAATTTATTTTTGTCGTGTTAAAATTTTATATAATTTAGTTTTATTAGAGATATGAAAGCTTTTCATTGTGAATATTTTAATTTAAAATATTTTAAAAATAAATTGTTTTTATAATATTTTTATAATTTTTTAGAAATAGAATATTTTCAGATCATTTTGTACTCTTTATAATACAATTTTCAGTTACTTGAAATTAATTTGGAATAAAATTATTTAAATATTATTCCATTTGTTAACAAGTCAGATTAGAAAATATTTCAACAGAAGTATTCGAATATAATTTTATAAAATTTAAATCAAATTCCAATGTCTTCAACTAATTTGAAAATAAATTTTATTGTTTTAGCTTAAATACAATTATTCTTTATTTTATTTCCTATTTTAAAAATTATATAAAATGTGATTTTAAATATTAAATTTGTTTATGCATCGAAAATTTTTGAATATTTTTATTCAACATAAATTTCTATATTTGTTTGAAAAAAGAAAAATAATTAATATTTTTTTAATACTGTATTAAACATTATTTGCTGAAAAAATTCTGAAACAATCGCTACGTTATTCTTTTTAACTTAAATAATTGAAAGAATTATAAGATTTTTTTCTGTTCAAATCTCATTTTTCATTTCCTTGTTTCTTTTTTATAAAAATATCAAAATATTTATTTGAAATTTTTCTATTCGAATACATTGTTTTAAAATAAAAATCCTAAATACCTAAATACTTGTTGAACTTTTTTGTAACAAAATGAATGTATGTGAATATTATTTAAGGCTGAGATATTTAAATATAAAAAATTTAGTTCTTTTTTTTTGTAAAAAATATATTTTGAATATTCATTAAATACAACATTTTTTTGTTTTAATTAATTTTATTCAATCAGATACAAAATTATATCGAAATTCTTTTGATTAATATAAATAGAAGACCTTAATATTTTTAATTAAATATTAATAAATTGATTATTAAATATTTTAAATTAAAAATAAAAAATGGAAATAAAATTTTTTATTTTATTCACAAGTAACACCTATGATAGATTTGTGGAAGTGAATATTAAATAAGTTGAACTTTGAAAATACTCACTAATATAAAAAAATTGCTTCGTTGGGAGACTTTTCATTCTAACATTTTCTTTTGAAACAGCATCTCTTATCCATGCAAAGGATCTGTAAATGTTAGACGTATATGATACAACTTAAAACGAATCTTCTGTTGTATTCATACGTACATGAGATTATTTCTGAACACTATAATTGATCAAAGAAACGTTTTTGCGTACCATTTTAAGGATTAGTTTAGTAAAAAAAAAATAATAATAATGAAAATTAGAGAAGTAAAGTGGAAATAAACGGCAAGCTATATATAATGAAATTTATCAAATAGATTATGGTATATTTTTAAAAAGTTTTAGAATCAAAAACACAATAACATAAAAATATGAGACACAATTTTTAACATAAATTACGAAAGATGCTAATCTTATTTGTATAAAATGTTTAAATTTTTAATCTTAGAAATAATTTAGTACGATTTATAATGTTTCGTTTGGTTTTATTTTTTTCCACGAAATCATGACATTTTTTTATTATGTCTAAAGTGTTAAAAAATTGTTTTTTTTTTTTGTTACCATTTCCCGGGAAAAGAAATATTGTCGGAAACCCCAAACCCCACATGTGACAGATTGTTTAAACAAGTCGTCAAAATAAATTCTTACTTTTGTGCAGTACACAGCTTTAACACTAACACGGGTATTTGTTTGGTCATTAATTTCCTTTATAAATAACGGTAATGTCTATAATAACATCTGAAAGATTAAGCTATCTAACAAAACATACAAATTCTTACTTACTGAAGAAACCAAGAAATCACAAATGAAATGAAGCCCAAAAAGACGAACTTATCAATATTTTATAATAGAAATAAATTTTGTCCAAAATAGTTTACACGGGAAGTGAGGGTGTCCTTAAACCGACTTGGCTAAAATTTCAAAGTATAAAAATTGTTTGCAATCTTATAATAATTTCAGATAAAATATAATTGAAAGTTCTGTGTGTATGGAGATTTTTCTAAAATTCGGTATATATATAGACATCCCAAACATATGACAATGTACCAATTTTGGTCGGTAATTGTAGGAAAAATATAATTTTTAAAATTCAGTTCAGGTTGAAAATTTGGTTGAAAATTGAAATTTTTCTTAATTTTGCCACAAGACACTACTACGCCATATTTTATATTTCTACGATAAATCCTATTTTTTTGCCGATTCGTTACTGTGCGGCATATCACCTAGTGTAAACATAGAAAGGTTTCATCGTCTATGTGTATTTTTTCGCGAATTTAAGAATACCATTTTTTGAGATACGTGACCGCGAAATTTAACTCGCGAATTATCGAGCAATCAAATTCAAAATAAAAACATGTTTCAAGTAGCGTTTTAAAGGTAATTGTATAACCTTTAACTATAAACCTTGAGAACGTTGTATTATACATATTGTTACGTTTTTACCGTAGTTTATTTCCTTATTAAAAACGGTACTTTGATTGTAAATAAAAGCAGTTTAGTAGTTAAAAAGTTGTAACGACTCTTTATTTTATTTAAAACGTGCAACACACTTAAATTGCACACTTTACACAGCACAGTATAATAATTTATATACAGCCAAGACAGTTAATTTGTCTTTAATGGTGTTCTCATGGCAAATTTATATACAATGTATTACCTCCTAGATGTTTCTCGAAAGCTATATTCCTTTCTATAATGTTCCTAATGGATAAACTAAAATATTCGAATTCTAGAGCTTTCGATGTTTATGTTAACAGCTTAAACATTTAGTGTTGCCATACTTACAAACAATGGCGAAAGCTTTTCATTCAATGTTGTATGTTTGCAGCTATGTTAATAATTTCTACAGATATTTTAACTGCTGTTAACATAAACATAAAGGTCGAGAAGTATTGAGAAAGGTTGAGAAGCGTTATTTAGATTTAAACCGTTAAAACCATTATATTTAGATTCAAGTACAATTTCGTAACAATAAGTATTTTAGAAGATATTCGTATTTTTATATGGACAATTTATCTTATTTAAGAAGTATTTTAAAACGTGAACCATCGCCATCATGCTAAAACTAGGTACTTGTATTACCAATGCTAATGTCCTTGGCAAATTTCATTAAATTTGAATAATTTTTAAAATAAATTGGCGATTTTTCTATTTGATTATTAATGAAACAATACAAATTTAAATGAATATTTCTATAATATTTTTATAATTTGCGAGTCCTATGCCACTTATCAGAGGTATAGAAAACATTTTCAGCATTAACATATATTTTTAAAATTTTTTTAAAGTACCATTTTTTGAGATATTTATTCACGAATTATAAATCGCGAGATATAGATCATTTTAATGTCATATTAAAGGTAATATTAAAGATAATTTTCATGCCTTTAATAATGGCACCTGAATAAATCTGGTACCATGAATACTTTGAAATATTTTTTCAGCTATTTTATACTTTCACATCTTTTTATTTCGCAAAGCACTCTATGGAATTTACTGAAATTTTATGCCAGTCTAGTTTTGACGAGTATAATGATTGTACCAAATGTTATCAAATTCGCAGAAGGTGATTAAACCAGCTGGTTGGTTTTATATGGAATGATTCATGTAGTCATTTCAAAACTGTCTTTTGCAAAATCGTTTGTTTTTTTAGTTATGACTTTCATGAAGTAAAAAGCGATATGTACATAAGTATATGCGGTCAAAAGTCCCAATCATGGTTGCACATGTTTTATATGTATAAAATTCTACTCCTATAAATAGAGTTGTTTGGAAAAATTTTACAGACATATGATACAAATTTATTTGTTGCCTTGTATAATAAAATTAAAATAAGAATTTAATTTATTTATTAAATATTCTACTGCACTCTCAATATATTATCAATCCTTCTGTCATTTTTTTGTGCAAAATAGTTTTGTTAATTATTTGCGCATTTGTGGCAAATAGAAAAAACGAAGGGAAAAAATAATAAACAAAGTCTATTGAGACCATGTATCGTACTTAATTGATACGCAATTAGCAACTAAATACACATGTATACAATATGCATAATATATATGAATAAAATTGTACACAATTGTTAGAATATCTCACTGTGCATACAGATATATAATATTTGTCATATATACTTAAATTTATTAACAAACAATTGACACTAATGTGTCAATATCTGATACAACATAACAATGAAATAAGCACTAGGAAAATATTATTAAAAAAAAAAAAAAACATTTGAACGTCAATAAAAAATATCCGCTGAGACAATTTATTTCGTTGTGCACACAATTATCAGATGTATCTACATATCGCTCATTTGCTGCAACAACGTCATAACTCAAAGGATCTATTTTTCAGGAGATGCATTATTAGTTTTTATGTTGATATGTATTTTTAAAATTTTAACTTTACGATGTTGAATACACAATAAAATAATATATTGTTGCAAGTAATACACAATATATTTGTAACTAGAACAAAATGTTTTCATCACGATACTGCGTGAAATATAGAAAAACCTTCATACAAGACTTGGTTAGTTAATAAAACACATTAATTACTATACTTATTGATGGTAACTCTAAATTTAAGTTTTTGGACTTATGACGTTGTGCAAATGAAAGATGTGAGCATAAATAGAAGAACTATTAAATAGATACATGACATTTAAAGCGCTTTCATTTCAAATTAATGTATAAAATTAAAAACATTATAGTACTTAAATACTTATTACTTAAATACGTAAGTTTTAAATATGTATCTATATTAGACTGCAGAAAAATTTACCGAATTTTGAATTTTGATCGTAACTCCCCCTAGAACCGTCCTTTAGGTTGTAAACCCGTGCTGCATAACACCTGAAGTTGGTAGAATGCGTTTAAATGTGAAAGAGTTGTCTTTTTACAGTTTTTAGTAAAATTTTTTTATTAAATACTTTGTTTTGTAACTGAATGTTAAAAAATCGTAATTTACACATTATTATCCATCAAACAAGATACAAAATCCATCAGTTGCAAAATGTTAAAGTTAATACGAATTCCCCAGACCATTAATGTGTATAGCCCACTTCTGTTGGGAATATAAAAAAAGCTTTTGATTTTTTGAGAAATATTTAAATAAAACGCTATCTTTAATAAATATTAACCATAGTTATTTAAGTATAATTTTTTTTCTCTGCATGACAATTCAAGCCCCTTTTTATGCTTAGTTAACAAATGTCGATTTTTTTAAGGCTGATTCAAAAGTACATTTTTAAACATTCAAATATTTTGTTAAACAAAAAAAAAAAAAGCTCGAATAAAATTTTTTTACAGACAACTGTACAGGAAATGAAATTATAAAAGAATTAGATCAATACTTTGTATGGCTAAGCTGTACCTGCTTTTTAAATTCTGCGGATTTCCGAAAAAAAGGTTTTATTCAGTTTTTAGTAATAAAATTATTTTTTTATTTTTTTTAACTGATACTCAGACAAAACAAAATTTTTACGTAATAAGGCAAACCAACAAAAATATTATGAAGTTTTTATCAAAACTGGACAAGGATAAACTTTAAAACACGAAGGTCAAAAGTGGGAAAATTTTATAGAAAAAAAAAAAAAAAAAAAATATAGAAATTTTACAGAAAGCTGTGTTACATTGGACCTGTGGCTAATTATGTTTGTATATTTCTATTAAAAATACGTGTTGATACTTATATGGGATTTTTGCACTATAGGGTGATACCCAAAAGTGGTCCTAATAGTTTGATACTGTGGTTTCTGCTTATATTAAACTTATTTGTGTCAAATATTAACTTGATACTAACATTAGTATAGGATTTATGCACGATAAAGTGATTTTCGAAAAGAAGGTTTATATGGGAGCTATTGTAAATTATGGACCGATCTTCATAAAATTTGGCAAACGGATTTACGATTATATAAAATTTATTTGTTCTGAATTTTTTTAAAATATTGCAATACTTAAGACATTTATGATCGCTAAATTCCTATACCGGGAGGATATTGGAATGGACGGCTAGGTGAAATGGTGGACCGATCATAACCAATTTTAATAGGCTTTGTCTTTGCATCATAAAAGTGCAAAATTTCATTGAATTATCTTCAAAATTACAGCGTATAATTTGCTCACAATAGACTGCATCAAAATTTATCGACTTTTGAATTAGAACCATAACTCCCCCTGAAATCGTTCATTGGGTTGTAAAAAGATACTGTGTAAAATATTACTGAAATCGAATATTGTTAACCCGTGAAGCATCGGACCTGAAGTTTGTATGTTGCGCCTATATAGGGAAAATATGTTTTTTTTATTTTTTGGGAAATGTTCAAATAAAATACTGTTTCTAATTAAATATGAAAAACAATTACTGAAAAATACGATAATTCAAACAATTTACATGCTTGGTTAAAAAATGTATATACTGTTTTGGTAATCTGGTTATATTCAAATTATAAGTGTATTACATTTTTTTCTATTAAATTGTCTAGAAATTATTTTGTTTTGGATCCTTTTTCAAAATATTTTCTTAAGATAATCTTTTCTGTTAGTAGTCATTTCTACACATGAGTCAATAAACTGTTTTGTATTTCCCGCAATTCAAGGTTTGTTATTATTCTTTAAACGCTTTTTATCAAGATCGAGCAAAATGAAAATAAGAAATGGTCACTATTATTGAATAGTGTTATAAAGAAATCGCGTAAATAAAATGTCGCAAAAATCTAGGTAGATACTTATGCTTAAGTGTAATGTATATCTATATTCGATATACTGATTTATATTTATATAAAACTTATTTGTGCTGAATTTCAATTAAATATTGTTATATTTAAGGGATTTATTAATATTAAGACCCTATTCCGATAGAACATTTGTTTGGAGGCTAGCTGAAAAAATGCACCGATCATAACCCATTTCAATAGGCTTAGTCCTTGTGTTAAGATAATTATTTGTGCCAAATTTCATTAAGATATCTTTTAAAATTCGACCTGTGTTTTGCGCACAAATTTAACGGACGGACGTCGTTAAATCGACTTAGAAAGTGATTCTGAGGCGAACAGTATAGTTTTAAGTGGGTGTCCAATAATTTTTTATGTGCGTTACAAACATCAACACAAATGCATAATACCTGGACCACCCACTTATGGTGGTGTAAGGTATAAATATTTAAATTAAAATTTTTCAATAAACAGACGAAAGCTGATTATGAAATGAAATAAATCATGAACGATCCAACCAAATTTATATGTAAGTGCATAATTGCAAAAAACATATGCCTTATGAAGAAATATGCATGCAAACATAATATATACATAAAAATGTAAGAAGTATGTATACCTATATATATATATATATATATATATATATATATATATATATATATATATATATGTATGTATAACGCATAGCAAATTTTCTATTTATTTAGGATGCTATCTTATTATTTTTTGTATTAACACAATTCTGAAGAAAATATATATTCAGATTTTACTATCGCTATTATCATTTTCTGAAATATGGTTTATCTTATTATTTAATAATTTTTTTCAGTCTGAACATCGGTCAAAAATATTCACATTTTGACTAAAAAAAATGCTAAAAATACCTTTTTACCGAAATCCGCAGAACATAAATTGCATGTACGGCTTAGTCATACAAGGTATTCACCTATTTATTTAATAATTTTATTTCCTGTACCGCTGTCTATAAAACAGTTTTATTCGAACATTTTTAAAATTTTAAAAATGGAGTTTTGATACAGCCTAAAAAGTCAACATTTTTTTATTTTATGTATTTGATTTATACTGCAGAAACACAACTTTATTTTTCAGTAAATATAATTAAAATTTAATTAAAATTAGCATTTTGTTTAATCATTTCCAACAAATCCATCTCCTTACACAAGTGGTCTAAAACACATTAATGGTCTGAGGAATTCGCACTAAATTAAACATTTTTTAACCGTTTTTTCTTTTTGTATTTTGATTGATAGATAATAATATGTAGATTACGATTTGTGATCATTTAGTTATAAAATAAAGTATTTAGTAGTTAAATTTGTCTAAAAGCTGTAAAAAGCCAACTTTTCCCCATATAAACGTACCCCACAAACTTCAGATCCGATGTGGTATACTTTTGCAACCTAAAGAGTGATTCTAATTAAAATATGTATTCATAAAATAAAGTATACAAACAAAAGTTATATATATATATATTATCAGATATTCAAAGCAATTAAATATTAATTTACTAATCAGTCGGGGGTCGAATTTTCATGTAAATTCATTTTTTCCGGATTATTTATCTATCTGAATCACACATTTTAGTGAAAAATGATATCGATTTGTTAGTGCATATTTTTGCATATTTAATGGAAAATGAATATTTCATCATATTTATCATAATAATGCATATTAATTTACATATTTTAATTTTTTTTAGTTCATTCAAAAAAAATTTACTAAATTGATAATTAACAAAATTGTCATGAGGTGAGAAAGAAAGAACAAATTGTAAATCAGAAAAGGCTAAATGCCCAAAAGACTAAGGCCAGAAAAAAACTAATATTTTTTTTTCTTTGTTCTCATTAGTTGATATTTTTTTAAAAATATATAATGAATTTATAAATAAAACATTGAACCATTGTTAACAAAATTACCCAATGTAAAATCGACTACAAAATTCGCATAAAAATTTGGGTTATCATATTAAAAATTACCCAATATTTTGAAGTAATTTGTTTCTGAATTATAATTTTTGGATATTTTTTCGTATTTTTTTAAATAACTTTTTTCTATAACTTTTTCTGATAATATTCATACCGAAACTTTTGTTTTTTTTTTTTTCATTCTATAACATGTATTAACGTTCTATTAAGAGTATTCGCCATACAATATTAAAACTACGGTAAAACTAAATATTTGATTTAAAATGCATGACCAATTGTTTAAGAAAAATGATTTTTGACGTATAAGAAACACATTATGTCATTGACTGGAAAAAGATATTTGCATAAATACCCTTTTCTGTATTGAAAAATTAATTTAGCCGCAAATTGTTATTTTTTTCAAACGTGTCTTTAATTCTGCAGCATATATATCAAACTTATTTTTTTCTAACATTAAATTTAGTTTTTTAATTGTTTATTGGCCAAGTACTCTTTTTGATTTGCCTTCCAAAATTTTCTTACCTATTGCAGTGTCCTACATTTTCTATAGGTTTTTATAGGTTTGACTCATATTTGACTGCATCATTGAAATTATAATACAGACTATATGGAGGTAAAAAAATTTCGGATTTATGTAAATATAATACAGTCACCGATATAATATAATAACGATGGGTTCACCCATAAAAATCACTTTTTTTCGTTCAAAATTGGTACATATCATTTTTTAAACTTCAGTGATAAGCAGTAGAAAATTTTATAGTCCATTACAAAGCTTCTTTGAGTTTTTTCTGCATTAAATGCAAAATTTTTCAGTTTTTATCATTTACGAAAGCGAAATAATGATAGGTTCAGTGTAATTGTAATGCCATTTTCATACAAAATTGAAATAGGAGAGTTAATAAAATTGCCACTTAATTATTTAAACACTGACCAACTTCAAAAAACGTTTCTGGAAAAAAATCCATGACTTTGAGGCGAAACTTATTTTTGTCGCAAATAATGAATCAGCTTTGTTTTCATAAGAAAGAAGAGTTAAACAATTTTTTTTTGGTAATTGGAGGAAGGGTTATCAAACGGTTTTTTGTACAAAAAGGAAATTTATGAAATCCTATTTGACAAAAACTAACAAAATTATTCAAAAATGTTAACTTTATCGAAATTCGTGTTCATTGATACACGGAAAATATTTCTTTTATTTTTTTGTTAAAATAGGATTCAAAATTTTTTCTTTGAAAATCCTTTTCTATGAGTTCGGTAAAACCCATTTGCACTAAGTTAACTTCACGAATCCATCTGGAACATATAGAAAACCAATGTTGATTTTATTATGGTGAAAAAAAAAGCACCACTACTAAACAATGTAATTAAAAAGATCGGTGTTTTTTGGTTCAAATTCACTTGAGGTTATTTTTGGGATCCGCTAAAAATCAAAAATTTATCTTAATTTGAAAAGTGTTTTGGTCATACACAAATATCCATCCATTTTATACACTATACTACACTACTATTTAAAAACATTATATATCAACCCAGAGTAGTTTTAGTAACCTTTATTTTAAAAAGGGGTTTTCTCGAGTAATTTTTAAAATATACTCACAACTTCCACAAAAAAAAAACAAAATGAAATGAAAACAATTGTTACCAAAAGTAGTTGTAACATGTTGCTAAATAATTAAATGAATATTTTCTTAACTTTCCTATTTCAATTTTGTGTGAAAATTGAATTAAAATTACAATAAACTTTTCATTATTTCGCTTTCATAAATGAAAAAAAAAAACTTAAAAATTTTGTACTTAATGCAGAAAAGATACAAAAAACTTTGTAATGGACTTTATAATTTTCTAGTACATAATACTGAAGTTGAAAAAATGACATATACCAATTTTGAACGAAAAAAATTGATTTTTAAGGTTAAACATATCATTATATCATTGTCTGTATGTTAAAATATAAAATTTATTTTTTTTACTTACTGTTTTAATCTCTCTCTAAAGTCTCTCTAAAAATAATGTTATTACACTTTAGTAACATCATACTCACTGTTGTCAGATTTGACGATTTATCGTCATTTTAACGATTTTTGGTGCTAAAAATTGCCTGTGTACGATTTGACGATTTTTATCATAAATTTGACGATTTTTCTGAAAGAAGATTCAGAACTAATTTTACCATTTTTTATATATTTTTGTCTTCAAAGCAAATTAATTCATACATAAATAATAACAATAAAAATAAGATTTTTTTTAAATTGTGTTGTATAGGAAAGGTTTGTGATATCCAGTCTTTTTTTCAATTAGGTAAACTTTTATTATAAAATGTGAATAAGTACTTTGCAAAACCCTTTTTATATTCTTATAAAAACTTAGTTCCATAATTAAGGCATTAGAAATCTTTAAATTGCAGTACTAAGTATCGTTTACTGAAAAATTATTTTAAATTCATTTAAAAGTAAAATTTCAGTCTACTTCTGACAGTGATGAAGTGCAGACGAATAATTAGTGTTCATTTTTTTTTTAATTTTTGCAAAATATTTAGCCTATAACTTTTATTATTGTAAATAATTTTGCTCACTGCACAATTGTGTGTAAAAATTAAAAAAAGAAATTACTTGAACTTATAATACAGAAGCAAACAAACGGTTAGTAATTTTTTTTTTACTAACCCTCTGCAGTTAGCACCAGAATGACTTGGAACAGCGAACCAACTGTCTGGCAGGCAGTTTTAATTACTAAAACAACAAAGTGACGATATAAAAATTCTTCAGAAATATTTAAGCATAAAAGCGAAATCTTACGAAGTTCTTGATACAGATAATAATGATGATGTTGGTGACAATGATGATCACGCCAAAAATAACAACGCTGATAATGAAGCTAATAAATCAAAGCCACCATCTGTAATAATTCCCAATGTCTCTGATATAAAAACTATGCTAAATTACTTTTAAAAATAGTGAGTTCCAATGAGTTTTCTTATAGATCTCTAAGAGAGATGGAATACGCAAAAATATATAGCGTTTTAGTGAAATACTTAGATGACATAAAAATAATTTTCCATACCTACCAACTTAAACACAAAAATAAAGTCGCAAATAAAGAGGCAAACTGCTTCAATGCCTAAAAACTCTTTAAATTTGTTTATTTGATAAAAACAAAAACATAGAGATTTATTCGTAAACATAATCAACATAAAATCCTCTATTTATTATTATTGTTTAAAATATTATACTTTTATACCAGGCCTTCACTCGGACTCTAGTCTTACAAATCCTCGCTTAATAAATTTAGGAATAGACTCACAAGTGTTGACCTTAAGTCTGTTGAACAATTTATGTTTCATTAGTGATAATTTACAAAATAGACGTTCTGTCGAGGCACTGCTATGAGCCAAAGTAAAAATATAAATTAGGATATAAATATTCATCAAATCTATTTTTAATTTTTCCAATCCGGTTCAAAAAGATTCGAATTTTAATTTTGAAAATAGTTGTTCATAAACTTGATCGTTAGCTTTAGTTTTTAACAGTTTAAGTCAGTTTTGCCAATTCTTTGTGAGCAAAAATGGCTGAATTCGTGACAAAAAAAAAATGGCTAAAAAATTTAGCAGAAAACGTATAAAAATTAAATAAAAAAGAGAAATAACTTGTTCAGCAGTACTTTTTATACACATATAAAACGAATGTATTATTATGTTACCTTGAATTTTTTTAAATATTTTTGTTCAGGACAATTTTTTTTGTCAAAAATACATTGTTGCAAAATAAACAACTCAACATAGAACAAAAAATATACAAAAATTGAGGCCATACTCAAATTACAGAAAAATTATAAAATTAATTAATACAATTAATCTCTTAGCCTTTTTTGGCTTAAAAACAATTATTGTTTTCTATTTTAATAAAAGCATATGTTCAAAAAATCCTTTCGTTTACTATTTTGGTGGCAATACAGTAAGAACAACAATAAAAGAAAATCTAGTTTGTCTGTTCTTTTTAGATTTTTCTAAATATAGTCAATGGTCATCAATATTGCTAAAATCAATTTTTAAAATTTTTAATATTATTGATTGATTGATTGAGTTCAGTTAACAAATCATCGTCATACATTTCAGAATCTTTGCTTATTAATACATCACTTGAATAAAAAAAATCATTTTTGAAATAAATAATAAATGAAAAAAAATCTCAAAAATAAAGCATTTGCATATACTTTTGTTTCCCTTTTTGTTGAATATTTTAAAAAATATACATGTGCTAGAAAATTTCTATAATTTAGGAATAATTTATATGTCTCCCGTTTATTCTAACTTTAAGACATTTCATTAAATCCTTATAAAAGCTAATCTAATTTTTTTCCAAATGATAATGTGACTTCAGTGTCCGTAAAAGGCTTTAACCCGAAATTTGTTGACATGTGGTTTACAAATTTATATATTCTAACAAAATTTTCAATTCTTTTCAACAGGGTTTTTCAACTAAATAAAACTTTTTACACTTTCATTTTCAAAAAGACATTTGTGTACAATATAACAATTTAACAAAAAATCGTGTTAAAAAATTATTCGATTAATCCTTAAAAATCGGATAATTTTTTATTCTAAATTCAAAAATATTGTCCGTTCGAAAAGAATAAAAATTTATTCCTTGAATAATCGAATAATAATAAAATAATAAATAACCTTCATCGACATAATAGGCACTAATGCCTTTGCTTCGGAAAGCTTTCCAACTATAAATAATAACAATAATAATTTAAATAACAACTTTTTTATATGCCCCAGCGGTTAAAAATAATGCCAGTGGTCAACAAGAGAAAAATATATTTCAAAGTATTTATTCAAAAACAAAATTAATTAACGAACAAATTTTTGAATATGATGCAACTTATTATGACAAAATTATGCGTTTAAATCTAATCATACAAGAGAAATTGATGTTGTTCTCGAAACTAACTTTATTGATTTGATTTTAGTGTCAGAGATTCATTTTACCAGCAAAAGTTTTTTTAAAATACATGGTTGTGATCTTATAAACACTAAACATTCTGATAATAGAGCTCATGCAGGTTCGGCAATTTTAATAAAATTCTCTATTAAATACAATATACTTAATGGATTTCAAGAAAATTATTTACAAGCCACGTGCATAAAACTTGAAAGCAACGATGGTGATATAGTTGTGGACTCAATTTATTTTCCCCCACGACACAATGTTAAGTGCGAAAAATATGAGGACTTTTTTAGCGGATCAGGTAATAAATTTCTGGTTGGCGGCGACTTTAACGCCAAACATACGTGGTGGGGTTTAAGAGTAACGAATCCACAAGGAACAGAGTTATGCGTAAGAAAGAGAAACTATTCAGTATTGTCTTCTGAACAACATACTGACCAAGTGACCCTCCACAACGGTATACCGAACAACAACATAAATATCAAAAGCGTTATCGACCTAAGTTCAGATCATACACCGATTTTGGTAAAATTAAGTTCTAATATAAATTTTAAATCTTCGACCTATTGTTTTTTTAAAACAAATCTTTTGCAATTTCAACAACACCTAGACGAAAATATTAATCTTAACATAAGTCTCAAAACAGATATGGAACTAGACAAAGCTGTTGAGCAGTTTACAAATGAAATATATAAAGCCGCATATTTATCTACCCTAATAGAAATTATCGTACACAACAATCTAATTTCGATATTTCTTTTGAGATATGTCAATGGTTAAGATAGAAAAGAATATTACGTAGAAGATGGCAGAATAGTAGAAATCCAAATGACAAAAGACTCTTTTACAAGGCATCTAAAGACCTTCGCTCTTTACTATGAGATCATAAAAATACTAAAACTTCAGAGTTTCTTGAAGAGATAAATAATTCCAAACACGATGAACATTTGCTTTGGAAGGCTACAAATTATCTTAAAAGACCAATAAAAAGAAATATCGTTAGAACGGGTAAAGATATTCGTTTATGCCATTTACATTAAATACATAAACGCAAGTTGACGAAATATCTAAATATTTAATTTGCCCTCTACAGATAGATTTTCTTATGTCCTTACAACATTATTCCCTATAATCAATTCGGCTTTAGACATAAACACGGCACTATAGAACAAATACATCCAATTGTGGATTTTATAACTGATGCTTCAGAAAGAAAAAAAAATGTTCTCTGATTTTCTCGAGGTTCGGCAAGCTTTTGATAGAGTTTAGCACATGGGTCTTCTTTATAAAATAAAGGAATTTTTACCAGCACCTTATTTTTTATTTTTCAAAAGCTACCATTCTAATCTATGTTTTTAAGTCCAAATAAACGATGAAAATCAAATTTATACGAAGTTAATGTTGGAATACCACAGGGTAGTGTGCCAGGATCAATTTTATACTATATATATTCACAGCAGATATTAGATATAGGTCGATAACGTAATGGTTGCCATCTACGCAGATCATACGGTCATAATTGCCCTTTCTAAGGGCGACCGCTTTGAATTTTCCATAAATGGAAAAAAAAAAGAAACAGTTAAGTAATGGGAAGCTCACATTAAGAATAAACTTGAACACATAAAGATTAAAACCAGAAAACTTTATCGGTAAATAATGAATTAAAAATTTACAAAATTATTCTCAAACCAGTTTGAACATATGGTATTCAAATATGAAGTACAGCGAGCCATTCAAACACTAAAATACTAGAAATATACCAATCCAAAACGATTCTTCAAATTTTCCGTAGTATGTGAGAAATGTATGAGAAAAGTAGCAGAGACCATGAGACATTTCAGTCAGAGATACCTGCAAAAGCTTAGCAACCACATCAACCCCATTGATATTTCATTATTAGACAGTACCTATGAAATCAGGCGCCTAAAACGAAACCACATATTGAACCTTCCGTTTCGCAAGTAAAATAATACATATGTATATAAGTTCTTTGCTCTTAGTTTTAAACTGTGCTCAGTTTTAAGTAACAATAAGAGACTCCTCTTTTCACCCCTTTTTTGAGGAATACACTTGAATTAAGACTTATTTTGTAAAGCTGCAAAAATGACTGTGAAATTTTGAAATCTTTGAGAAGTACTTTGTATTTTCTCTTAGTGTAAAACTAAGAGAAGAGAATAACTAAGGTATTTAAACTAGGCAGAAGATATATTTACTATAGAAATATACTATTGCGCAATATTATATACTGTGTCGACTATATCGAGAGTTCGTATCCTTCTATGTGCACTGGTCAAAAATCCATTTTATTTCCAAAATAATAATTTAAGAAATTGTAAAAAGTGAATGTATTTCATAAATGGTAATAGACCAAGTAATCAAGAACATATATTAAATAAATATAATGTGGCAACGCTAACAGTCTGACAGGGCATTAAAATTGGCAGTTTAACATTATTTTTTACCTTTTTATTAAAATGGATTCTAGCTCCATTTTAATGTAAAAGCTGTATAGCATAACGATAAAAATATATAACAATGTTGCAAATTGCAGTCTAGGGGATATATTTTAAGACCATCATTTTAAATTCTATAAAGCCGTAAAAATATTATGTTCTAACCTATTGGGTAGCTTCACTAATCAATTAAAGTCTAAAAACTTACAAAATAATTAAAATAAAACCGAAAGCAAATAGGTAAATAATATATTTATGTATAATATATCTACTGTAACAAAAATATCTATTATAGAGGTTTAAGCAAAAATACTTCAAATCGGTATTAAGAAATATTATTGTTCATTTTAGTAAAACGAATCCAATACAACCCCAAGAAGGCGTTAACAATAATTTTTAAAGTTAAGCCATAAAAACAACTGGAGACGTATCTTCTAGTCAAGGCCCCCTTTTCTTCTCAGTATATCTTTGGCTCTGCAGGTGTGCTGAATATATCCCCTTGGTTCTGACAAGTACGTCATGTCGGTAATATTCAAAGTTCTCGTGGAATGTCACAATTCATAATAAATAGTTTACATTAAAAAAATGAGAAGCCAATAGTAGTCGAATAAGATTTTGAACAATGAAAATGAGATAATTAATCGAACAAATCATTCACAAATTACTATAAAAGCAAAAAATTATACATATATATTTATATATAAATTCATTTATTTTTACCCCAATCACTAAAAAAAAAACTCAAAATCTTTAACTTAAAACTAAACTAACTAAAATGATTTGCAGCAGCAAATACAAACTGTGATGAATTAATTTTTATTTAATTTTTTAACATAAATCTAAAACAATACAAATTTTAAATATTTTTTTAATATTTTATTATATTTATTCGTCTAAATTATCTCAGAATTTCAGTTTTATATTTTTATTTTCTTTGTTTACATTTATAAACAAATTATCATATGTTTTTTAAAGATATGTTTTACTGATGAAAGTTGAAGAAGAACAGCCAGTAGCTTTCGCAAATTCTCTACTAGTCTTTTCACATTGCTCGAAGAAATATATTGAGAACTTAGTATAAAAATTGTCAACTAAAATTAACTTTATTAAAATAATTTTCCATTAAAAAGTGATAAAGGGCAAAAAGGGCTAAAAGAAAATTGTTTAAAGTGCTAAATTTACGCGTTTTTTAGTGTCGAGCTGAAAAATATTTTTCGCTTTTTGAACTAAAAACGAGCTAAATTTTTCTCGAAAAGAGCAAAGTTGGCATTACTGCAAGAGATCGTGATTTAGCAACTTCCAGCAACATTTGGTGATAATCAGGACAAGTTTTTCAAGCTTTTCGCTTGCAAAATATGCTTTTGAAAATTTCACAGGTATTTTGCAAGAAATGCGTATTTTTGAAGACTTTGCATAAATTTGCATATAATGAATACCAAAATTAGTTTTCTTAAAAAACGCTATTTCTTTATTGATTTTTTGGAGTTTGATTAATGCATATTTATGCATATTTATAAACAAAAACAAACGAATTTGTGCTTTTTCAAGCACATGTTTTCATTTTTTTCGTGCATAATCAAGCTTGGTAATAATTATCACAAAATTACAGGTACGCGAACACAACTATTAAAAGTTTTTACACACAACAATTGATGTGTTGGTGCGTGTTGTTAATTTTGCCTTTTGGTTTCTTTATTAATTAATAATATGCAAAAACAAATAAAAATACAAAAATATGGTTCGATACACTCAATGCTGTTAAATATCGTTGTTGCTGTTGTTGTTCATTGAGGACTCGACAGGGCTGAAAGATTTGAGGAATTTTTTTTGCAGAAAAGGATGAAAATTTTGGTTCGGGGATTGGGGAATTTTTTGGGGATACACGTATTAAAAATATTTTGGGGATTCTTGAGGAAATTATGTAATAATTACATCTTGTTTATTTAATAAAATTTAAATTTTGCACAAAAGTATATTTTAAAGATGCTGGAACTTGGAACTTGTTTAAGCATAATATGCTACAAGCTACGCATGTATTGAATGCGAATTTTAGGTTACGATGTTAACAAAAAACAAACTTCAAGTTTTTTCTTTCTTACTTAAATAAGTTTCAAACAGTGATTTAAAAAAATTGAGGAATATATTAGTGACGATATCAGACGTTGATTGTAAATTTTCACACTTTCATAAAAGGAACACAACATTTCGTATGGCAATTTTTTATGGTTTAGGTATCCCCCATGTTATTTCTAAAATATATAATATACTACATACACTAGGTAGAAAAAGTCTGCGTAAACGAACCTACTTTATTAAACACAAACAAAAGAATTCATTAAATGTATTTTATTTAAGTCAAAAATAGTATTTATTAGTTATGTACATATTAGTATTTTGAAATAATACAAAACTTAAAATAAAATAATTCACAGTTATCAACTACAAAACAAAAACAAAATAGTTCATTAAAACACACACGAAAAAGTCTGCGTACGGCTTATAAAGTAAATATCTCATTTTTTTTAATTTACATATTTTGTAATTTTTAATAGCTGGGTAGCCTTTTCGTTTGAGAACCTGTGACAATCTTTTGGGCATAGACTGGACTAGTTTTTTAGTTTCTTCAGCTGTTATATTATTCCATTCTTGCTGCATAACCCCTTTAAGCATGAGTTTTCTAATAAATCCCAAATATGCTCAATGGGATTGATATCTGGCGATTGAGGAGGCGTTCGTAACGGTTTAGGAACGTTATATAGAAGGCACAATTTTACTATGTCAGGTGTATGTTTAGGGTCATTACCTTGCTGAAAGATAAATTGACCCTGAAGTCCCAATTTTGTAGCACTTTGTGCTAAATTGCTTTCAGGATATCTTAATACCTCCTTTTATCCATCCTTGATTCAATAAATTGTAGCAGGCCAACTTCGTTTGTTACCATACACCCCTAAACCATTATTCCGCCGCTACCATGTTTCACTGTTCCAGACAAGTGTTCTTTATTGAGAGCTGTACCATTTTTCCTCCACACTACTTGCCTTCCTTTTATGCCAAAAATGCAAAATTTGCTCTCATCTGAAAAAAATTACTTTTTCCCAGAACTCTGGAGGCTTTTTAATATGTTCCTTGGCAAATGATATTCTTTTTTGTCTGTTAACAAGTGATATATATGGCCATGATTTTTAGTAATTTTCGCACAGTATCATTGCAATTGAGTTTTTTAAAGTTGATTTCAATATCCAATATCCTAATTGGGATTTTTTTAACGGATTGGATAACCTATCGCTTTTCTCGTTCAGTAAGTTTGGAGGGACGAAAAGATCGCGGCTTAGAAACAAAGTTTTAAGTTTCTTCGTAACTGTCTATCAACCTTTGGATAGAAGAATGAGATGTTTCTACCCTCTGAACAATGTTTCTTAAGCAACTTCCTTTTTTCCATAAATTAACTATAATTCTTCGCTCTGCAGGTTTTATCTCTTTTCCTTTGCGGTCCATTGCAATTATGGAATCAAAACTTCTTTCAAAATAATTAAAAACACGATTTATCACTTATTTAAACAAAAAATATACACAACGATCATTCAACTAAAAAAACGGATCACAGAATCCCGTTACATTTTTTATGTACGCAGACTTTTTCTTAGCTAGAGATGAAACATTTTTAATTACTCATCGATAAGACGAATATTATAGAGCATCGCTAATTAGAGTTGCCACTTATAAATTAAGAAGGGGTAAATCTATTTAATAATGACTAAATTTCTTAAGAAGGTTTAGTATTTAACAATAATTTTGGATACAAAACTATTTAAAAGCACATGTACGTAGACTTTTTCTATATATGATTTCTTACTTATTTTCGTAAGTCCCCAGAAAGAGATCTTAATATATATATTTTTTATTTCATTTCGAGTATAAATAAAATGTCGGCACAAATATCTCTGTTAGATATTTCCTTGACCATTAATATGTTAATACACTAACGCCCACTGTTACATATATGTAACGTGGTGAAGTCTAAATTTTAAACTAAATTGCCAAAAAACGGAATAATATCAACTTCAATGTTGTTATGAATTTTCTAGTTCAATATTCGACCTGCGTCCTCAATTTCTTTCCACTTTCACTCTTGTTGTTGTGGGAAAAATTTAGAAAGTTTTTTAATGACAAGTTTGCACAAAATTTATTATATTTATGAAATACATCCATTTAATTGTGCTTTGTTTTTTTTTTTTTTTTTTTTTGAAAAAATCCAACTTTGTTATGTATTACGTATATAACGCTTGAGATTAAAATAGAAAATATAAGGTCCAAAAATGCTTGGGTAACGCCCACTATATATATAACGGCTTATAACAGCCTAACTAAACCAGATCTAAACAATTTTTTTCACGTCAATTAATGCCTAAGTTGTTTAAAATTTCAAGTCTATACCTAGGCTAGATCGCCGTGGGCATTAATGTATTAATATTAAAAAATCTGTTGAAAAAAATTAATCAGACATTTGGAATAATGATCTGTATAGAAAGAATGAATGATTTTTAAAAGTGAAAAAAATGAATTATTTTGAGTGATGAAGCGTTTTTTTTATTGAGTGGGGATTTTTTGGAAATTTTTTAAAATTTTGGGGTTGACCAAAAAAAGTATCTGACAGGCGTGGGTCTCGATGATAACACTGCTAGCGACATTGTATGATGTTGTATGGACTAAAGAAATTGTTTTAAGTTCAATATGTCTGTCATACTGTTCATACTAGGGTATTCAAATTATTCGATTTTTTTTTGCGTTATTCGAGTTGTTGAAATAAATGAAAATATATAATATACATGTAAAATTTAGATGCTTTTAATGATTTTTCCATCTCCATACGTATATGCAATCAATTTTTCACAGTTTCTCAGCTGAATAATCTTCCAAATATCTTATTTCCAAACACTTTAGTTTCTGTTTTTTAAAATTTGAGATCATGTTAGATATAGATATCCATCGATGTTTAACATCATGTGTTAGATTATGATATTCTGATCTTTTGAACATATTGCAGCAACGTACGTCGTGCGCATCAATATCATCACTTATAAAATATTTCAGATTCTATGTCGATTCCAAAATCTTTAAGTTTTTTTTACTAAATAACAAATGTTAGAAGCGGTTCCTTCTATTATTAAATGTCGAAGTCCGAAATTAAATGTCTAATTGATTTCTTCCTTTAAGATCTATGTATTTAAGAAAGAGATATCTAACCACTCATCTGTATGATATATGTATGTATACCTATTTATTTATATAAATAGTTAGAAATATTATTAAAAGAAGTATAATATCAAAAAAGGAAATTATTAATTCATTTTATTCAAATATTCGATTTATTCGTTTTATTTGTACCAAATTGTTCGAATTACTTGAACGAACATTATTCTAACAGATCAGCTAACATTAGCAACAAAAAAAGCGCTGAATTAATGTTAATTTAATAAAGTGCGTATCTATTAAGGTATCCAATCGATTAACCGCCATTCGGTTATCCGATTAATTAAGTCTATTACCTGTTCGAATAATTTAAAATTGTCTATTATCGAATAACGAATTTTTATCGAAAAACCGATTAACCGTAGTTTAGTTTTTGGGGTTAAAAATTTAGAAAATGTTTTATTTTTAAGATAAATTTATGTTGACTACATCTTGTTTTTAAAAGTCTGTTATATCCCAGCGGAAATAAATAAAAGTTATTTTTAGGGAAGTACTCTCCCATTACTTCAAAAGTATCAATAAGTGCTTAAGAAGAAATACAAACAGAATTGAAAAATGTTATTAAAAAGAGATTGAAGTGAATAGTTCTGCTATAAAACGTTGAGATTCGGTTGTTATTTTTGCAAATACTTGTTATTAAAAATAATTGTTTTGAACAAATGAAAAATAATGTTACACATTTTTTATTAAAAAATATGTTGGTTTATTTAAAAATTAAAACTAATTTCCTTGCAAATACGGATGTTCATTGCAATTTTGCATGAAATCGTGAACATGACTTCCTTCTCACTGAATACTCATCGAAAAAGAGATCATTTCGCAATGGCAAACCTATGTTAAAATTATTGAAAATTATTAGAATTTGTAACATGAAATGGTTATGATATTATAACTTTATAAATTCTGAAAACATAGTTTTGTTCAAAATAAAGATAAAGTTATATAATTCATAAAAATGTTAATTTTCGTCAACAAAATTTACATAAAAATACCAATATTAACTTCGACTTTTATGACAAAAAATCATTCTCATACAGAAAACAGATAGTTGTTGCATTAAAAAGACTGATTTTTAAATTCAAATCTTAAACCATATGCTACTTTTAAACCATATTAATATTATGTCCATGACAATAAAATGTTTAAAATAAATGTAATATTTATCCTTTTCACAAACTTAGCAGAAAAATTCATGATTTCCTTGCTTTTAAATATTTTAACGTTTGTTTTCCAACTTCATTGTAATTCTAATTTAGTTTATATATGAATTATATATGAATAAATATAAATAGATTAACTACCATTAAAGAGTTTGATCAAAAAAACATATCTTGCATTTGAATCACATATGGTGGTACAAATGAATATAATAAATGAATAAATAATATGTAAATATTATTATTTTTTTGACTAATGAACACTTTTCTCCATTATTTTCAATAAAAATTTATAAAAATAATTTTTTATTTTAATATAAGATAAAATGGAATAATATGACGAAATGGAATAATATGAAGAATGGAATCATAATATGACAATGTGGTATAATAATATAATATAAAATAGAATAATAATACAATAACATCAAACAAAAATCTGATAGAATAGGACAAAGATGCAGTAAAATTGTTCAATAATATGTGAAACTAGAATCATAATATGAAAAAACAAACCATAAAATCGGACACAATATCACAGAATGAAATCATAAGAATTATTATTTGTAATCATTTCTATTTTTCTCTGTGATCATATGATCCAATCATAATATGTTGCTCTTAGATTATGGTCACTACAACTATATTTTTTCTCTGCGTGTATACAGTTTATTACTAGTTAGGTTTATTGGTATTAAAAAAAAGTACTATGCTTGCAGCCAAATATATAATTCATGAAAATATAATAAAAAAGGAATTGATAGTCCCAACTGAAAAAAATTAATTGCCTTTACTATTTAAATCGGTAGGTTTATTGGTATTAAAAAAAAGTACTATGCTTGCAGCTAAATATATGATTCATGAAAATATAATAAAAAAGGAATTGATAGTCCCAACTGAAAAAAATTAATTGCCTTTACTATTTAAATCGGTACTCCCAAAAGTAAAAAATTAAATAAAAACAATTCAAATTTTTTGAAAAAATTTTGGCTTTTTGTTTCAAAATGCTTATAAATTAATAATATACATATACATTACCATAAAACTATGTATTAAATTAAATGTAAACTATTTATCAGACTAGACTAGTATATTCTTATATGATTCTTTGATTTCTTATATGATTTTTAAAACACCTCTGAAAATACGGATTTCTTTCAATAGCATTATAAAAACCTTCGTTATAAGAAAATTAACTTCGAAATATTATAGAGACATATCAACACTTGTAATATGCATTTAAATAATTTTCACATATCTTTTCATTCGCGAAATATCAGGATTTTATTAACATTTTTTGTCACACGAGTATGTTCATTATTTAAACATGTAGTTGCATACATATATTTTGGATATTTTTCAACATATATTAGATTTTAAAGCATCATTGGAAAGATGTATTCTGATATTACATATTAGGTTCCCGAAAGGTTAGTTTTTGCAAATAAGTTGTATGGAAGTATTTATTATACTTAAATATCAATGAATTTATGTGAATATATATATATATATATATATATATATATATATATATATATATCATAATCAAATGAAAACATACAATGTGTTTTAAAATTTAAACTATTATATTAACTAACCAATGAATATGTAAAAACAACCTTACACAGTTTCTAAACGATTATCAAAATTATAAATTTTGATAATCATAGACATCGCTATGTAATAGTGATAGCAGGGCAACCAAAAATCCTTATTTAAAGTATATTTTAGCAATTTAAATGACATATTTTTGCATATTTGATATTTAAGAGTATACTTTTGCATATTTTGCATTTTAGAAAAAAGTTTTGCATAATTTTCGCCCGATAATTTTTTTTAAATAATTTGCCGTTGGTGAATTTTTTTTACTGTCACATACGGTTTTCAATCTTGAATAATTTTCATCTTATAAATTGATAGACATTTTGAAATTTTCTGTTAAAATGTATTAGCTTGGAATATTTTTAAGTGTAAAAGGAAATATATTTTTTTTTCCGGAAATGATAATACAAATCAAATTATTTTTATCGTTAGATAATTTAAAATTTAGTCAAAAGAAATAATATTTTAAGATCAATTTTTTAATTCTTAGGGCATATTTTAAAATTTTAGGAGCTTCTTTACGCGCATAAAGCACTTTTTTAGAGTTTTATTCACCCAATTATAAGTACTTACCGCCTTTTGGCAATGTAACATGTTGGCCTACAGGACAAGTAAAGTTTTTACTACGCCATATTCATGTTAAATTTAAATAATATGCTAAGGAAAATACTGGTTTAGTTTTCAGTTGAACCAACAACTTTCTGCGAGCTACGCAGTCGCTCTAACGATCTGAGCCACTGAATAGCTAAATTAAATTGTTATTTACCGGTAACTAGTTATTCCACTACTCAAAAAAATGAGAATAAAATATTAAAATCATTACTTTTTCAGCTCTTTCTAATTCTTTTTTTGTTGAGTACATAAATTCTATATGTACTCAACAAAAAAAAAAGATTAAACTTTAATGTTTAAATATTCTTATTTAAAATTCTTGTGAAACGATTTGAGCTATTTCTGTATGAAAGAAATTGTTCTTGTTCCGACATCCAATAGCAAATACACATAGATATATATTTATGTGTTTATGCAGAAACTGTAACTAAAACAAATCACGTCCGCAGTGGCAATGTGTATAAAATAAGTATTGCATTGCGTATCCTGCACAAATAATCAAATAAACGCTTTTTGTTATGGAGGCATTTCCGTTGCTAGTGAGCCAGAAAGAAGGCGAAAGAATTAAAAAGGGTTAAAGTGCTAACACTTTGAAAATTAAAATAAAAGCCACTATAGCACATTTCAAAAGTAGAGTCTATGTACGAATATTTCTTTGTGATTGTGTATGTTTCATATGTAGGTATACAATAGTATTGCTAAACATTTATGTGTGTACATTCTTATATTATACCAACACGCTTGTAAACTCATAAAGGAACGTATTTATGTACGTGAAGTACCAAAAAAAAAAATTAATACGTGGTCGCCTGTGTCGGATTATGGACTTGTAGAAGCACAATTTTACAAACACTTAATAAATACTTATATACACATTAGGGTATTCACTCGAATAATGTTTGTCCGATTAATTGACAGATTAAAGTCAAATAATTGTTCGATTAAAATCAATAACTTCGAGTTAAAATTGCCGATTAAACTAATAATTCAAAAATTTAATTTCTCAACTAGTTTTAAAGCTGTTTTTTAATTTTATTTTTTTAATAAATTTAGCTTGAAAACAACAGTTGCAAAACAGTTAAAATCTAATAGTTTTTATATGTCGCCAAATGATTTGAAATTGTATTACACAAGTTTTATTCAGTGAAAAGTACCCAAAATGTGTTTGAAATACAACGCGTAATTTAAGTATGTATAAGGTCGTTTTTTCAATCATAAAAACTAAATCAAATATATACAGTTATGGACAAAAAATAGGGTCAAGTATATTTATTTTACATATTTTGAGTTGGAAGCACAATTTTATGCAAAACAAAAAAACTTTAAGTGCCAAATCATTGCGAATACATTGAATTATAATCCTGTAAATAATTGAATAATTGAATTATCTCGTCACAAGCGCAAATAGTAATTTTTCAGTGCGAATAAAAAAAATAGGGTCAGCAGTAAATTCGTCAAAAAAATTTTTTTTTTTTAATTTTTTGTAAAATTTTGTCGAAATTTTACTTTTTTTTAAATCTCAATAACGATATTAACAATTAAAAACTGAAAAAAATCATATTTCATTAAAATTAATTGTTAACATTGTTTTTGTTTTCATTTTAATTAAAACGTTAAGAGCCAGTTTTTCACTTCTAGATTAAATGTCAATTAAAAATTATATTAGTTAATCTAAAATTTAATCTTATACGCCATTTGTGTTTTTAAGTACGAGATTAAATCTTGAACGGCAATCATTTATTTAAAAAATATTTGTGAAATATCACATGTTGTTATCAAAACAATAGGCTTTTTTATAAGAAGAAAATACAGAGTATCTTTTTATTATTTATGGAAATTTGGGACAATGAATTAAATTTTAAGAAAAATACATTACAAAGTTGGTCTTGGTCACCTTTACAAAAGGAATTTCCAAAAGTTCAAAAATGCAACTACTCGCTGTCATTGATAAATTGTCTATTTGACATCCGAACGATTTATTTCCTCGGGAATACTTAGATCTCATCAGTTAGAGTTTTATTGTAAACATAATAATTAAATTAAACATAATAATTAAACTAAATATTTTAATTTTCCAAAATAATATAGAGTTTTTGTTTCTCTAAATTTATACATGTATAATTTGTCATTACCATCTATTTGTATGTGTGTATATGAATATTTTACTACAAGTTTAAAAAAATCTCCAACATTGGATTTTAAACTAGCAAATAAAACGAGATGATCGACAACTCCAAAACAACTTTCAACAATTACATTTAATTTAATCGCTAATCTTTAAGTGAAAAACTGGATCTAAGACAACACGGAATGCTTGATTTACTTTTTGACAAACATTGAAAAAACGAGCAAAATGTTATAGTATAATTTATTCGAATAACTCGAGTAATTCAAATTAAATTAATTTAAAAACAGCATTTTTGAGTTATTTGATTAATTGAAAAATGTAAAAGTCGAGTAAAATGAATACCCTAATACGCATGTATATGTGTGCGAATAAGTAGCAGGAAGTGCAATTTCAATGGCAATCATCATCGGTGCTAACAGCTGGCTTATCGGTGTGAAAGAATCGCCATTCCTTTACATTCATATCCATAGAAATATTTTTCGTTTTTTGTTCAAGTCACAAATACATGCTCATTTGAATAGAATAAGTTTATAATGTATACAAATGTACAATGCGTAACAATATTTAAAATGTTTATACTATTTTTATTTTAAATTTCGGAAATTCAATGTTAATAATTGATACAAGAATGCCAATATTTACAAAATTTTTATAACTATTTATTTTTGTCCTTATAAGATCTAAAATATTTCGTCTTATCTTAAAATCTTAAAAACTTATACTATAAAGTACTTTCAAATATAATTTTCTTCTTAAGGTTTCAGTATTGTAATTATATTTAGAAGAAGAATATTAATAAAAACGATCCAAATGCAAAATTCACTAATTCATGAAATGGTGATACAAAATAAATATAAACTTTTGGTTTTTTTTAACCTTTGAATACAAATTATTTATGCCATTTTCCAAAAAAGTGGTTATTATAATGGCAGACTTTTATGGTATTGAATGCATTTAGAACTTCGGTTGAAAAAGTTTTGATTATACTGTATGTTTGAGTAGGACTTGAAAATATTTTCGTGAAATACTCAAGTGGTTGCTGGTTTTGTTTAACTGTGTTGTTGATACTCATACATGTTTTGAAAACCCATTTTTATTGTTTTCAATTCGTGTGTTGTTTTTGTTTTTCAGTTTTGTTTTTTTTTTTTTTTTTTTGTACTTTTATCAGTAATGGAATTTTGAGGTTTTTCTATGAAATTTTTGCGCAGTTCATATATAAAAGTTTAGATTGTTTTCGCTTTTTTATTGTTTTGAAAAAACTCAATCGTATAAAAAAGGGGTTTTTGAAAATCCTAATGTACTTGTACTTGTTTTAAGTACATGTAAGCAGTGGTTTTTGTAGTATGCGTATATTGTTGTGTTTTGTATGTATGCGTATGTTTGTTTGTGTATATAATACAAATAAACGGATTTTATGTCAAAAACATTAAGTCGAGTTGGTGATTTTCTAAAGAAACAATCAGAATTTTGTTTTTGTTATGTTAAATATTCTTTCTGTATTGTTGGGGTTAACTTTAATCGTATCTACCCAAAAACACATTCTTACAAACACATATATAAACAGTACGAGTTTTAAAGTGTTCTGGGCATATCAGAGATTTTTATGACACTCCGCAACTAAAAGCTCCAAAAAAAGGAACAGAACAACGAAAAATAAAGTTGGATAAGGTAAAATTTTATGTTTATGTTTCTTGTTATTATGATTTTTACCAATCGACAAAATATCTTTGTATATATTTTCGCTTAAGTCAATGTTATTTTAAATATTTCATTTTATTGACATTAACACGAATATTATGTTCTTTGTATAGCTACAGCTACTAATGCCGGTTCATGAAATATTCATCAGAATTTCATTTACATAAGTTGACCTCAATTTTCTACCTCCGTTCTGTTTCTAAGGACTTGTTTAATCGAAAAATGTAGATACTTCGTCGTTGTATCATGTATTTCTTATTATTTTCACTTACGCATGTTTCATTTAATGAAGTTGATTTAAATTTTCATGGTAGTATTCAAATTTGGATGTTTGCATTTTTTTTTGCAGTGATGTTAAATGATGGCAGCTTGATTGTTACTTCTGTTCATTAACATATCGAGAATAAATCGTAAACCTTGTAGAAGATATGTCCAAATAGTAACAAACAGAAAATACGTTCTTTAATTATTAAGAGAACATTGAAACAGAAGTTTTTTTTCTTTTTCCATTATTAGTTTACCCTCATCATTCTAATACCGTTCTTTTATCAATCCATTTACTATTAACCTTAATGCTAATTAGATCCATGCTTACATTTTTACAATTATTGTGAAGTTTATGTTGTTGTTTGTAACTTTTCAAGATAATTTATTTTTTGAGACGAATATTTTTAACGTTTACGAAAGAAAAGATCAGAGAAAAAACGTGTGTCAGTAAGTGCAATTTGTTAAAGTTTCGGATTTGCAGCCTATATTAGGTAGTGGTAGAAGGTTTGTGGTAAAAGTTTGAACAAATACTGAAAATGTGTTTTAAAGATAAATTTTGTTATTATTATTTTTATTATATTTATTTATTTATTATTATTATTATTTTTTTTTTTTTTTTTTGCTTAATTTAGCTTTAAATCGTCGTAATTCTTGAGCACATTGATAAAACTTATGAACGAATAAATATAGGTTAATAACACTACGAACTGATATTCATGTTTCAGGAATCAATATTTTACAAACATTTGCAAAACGTTAAAAAGGCTGTATTGAGATATATATTCGATACGTACATATTTTTAATAGTTTCATAGGCTTAATCTGTATACGCTCGGATGTATATACATTTGTAGTATATAAGGCACAAAACATGAATTAAAAAATTTCCACAACAAAGTCTTCAGTAGCTGAGAGATTCCATGTCAAAATGGAAAGCAATCGGATTTAACATCTCCGATTTCAATGAAATTTACAAAAGTGTACATGTTAAGTCGCTTTTATAACTTCTTAAATTTACGTGGTAGATCTCTAGTTTTAGTTTCAAATTAAACACAAAAATATTTGTTTACATCAAAGGTTCAAAGGTCAAAGTTGGACATATAGAAATCAAATTATTATATCTCAAAAAATGGGATTTTTTTTTTAATTTTTAAACAAATATATAATGGCAACACTCCTTTAGTTTAGAAGTTATGCACCAAAATCTAATTACTAATAACTTTTAAACTGTAGGCAATAAAATTTTAATTTTAGTAACATTTTAAAGATAAATTTTCTTCCTTTAAAATAATATGTAATAAATTAATTTATTTCGAAAGAATAAAGGTCAAAATCTGAATTATAAAAATTAAGCCTTATATCTCCAAAAACTATAATTTTGAAACTTTTTAAAAAATAAATATATATGTATATATATATATTTATATATGTAATCGTTTCCAAATATGATCGCAATAAAATAACTATTTAGTAGTGTATAACAAAATCGTATACGTCTCTTTTCTTTAAACTAAAGTTAGCATTGTACACAAGTATTAGTGTAAAGAGGACATACAAACATACCTATAGACATAGTTGTTTTATTTTCAAATTTTCTTTTTAGCTCTCAAAGGTAATTTAAAAACTTTATAAAAATTAGCATTTTCATTTATTTAATGCAATTTTTGTAAAGTAATTTCTATTCCACAACATCAAAAATGTCATTTGAAAAAATTCTAAGGCCCGGTCTTACATTGCTAACTTAGTGACGAAATCGTACTTAAGCTCTAAAAATTGTTTTTTATTTAAAAACTTAAGTATTCTCTTTCCATCCCTTAAGTTTTTCATAATAGGAAAATTGTCTGACGTCGTCAAAATTATTTATTGATGATAAACAAAAATAAATAAAAAATACAAAATGTAATAGGTTTTTTTACATTTTAAAAAGCTTCCAAAAATCAATTTAAATGTATCTTTTCTGTGTGGTTACATATTTTGCGCCAACAACTTTTTAATTACGTAGCTCATAAGCTGCAGATTTCTTTATATATTTTCAATTATTTTAAATTTTTGTTTTTTAGTTTGTTTTTGGTTTTAGCAAAAAAAGTAAATTGAACCAGGCTTATGTAAATACATAAAAGCTTAAAGCTTTTTTTGTCAGCTTAAGTTTTAAACTGCAAAACGAAATATTACTTAAATGTGAGCTTTTACGTAAATGTTTCTTAAGTGTAAGTTTGCACTTAAGCATACAATAAGGGAATATTATAAAACTGGGCTTAAAATTCTGCCCATTAAAGCAGTGTGTATTTTTTTTTCAAAATCATGGAAAAATCCTTTTAGGGCTTATTGGATTAAATTTGCTTAGAAACTAAATGAAATTCTGAAATTGATATTTTATTAGTATGATTCATAATTAGGGTACGGATTTTCTTCCAAATGCATGTTTTTCTGGAACATGTGGAAACTATGAAGAAAATGTCTGAGTTGTTATAAAAAAATAAAGGATTTGAGAAAATTAAAAGAATTTTAAACTTAATTATTCTACACTCAGGTGACGTCTTGTGTATACAAAAATATCGACGTTCCTTCTCAACTACAATTATTCAAATATGTTCCTATTACATCCGTTAATGTAGAAATATAATTCTATAATTTTTACCTCAAAATAGTCAATTACTTCCTATCAGCAAGTTTGTATCAAACTCATTTTCAAGAATATATTGTTACGTTTTTGCCGCTTTCAAAAACGTTTGTCTAGTTCCTTTAAATAAACCGGAGGTTCTTTTACTTTCAAATAATAAGATATTAGTACAATTTGTTTTTAAATCCAAATGTAGCTCTTTATTTACATTTTTAAATACATACGTTACATTAATCAACTGAACTGCAATGACTGTCAATCTGTGGCAACTTTACGACTGAACTGCAACTTAATTACTACTGAACTAAATGTTAAACTCTTACATACTAGTGTCTACGCTAACTCTTTTTCTCTATCATCTTATATAGAATATAAATAGAAATCAAAACCATTTTCTACATATTTTCTATAAAAAATATGTATAGTGTTTTTTGAAAATTATGCGACAATACGACCTCACCATTCAAATGCTCAAGCGAGAGTGAATGATTTTATTAAATCTGGGAGCGCATGTACTACGGTTTCCTAATCTTGCTATTTATTATTATGAATAATTGTCTTCTAGGTGCATTTTATGCTACTTTTTTGGTGTCCAGATATTTGTCGTTTCTAATTTTTAAATTTATTGTTAAAAAATGAAAGATGGATGTTTAAAAAATGTTAAATTTTAATATTCTACAAATTAAATTCTATTCAAATTATTATTACATTTGAAAACTAAGGATAATTGTGACCATATTATTGATAAGTCTTCGACCACAATTCAGGAAGATTTCTTGATTCCAGAATGGGATAATGAAGTGAAATTAAGGCATTTGTCTTTAAAATGCAAAATATCTGTATCTGAGGCTAAAGTTAACATTTAGTTATGTAAAATAGCAAATTTGTATGAAAATTAGAGGAAACAGAGTTCCAGAAACCGTATTGCCACGAAGTAAAATGGTAAAGATATCGCCAAAGTGAATTAGTTTCATCATCCAAAGAGATAAAGAAAGAAGTAATTATATCTATTTTTACTATTACTGTCAAGATAAAGCTCAAAAATATGCAGCAAATATAATAAAACGACTCATAATGAAAAATAATCATTAAAGTCAAAGATTTAATTCAGAATAAAGTTATTTGGATCAATAAATCAAAATTTTATTAAAAAATTGTAAAAACCGAAAAGAATTTGCTTCCCATGGCTAAAATTTTAACTTTTTGTAATAGCAGCACGTATAAGTAACGTTTTCTTAGAATTGGTACTTTTGAAACCCATTTGTTTGAATCTTGTCGGGATAGTTGGCGTGATAAAAATTAAAATTATTTCTTCTCTTATCTCTCCGCTTATGTTAATGAGTTATCTTTAGCGAGAATTGTGATATCGATACGATTTTACTTCGTAGTCTTAAGGTTTCTGCCCCCTCAATTTCTTCTAATTTTCATTATAATTTGTTGTTATACGTAACTAAATGGTTCTTTAGCCTCAGATTCAGATCTTTTGCATTTTAAAACACAAATATCTTAATTTCACTTCATTATCCCAATCTGGGATCGAAGACTTCGTAATAATATGGGCGGATCTATCCTTATTTTTCAAATATAATAATAATTTGAATAGAATTTAATGAACAGAATATTGAAATTGTGCACTTTTTAAGCATTTACCTTCCATTTTGTAACAATAAATTGGAAAATTGGAAGCTAAATTAAGGGCTTTAGTAAAGTGTCATCTTATTTTCTCGCACAAAATCTACGACATTAAAACATTTTTAATCCTAAAACATTCTATAAAAAATTTTAGGTACCTACATATAATATGACATTTAGTTTCATCGTAACATTGTTAGAATTTTCTCACAGAAATTTCCCAGTCCATTTCACTTTTTGGTTAAATATTATAAAATCTTTATATTTTTAAATGTGTGATGAGTTTTTAGCATACTCTCTATTTATTGTTTTTATATTGTTGGCAAGATTAACAGTAAATACCATTTTTAAAGCTAATAAAAATAAAATATTGATTTATCAAAAAAATAACCAAAATGGAAAAAGTCATCATCTCCACATTGGAAAATAAAATAACCAGTTTTGGTTGAAAATAACCAAAACGGCAACACTGCATGTGCGTCTCTTCGCATTGCACTGAACAGATATATAAAATTTTTATTGCAATGAAATCAGAATGTTAAAAAAAAAACTTATTCAGATCAATTTTCATTGCTCTCCGAACTTTTTAAATAAAATTGTTCTTTTATACAAAAAACCTAAATTTGTACATAGAAAAAGTTACGTTTTACTATTATTTTTAATGGGGATCAAAATCAAGACTTTAATACATATCATATAAAAACTTACATATACAATTTTTTTCTAAAGCCTACCAAATATTAGTAAAATTTTAAAATTTTAATTTTTTTTAATATTTTAAAAGATTTTGAATTAGGACATGCTAGATAATATTTCATCATTAAACTAGACCTACGGGCAAAAATGTAATTTTGGTGAATTTTTTTCTTGAATCCTATTTATACAATATGTAAAGCAATTTTTGTTTTACTATTGTAAAATTATTGAAAACAAAAATATGTGTTCAAAACATACAAATTTTGAACGGTTTAACAAAAAGCTTTTTGTATCGCTATATTTAGTGAACTCTCTTAGATAGCAACAAAAGAGCATAAGAAATTTGTATCGTGAAATTCTTATTCTTTAGACTAGATATAATGTAGGAAGTAACAGGTAGAGCAAAATGGTAATTCGTGTTTTATAGACAAGAAATGGTGCTACAAAAATGTAGTACAAGTTAAGTCTTCAACTTGCAACACATATCCTCTAGAAGTCTTTAAGTTTATTAAAAATTTTTCAATAAACCCATCATAAAACATAGAAAAATGAGGGGTAAGGAGAGGAGTTATACAAAAATGTAGTACAAGATATGTCTCCAATTAAGTATTAAAAATTACCAAATCCCCGTAAATATGGGAGCAGTTGCTGCTTTTTAGTATGAGAAAACATTTAAAATAATACTTTTTTCCCAAATAAAAAAAAAAAAAAAAAAAAACGATATGTAAAAATGTTTGAATGAAGTTTAAAATAAAGACTTGCTATCTCTTAAAATTAGGAAGTGATGGAAATGTTTCATTTCACTTTCTACACTATATCTATTTCTTTTTATTTTTATAACTTTTGATGTCCACACACTGACAATGTGACTTTAAATATTTTATCATTTTTGAGATCTATGGTCATGCGTTAGTTACACAAAATACAAATTTCACCTCTACACCCACTCCTTACCCCTCATTTTTCCATGGTTTAATGAGGGCATGGCAAAATGAATAAGATAAGCAACGCTACAACAAATACAACAAGGCAACAACAAAATAGATTTTTTTAGGAACAACCATATAGGCTTGTCAAAGTATGGGGTGTCCAAAGATTAACACAAGAAATAACTTCTACCAAAAACACAAATTTTTTTCGGTTGTAATTACAATTTGTTTAATGATTCATATTTTGCGGGGATACATATGAAGTAAAACTTCGGATAAGTGTATCAGGAAAGTCATGAAAAGCAATTAAATTTATTTAAATTATTTCCAGGACACTCTTGTAAAGAAAAACAAAACATTATAATAAAACAAACGAAATAAGGTATTTCAGTTAAAATTAAAGGAGTTGTTTTAAAAGCCTTCAAATAGTTCATTTTATGTAAGTTTTGCAAAAAAGGTATTAATTTTATATTTTAATCGCCATTTTAATTTATAATTTTTATCACAAAAATTCACCTGAAATAAAAAAATATCAAAAAATGTAAACAAACTGTGATATTAATTCACGGCGAATTCAAAATTAGCTGGACTCTTCACCATACCTTTAATTGAGAAATTCCTTAGTTTGACAACTTTAAAGACTTTTAGGTCTCATGTGTTGCAAGTTGGAGACTTGACTTGTACTACATTTTTGTTGCATCATTTCTTGTCTATAAAACTTGAACGATTAATTTGCTCTACCTATTGTCTAGAAAATTATATAACCTAAAAATTCCTCAAATAAGCATATTTTCTTTGGCCGTCAATAGGTTAAAAATGTAACGTAATGGCGGGAAAAGGAAATGTTGCTGGTGATTGTAATATCTGACATATATTTTTCATAACAGTTGTAATTAAAGGCTCCATACTCTATCGTAAACATAAATGTAACGAATCTAATTACACGTTTTATTTATCAAAGTTATGTGTGTACGAATATGTATAAATGTAAATATAACGTACTGAACTAATGAAATTATATCGCTTTATGTTTTTACGTATTTACATTTGCGGTAGTGTAACGGAGCCTTAAGATAAATCACAATTATGATATTTGAATTAAAATTAAATAAATAGATCAGATAATTCAAATTGGTTACAAACTAGATAATTATAAAATCGTTAGTTTGACTTATAAAACTGATTTTCGTAACAATATGTTTTAAAATGTTAAATATAAAATAGCACAAATTTAAAAGAAGTACAAAGAAATAGCATTAATCTTTTAAAACATACATAGTTTTAACGCTGAAAAATACAAAGATGTTGTATTTCATTTTAATTTTATAAATATTAAATAAGTGCAGGTTTTTTAAATTTTTATTGTATATTTCAACTTTTTAAACGCATATTTTCAAAACAATTAACGCATAAAAATCCGCCCATGCTCACAATTACAAATGTTCTATTTGTACCATCCCAGATATGAAGAAAAGCTCATTCCCGATTTCTAAAGAAATTAAACTTTTCAAAAATTTGATTGTATCATTTTGTTGTTATGTTTTTTTTTAGTCTATAACAAACAATATTTTAAATATTAATTACTGCTATAATCGGAAACTTGTATAAATTTTTCCATTTGGTAAACTCTGAAGAATACAATAGTTATATTTGAGTTTTAAACAGTTTATTTTAAATAAACTGAATAAAAATGTATGACAAAAAAATTCTAAAGACTTACAGTTTAAAGTTTTAAACGTAGTTATTTAAGCGAATATACATTGAGAAAAAAATATATAATTATTTAGCTTAACCACAAACATATCATATAATATTACTCGGGGTGCTTTGCTGCCTTCATTTAATTGAGATAAAGTAAAAAAATATGTGCCTAAAAATATCAAAAGCTGTAATTATAAGATATCTCTAGATATGCGATAATTAAAATTTACTCTTTACCACTTCACTTCACATAGATTATTGATCTAAGCTAATGAATAATTTATTGATTTTAAAGTATCACAGAAGTCATTATTAGTGAAACCTATAGGAACAGCGGGGCCATCTGCAAAATAAATGGTAACATACTATATATGATTCTAATCCTTAATGAGTTTTGTGGTAATACTATTTTTAACAAATGTTTTACAGACCTTACTTGAAACTAATGGAGTGCAAAATTTTCGCACCATAGCTTTCATTTTATAATCATGATTAGTGTCCAAAGTTCAAAAACTTAGAAAAATGCCTAAAAATTACATAACTTTTTCCCATTCTTATACACTTTTTGTTAGCTCGTTTATACTTTTTGATCTCATTCAATCTTATGTAAACTAATGGGACTTTGTGGATAAATTATGCATCTTCCTTGCTGTTCTGCAGAATTTCAGCAGTTACATACAGGGTTGTCGAATTTTGATGACAAAATTTTTCATATTTTAAATTTGTTGGTTTTTCAGCGGAATACAAATATTGAAACAGGGATTAATACATATTGTAATTGTGTGTATTTTGCGATACATTCTCCTTGTTGTTGTCGAAATACTCAACGTAGTAGATAGTCCCAAAGTTTTGAAATCAAGAGCGAACATTTTTCAAAAAGTCAGTTTTTCGCGGGGCACATTCACAGTTTCATGAATTATTATGTGAAAAGTAAAACGCAAAATAATTTTGTGATATCCTAAAACCCAAAAATAATTTGAAAAAAATATAAGGGTTTACATTTTGCAACGTTTTGCATAATTCAATTTTATTTACTAAAAATGTTTCAAACACAATATATATCATTTTAAAGGAAATTATGTCTTTTTTAAAATTGTGTATAACAAATTGTACTATTCTAAAATTTATAGAATACTTTTCTTAAAATAAAAAAAAAAAATGCAAATTATGTTTAAAGGGATACATTTCAAAAATTTTAGCCTGAATATTTTCAAAATGCTTATGGTATCAAAAGAATGTTTGTATATGTTATAAAGTAGGTGGATTTTAGAAATGCAAAGATCAGAAAAATACACATAATTTTACTATATATTTTTAAAGATCAAAATTTTTGATATTGAAAATATGGTTTTTTCAGTAAATTGCCTCGTGTGATTAAATTTACCGGTAGGCTGTCACAATTTTCTGTAAAACCTTTAAAATATATTATATATTTTAAAATATATTATGATTCGTAGAGATACCAAAATCAACAATGAAACTTTCTACAGGGTCAAGAAGTTTAACTTTTCTTCCAAAATTGATCAACATTACATTTACACACTTTCTTAACAATTTTTTTTTTTTTTTTTTTGAAAAAAATTGCAATTTTTGAGATTTGTTTCAAAATTTTACTAAAAATGTTTTCTAGTTATCGATTTAAGATAGTTAAAAAATGTTTTCTTTAACCTAATTCAAAATGTTAGAGAATTTTAACAAATTAAAAAAAATGTGTTTTTATTTTAAAAGTTAGCAAAAAAATAGTGAAGGCCAAAAAATTACAAATTAGGATTGTGTGTGTATTTTTTTTTTGCCGAAAAAGTTTTTACAATCTTTTTCCTCTAAAATAAAATTTTTTTAAGAACATACAATGATTTTATACTTTTCTGAAAGTTATCTCCACGTAGCACAGTGAACTGAGCCCATATTAAAATTGGAAAAATTAGAAGGAAACTAGTGACAACGATGAAATTTTTATATGTGTAGACATTGACCAACTATTTATAAAACGTTCTTAAAATTTTAAAAAATCTTTATATTTTGCCTATATTTGATCAATAAATTATCCAAAATATCTTCTTTTAAATATATTAGGCTTTATAAAATTGAATATATCTATTGCAACACACAAAGAAATATTGATTGTGATATTTTTGCATAAATTATTTATTTATTTTTTGGTAATCATAGTTGTGATTTTTGAATATGATAAAAATGTTTAAATTTATTTTAATTTTTTTAACATTTTTGTCTCCTATTCATATCTATTGGCAATTTATTCTATTTAAGAGGGACTTATTGTATTTATATTATTTATTTCTGTCAAAAATCAGTGTAGATATGTATTACAAGAATTTACGAATGTGTTATTTTTCTGAATGACTAATCTATTAAAAAACAATATGCGAAAATTGGGAATTCATTCCTTACAGCTATTCATCTGCAATAATCTTTAATTTTAATATTTCATTAGACAAATCTAAAAAATTTAAATATTTAATGCAAAATATGTTACATTGATCATTTTTAAAACTAACCTAGTTCAAAATTTGACATAGAAAACACATATAATTTAATATGGGCTGTATAGAAAACATTTCCAAATTATTTCAGACTTAGGTTATTTTCACTGTTTCTTTATTTGTGGTTCATAGATATTGAAATTTTGTTTATATTTTAGCCAAAGCTACACAATTTTTTCAAAGTGTAGAAGTAATATTTCATATTATTAATTGTAATATTGTTTCTTTTGGGATTTTTAATATATCTGATTAATATAAGAAGTTAAATATCCAAAACCGATTTTTTTTGTTACCTAAAATTATAAAAATACTTATAAGATTCCTCGATTTTAGAATCGTCCTATTCTATGCAGACTATGCACCCTTAGCTATAATTTGATGTAAATTTTGTTATCAAATTTTTAAATAAATTTTTGAACTTCCTTCCACTAGACAGTTCATTGTGCGGAGATGATTTTAAAATTAAAAATAAGCTGAATCACCCAAATGTGGTCTTTATGGGCAAAATTCCTAATTCTTGAAAAAAGTCCTATTTCTTAGGATTTGCATTGGTTTTTTGGAATTGTAGGATTCCTTTTACCAAAATCTTAAATTTATTATATACTCCATCATTTCAAAAGACAAAATCAATAATTACCGAAAACTTCGTTAAGATATCTTAATTAACAAAGATTTTATTACTAATTCAATATTTATAGTTTCTCCAAAAACCAAATTTTTATAAACATTTTATTTTCATTTCAAAGATTAGAAAAACTATGGACTCTAATTTTTTCAAATAAATTCGCTTGCCTAGCTGATGACTTTCAATTAAATACAAAAAGACTGAAATTAATAAGTCACGAAAATTTAAAAAATATAGTAACTACTGTTGTGAATGTTAAAAAGTCATAAATAAATAAATAACACTGGTCGGCAAAAAAATCGTCCCTTAAGCACGAATAGTTAGCCTATATGGATTTTGATGTGCTAAATACGATTCTTCTTTCACTTCCTTCCACCAGGTCTTGATTTTTTTATGGGCTTGTCTAATATTCACCCATAATAATTATTATGGGTGGAATTACATGAGTATATTTCACGATAACCCAAAAACGGTGTCTACGATTTGCATAAGTGATATACCTAAAGTTGAGGACTAAGAATGTCTTCAAGCCACCTTAACATAATGTTTTATACGCACAATATTTTCGGAGTTATTTAGAAAATATTGACACTAATTTCTGAATAACTCCGAAGCTCTTTAAACACCAATATATAAGCTGAAAACAGATTTTAATGATTTAAATTACGTATAGAAAATGAATATGTCCTCTTTAAACGTAGTTATCTAAAAATAAAAGTATCACTTAAAAATGCATTAATAATGCAAATGCAATTTTAAGATGCATTTTTTAAAAATTTCTACCTTTTCAATTTTTGTCTACTTCTGATATTATAAAAGTTATGTTTACTAAGAATTGCATTATAAATTGTTCTGGGACAAAAAAAAATTAAAATATTCCTTTAGATTTTGTCATATAAAAATATTTTTTTTATTTATTTTGTCCCAGAATAATTGCTAATGCACTGTTTAATTAACATAGTTGTCTTCAATAATAATCAAAAATATTTAAAATAAAAAAGGTAGAAATTTCTTAAAAATGCATCTGAAAATAACATTTTCGTTGTAAGTGCATCTTTAGCAACAACATTATTTTTTTTTATTATACAATATCATTTACAATATTTATTATAATAAACTTTATACTGGTTTTTAAATCAATAAAATCCGACTTATAGTTAAAGAGTTATGAACGAGAATAACAAAAAAAAATAATAATAATAATAATAAGAAATTATAAAAAAAAAAAATAAATTTTTGGATGAAAAACTGGTAGACTTTTTTCTAAAAAAAATATTAAAAACAGTAGATCACCTTGTCCCAGAACAATAATTATTGCATTTTGTAGTAAAGATATTGCTTTTAAACATGTTAAAAGAAAATTAAAATTAATGGGGTGCAAATTTTTCAAAACTGTTTAAAAGCAATTTACCTTTGCATTATTGCCTTATAAACTAATTTAAAACCAGACCTATGGCGATAACAGAAATCAAAATTTTATTGAAAAAAATTTTTTTTGAAATTAGAATTGTTTTTATTGATATAATTATATTTTAAACATATTTAAAGAAATTGAAGATTTTGAGTTGCTTTTTTGGCAAATTATTTTTTAAAATAACAGCTGAATCACGTAATTCATATGGTGATGTTGTCATTTTTCAAAGTCCATTGTGTGCATATGTTTATCGATGTTATACAATCGTATAAATCCTCCGATTGCGTATCTTATAATTCAATTTGCTCCTCATTACTTTCCACATGAAATTCTTCTTCAATCCAGTTGTTTATGTCAGCATTCGTGAAAAGATGTTCCGTACCAATTTGAGGTACAAGTATACCAATAGTTGAAAGATTTTCGTTTTCTTCCTGAATTATATTTTGTAAAATATTTAAGGGCATGTTATCCTCCTTCCTCCATTCACTACCGAATTCAAGCAAGGCGTTCCAGAATTTTCCCACGACTTAACTAGAATCTGAACTGCATTTTTGAGATTGAAGTTTTTTAGTTTGTGTTCCAAATTTGTTCCCTTCTTGACAAGAAAGTGGGTGAGCAATTGTTTTTTATAATTTTATTTAACGAAAATGAAGTTTTGATCTAACGGTTGAATAAGCTTAGTTCAATTGGATGGTAGATTCATTGCTATAATTAAACCGTCATCACTTTTTAGTTCCTCAACTGAAGCCAAAAATTCTCGGACCTAAAAAATTTTTACTTATGAACAACTTACTTACTGGTGAAAATTTACTTACATGGGGAACAAATTCGTGATGGAACTAGTCCTTGAATATAAATTTATGGAATCTCCACCTTTAAACTTTTTTAAAATTTCTAATTTTTGTGAAATCGTTGGCTTTAAAATATGTATGTTGATCTTTTCCATATTAAGAGATGTATTTACACAACAAATGATACGAATAAACTGGCAAAATTGAAGATCAAAATCATTCAAAAAGATTAATACACAAAAAGACGGGAATTTCCCTTTTTTTGTTTATAGACATTGTAATCAAATTAAAAAAAAAAGCAGATAAAAGTCACAAAAATAGAACCCGTTTTTCATAAACTGTTGCAATTACAGAACCTGCAATTTATATTTATATGTAAATATATTATATATATATTAATATATATATATATATATATATATATATATATATATATATATATATATATATGTATATATATATATATATATATATATATTAATATATATATATAATATATTTACATATATAATTTTAATATTTCTAATAACTTACAAAACTTAGCCTGATTTCTTGTTTAACTTGAGGAATTGCTAAATCTTTATGTATGTTATCGTTAGGTACAAACCATGGAGCATCATGCTTTGAGTTTAGGATTGGTATCGATGTAAAATTTCAATATTTGAATTGCTAACTGTTCCCCGCAGCTATATTCCGTAAGTCCACTTGGGTTTCAGAATAGTTTTGTACAATATTATCAATCAAGTCAATAAAGTGTGTTTGAATTGACGCATAGTTGCTCATTTTGCTATACATAGTGGCAAAAATCAAAAATTTGGCAGAAAATTTTTATAAAAGTAATAATTGCGTCTGCTAAAGGACTTGTCACAGATTAAAAATCTAAAAACAATTCTGAATCGGTTTAAAATTATATTTTTTAATCTGCAAAAAAGCTAAATTTTTCTGAAATTATCATTTTTGGTCACGAATTGCATCCATATGATTCAATCAGTCATTATTTTTTGGTATCATTTAAAAATTATATTAATTTTAAATAAACCAAAAATAAAATTTGGTATTTTAAAAGATGCTATATTTATGTATTTTTTCCAAATTTAATGGAACAGACAGGAAAGGTTACACTGTGTTAGGAGAAATTTACCTGTGGGAGCTCAACTAGATAATACTTTATCTGATTCAATCAAACTTGCTAGAACCTGGCTGCCGCCCTAGTTGAAAAACCAAAAAAGGTACTTCCTGATATTTTTCGTTGAAAATATCATAACATTTAAAGTAATGAAGATATTTTCAAAACTTAGAATATTTGAAAGGTATCATGTTTTCTACTTATATAAAACTTATTTCTGTAAAATATTTGTTTTTTTATATTAAGATCTATGTGAAATTTGTGTCCATTAAAATGATTTACGGAAGTGTGCCTTGTATGGGAGCTAGCCCTTATAAAAAATTTATTTTTTCAAAATTTAATTAAAATTTGTTCATATTTAAAACATTTATAAGTTTAAACCCCAATTTCAGGTGGACTTTTATATGGGCGCCAGGTGAAATAATAGATCGATCATAATCAATTTCAGCTGTCTTCATACTTATGCCAAAATAGTTACTCGTGACGAATTTCTTTAAGATATTTTAAAAATAAAGTACAGTTTATTTTATTAAATGTAAATCAAAATATACAAATACAGAATAATGCGTTGATACTAACATCTAGATTATTTTGTGCACTTTAGGGCGATTCCTGGAAGTGGGTTTATATGTGAGCTATGGTAAATTATGGACTGATTCTCATAAAATTTAGCAATATTGTTTCTACTTACATAAAACTTATTTGTGTCGAATATTAACTTGACACTAACTATCGTATGGGATTTATGCACGTTAAAGTGAATTTCGGAAGAGGAGTTTATATGGTCAATTGTGAAGATTGACACTTGTACACATCTTCTTTGCACCGATTTTCATTAAAATAATGTTATTTTTAAGGCATTTTTGGGTGTTTAAACTCTATTCCGGGACATTATATTTCGAGTAATTATTTCTAAATAAAAAATGTTAAAAATACTGTATCAGTGGTGGAGTGTACGCAGAGAAAACAGTTTCATTGTGGCAACCGAATTTTTTATAAATCGATCGGTTGGTTGTATCTGCTATCAGCTGAATTCACTGCAACTACCGAATTTTTCGTTTGTCAATGTCGTGTTATTAACTCAATAAGATAAAAAAAATTTGCTTGTAATAGCCTAATTTGTTATTATATAAATCGGTTACAGCTATCGAATTTTTTGATCCCTATACATAAAAATTTTAACACAATTATTAAAAAAAATATGTTTGTTTTCAACAAATGTACATATGTATGTATGTATGTATGTATGTATGTATGTATGAAAAACTAAATAAAAAAAAAATATGTTACAATTATATAGAATTGATAATATTTATACATATCTTTTTAATATATAAATGGGTTGATACTTCTTGTTATTTGTTATTCTCTCTCTCTTCAGAAGCTCACATATTAACATGCTCTTAGGGTGTCAACATTCCAATTATTCCTATGGCACGACCACGGGTAAATTTTTATTAGAAACTTAAGGTAAAAAAAATATTAAAACACATATTAACTTACCTTTATGATATACTATATTCATTATGATAATCTGTTGATGTTTTGCTTTTAATTCTTATTTTAATGTTTAAATATTTATTTGCTTACATTTTATTTTTATTTTATTTGTAAAATATAGTTTAAATTTATTTAAAAATGTCAGAAATAATCTACCTATTATTCGATCACTGTTTCTTATCATAACCGAATTTTTCAAATTTTTGTTACTGATTACATTAACTGAAAATTTAATTGTATATAAAATTGTTATAATCTCAAATGACAACCACCAATATTAAGAACAAAAATATGAATTTTCTGTGGTTTCCAGTACCGAATTAATTTTAATTATTTTTCTTTGATGTCAAATGTTATAACAAACTAATTTAATAATTGTAGGAACTCCAATTATATCATAGCAATGAATTTTTAGCAATTAATATAAAAAAATATTTGAATTAAAAAATGTTCATTAATAACAATTAAATTTTAGTTTAATCTATTAAATTTTTATAACTTCAACCATTTTCCAGCCAATCTTTTTTCTGTGTGTATATAAGATTCTGCATAGCCGAATATAGTATTCTAACTTGTTAATTTTAACATCATCTTCGTAGAGATACCTTTCAGGAAATATAAAATCATAATACGTTCTTAAGAAAAAAAAATTTTTGAGGAAAAAGAGTGTAGAGACCTTTTCGGCCAAAAAATATAAAAAATCCTAATTTTTGAAAGTTTCAAATTCCAAATTATTTATTTTTGAACTTGGAATAGATACCAACTTCAGAATTTTTTATTCAATAGATAATTTTGTTCTTTATCTAATTTTAGAAAAATCAAGCTAAACCGTTTGGCAGTTAAAAATTTTCTATGTCAAAGGTAACCTGCTTTGAGCCCCCTTAACTCCCTTATTTTGTAACTTAACTACGATGTACAATAAGAAATTTACACTATAAGAGTTTAATAGAAATGTATGACTTTCCATAGATATACCCCTCGAGTTTACTGATCCATAATAAAAAATTTTCACAAGTTTAAAGGTTTTACTACAATAGTTCGTTAGATATTTAATAATTAATATTTACTCTGGAAACTACCATTCCCCCTAGACCTACCCATCCTATTTTCATTTCAACAACGCATTTGGACAAGAAGTTTCAAGATTTTTAATATACCAGTTCTTTGAACATGTAATAATTATTTTTTCGAAAGTGGGCGAAATAATATATAATACTATATACTATCTATGCGTTTAATTTTATATTAAATGTCTCAAAACATAATAACACCACAAGTATAGCCCAACATTAATAACAGCAACATTTTTCAGGTACCGGTAATCAATAAAAATTATTTATGCCTTCCGATAGCACATTATTGATGCGCATTCAAATATGCTACAAATGGAAGCAACAAATTTCCAGTATGTTCATATTTGTTTTACAAAATTACAACCTGCATCCTCTATCGCTTACGGGGATGCAGGATTGTAATCGAATGATTTTTTCTTCTCCCTATTTTTATTTACGATTTGTTTGAAACAAAAAGATCTGATAAGTCGGATAATACAATAACTTGAACTGCGATGATAAGTTGTGATCGTGTGCTCAAAGTATCAAAAAATTAATTTATTTGTGAAAGTTAAAAAAAATAATAATAAAATGAAAAAAATTTATTAAAACTTTAAGTAAAATTAAAATTTTTTAAATAACTATATATAATAACAAAATAAAATTATTTATGAAAGCTATATATAAATATATATTTATATATATATATATATATATATATATATATATATATAGTTTTTATTACAAACTACAAGAAATGACATGTTTTGTAAAACATTTTGTGCTTTATTATTTTTTAATTCTCGGTTTGGCTTATTTTAAAGAAAATTTTGTTTATTTTGGTTTTTCTTACACGATGAGGGAGAAAAACAAATACGGGTTACGGGTTACCCAAAATATCTATGTGTCATGTACGGTACGTATAACATATTCCATGTTATTTTTTTTTTTTATATTAAATAAAGTAAAAATTTTTTTGCATATCAACAATTAACGTTTACCCTAATGAAAATTCGATTTTATTCAACTGAATTAAAAAATACATGCTTTCACAGCTTCTAAGATCTCTAAAAGATGCACATAAAAGAGACATGATGTCATCACAAATATGATGCTTTAATAAAGACAGATCTTTATATTTTCTTAAAACTCTTGATATTTATTTATCTCCTACAGCTTTTGAGTTATTTGCATTTGAAATTTCAACTGTCTCAAATTTGCATGAACTTGGTTAAATTTTTTCCATATATAGCCGTAAATTTACAACCGATTTAGCTTTGCTTTTCTGAAATTAGTTAAAGAAAAAAATTATCTATCGAAGAAAAAAAATATGTAGTCGATATCTTTTCCGAGTTGAAAAATAAACGATTTTAAATCGATTTTATACTTTTCTGAAAGATATCTTCACGCAGATGTTGTCATAATTAAAAACGTGCCGAATGACCCAATAGAGCTTAGTACAGATTCCGCCGAACTTGACCTATTTTGTATTGAAATTTAAAATTTTGTTATATATGATTTAAAATCTCAAAGCATAGATCTATAAAATGAATGCAGTTTTGGAAATTATCGAAATTTTTCAAAATATGGATCTGCATAGAGTTTTCCTGCGGCTTTTTTCAAACCTGCAACAAATGTAGACTTTATGGGCAAAATTCCAAAAAAACCCCATTGGGAATGGCAGTATTTCTTTTACCAGAATCTTAATTTTTTCACACCTCATCATTTCAAATGAGAAACTCGCCAATCGGAGAAACTTTCTTAAAGATGTCTCAACTAACAAAAATTTTATTACAGATACAATATTTATAGTTTCTCCAAAAACCAAATTTAAAAAAAAAAAAAAAAAAAAAAAATATTTTAATTCCAATAATAATAACTAACTATAATAATAACTATGGACTCAAATTTTTTCAAATAAATTCGTTTGTCAAACTGACGTAATTCTTAAATATATATAAATAACTGAAGTCTAATTTAAAATTTTATAAGTTGTGAAAATTTTCACTTTTTCTGTATTTTAGCGCATACGCACCTTCGAACATTGGCTATGGGAACAAATTATTTATTTGCTTATGACTTTTTAACATCCGCAACAGTACAATGTTTTTGGAAATTTTCGTGACTTAATAATTTTTAAAGTGGCGTAGTTTTGGTCCAATAGAAGATATTGATTTCAATGTTTTTATATGTAATTAAGAATTATGTCAGCTAGACAAGCAAGTTTATTTAAAGAGATTGGAGTCCATAACTTTTCTAATTTTTGGAATTAAAATAAAATTTTTGTAAAAATTTAATTTTTGGGAAACTATAAATGTTGTACCTGTAATAATTTTGTTCTTTTCATAATTATAGAAAAATAAAGCAAAATCTGTTGTAAAGTTCATGCAAAATCTGTAGGAGATAAATAGCACATGCAGGCATGTTTTTCATAGGTCTTATCAAGAACTTTAATTTAAAAATCTTTAAACGCGGGCAAGAAACAAAAATTTGGCGGGAGGTTAAACATTTTTTATGTCAAAAGTAATAGGATACAGTTGAGACCCTTAACTACGCTCATGAGAGTGCTGTGGGATCACTCTTCTAAACTAAAAATTGTACACTCCTCTGCTATGCTTATATAAATTTTAGTAAATCAAAATTAAATTCACCGATCGATTCAAAATCATGTAAACCTTGTGAAAAAGTATAATTTTAAAGATATCTGAATGAAATTTGCCACGGGCAGATTGTTCCACCTAGTCGACATACAAAGGTCTTACTGTACACTCATAAATGCCTTTAGTATAGGAGTATGTTATTCGGTATAAATAAGTTTTATATAACTCTAAACCAGTTTCCAAATTTTATGAAGATCGGTTTTATACAAGAAGATATAAAACATATATGAGGAATTTTTAAAATTTTGAGAGAAAATATTCTAATTATTTTTTTCTGCCACGAGCACTGATTTGTGACTTTTTAACCAATATTTATGCATCCAAAAGTCTGTTCGCGTTAATTATTTTTATCAATTCGCGCAAAAGTTGTGGAGGATTAAAGTTGAAACTTAAAAAAAAATCTTAAAAATAGAGGTACTATTTTATCGACCGCGGTTTCATAGAACTTCTAAAGTGCTATCAGTACAAGTCAAGATTATTTTGGTATTTGTCGAAGTACACAGAAATTTTATTTTTTTTTTTTGATTTTATTTTTTAAACGATTTCATAAATAGCATAAAATATTTATTGGTTAAAAACCTAAAAAATTATGAGTAATAATAGATACATATCTTGGTATATTTTGCATTTTGAGGTTAGGAAATTAATTTTTGGTCCATAAAATTATGAGTTCTTAAAATATTTTGACGCCCACTGGATTTTAGTATTAAGCACTTGAAAGTCTTTCATTTTACAATTCCAATTTTGGTCATCAAGACAATTTCACAAAATTTGGAAATTTTATGAAAATTAAAAAAATGCTTACAATTTTTGCATTTAAAATTTCAAACGGCCACTTGACTCGGAGTTGTTATTTACACAGAAATTCTGTTTACGTTATATTTTAGACAATTTTTGAAAAACATACATTTTAGTAATATTTACTCCAAATATATTGAAATTTGAAATGATGGTTTCCTGAAAATAACGAGATATATCTCATACTGTGGGAACTTCGTCTTTTAAATTCTTTTCTCTAACTTTGATTTTAAAAATTTCTATAAAAAAAAAAAAAATGCGAAATTAAAAAAATCATCAATTTCTGGTTTCCTTTTTTATTACCGCATAACTTTTCATCAGCTAACATCATGGTAACTAGCTATACAACTTACATATTTCCTAAGTCTTGTCTCTCGACTAGTTAATGGTTTGAGTCTACAAGATGTTGTAATTTTGTGAATGCAAAACCAAATGAATCAAAAAATCATTGAAAGTTTCAAAACAGTTTTATTTATATATTTTTTTGAGTCTTAAATGGCTACAATTTCTTAAGATTTTAGGTGAATGAACTAATATGTTGAATTTTTCAGTTATCTAAGGTCTATCAAAATCCATCAACACTTTTCGTGTTTTTAAAACAAACTGTAGAAACACAAGACACATAAAATAGGTTTTAAGGAGTTTTGAAATTTTTTAAATTTCTTACATTGAGGGCTTATATTCAAAAAGAGTGATCTGCAAACTCCCAATTGTTCAGGAGATCATAAAAATTGTTCCTTCACTCATTTTTTAGCAATTTCCAATTCGGTCCGCTTCAATTTATTAATAATACGTTTACTAAACTCTACATATAAAAATAAATATTTTAAGCTCATTATTCGTGAAGTTATATCTCTTTTTTCGCGAAATTGCAAAAACTAGCGATTTATTTCGCTTCTTCACTTTCTCACAAACAAAAAAATTTAAAAAGCATGCATTTTAATGCTATTGCATTTTCTAAATGTATTTTTCGTTAAACATGCTATTTATAATTTTTGATTTTTTAACATAATTGGAATGTATAGATTCCTTATATTAAAATAAAAATCTAATATTTTGGGGACGTTCACGTCTAGTATGCATAATATACATTAAAAAAAAAAACAAGTAAGAAAAATATAGTCGGTCAAGCCCGACCATGTGATCCAACACACCATTGTGCATGTCCATCAAAATTCGTGACATGTGGACAATTGTGGGCCGCTACTTTTATTAAGTGTAAAATAAAATATACGAATGCAGTATATTACGTTAATAGTAATATTTATATGAATTTATGCACTTTCCTGAAAGTGAGCTTATATGGGAGCTATGGTAAATTATGGAGCGATCCTCATAAAATTTGTAACTGTGATTTCTACTAATACAAAACTTATTTGTGTCGAATATAAACTTGATACTAATATGTGTATGTGATTTATGCACGTTAAAGTGATTTTCGGAAGAGGGTTTTGTATAGGAGCTATGGTCAATTATGGACCGATCTTCATGAAATTTGGCACAAAGATTGATAATTGTACAAACTTCCTTACACCGAATTTCATTAAAATATTGCTCTTCCAAAAGAGCGACAGCTTGCTTGAGAAGGCCATTACCTTAACACGGCTACGATACCATCCGGCATCATCGCATTGGGTCCGGAGTTCTCCTTTAGAACTTTCTAGAATAATCCCATCAGCTTTATGCACGTGGGACTTCTATGGCACAAGGACGAATCCTATTGTAATTGGTTATGATCGGTCCATTATTTCACCTAGCCCCCTTACAAATGTCCTCCCGGAATAGGGGTTTATCGTTAAGGCACAGTGGCAAGGTCAACAGCGCGGAACCGAACGTCCAAAGCTCTATAACCTGATGGACATATCGTTTAGTGAAGTGTCATCTCGTATGTGCTGTAATCGACAAGAGCGACGTTGATTGTGCTATCACCCACGCAAATTGGGATTTAGTGCGCGTAAAGCTAATGGGAGTATTCCGGAAAGTTCTAATGCAGAACTCCGGACCCTCTCCCCAATGCGATAATGCCGGATGGTATCGAAGCCGTGTTAATGTAATGGCCTACTTAAGCAAGCGGTTGCTCTTTTGGAAGGCCTATGGAAAGGCGCTAGACGATACGTGGTCTCTATTAACGAGATTCCACGTCGGCCTAGAGCCATGACCCGCGTACCGGATGAACCGTCCAAACCAGCTGAGATTCTGGAACTCATTCGGTTCGGTAACCCTGAGATAACCACAAATAATTGGAACGTAACCAGAATAGCCGAATACGACGGAGCATGCAGGAGGATAGTTATCGTCATGAATAAGGAGTTCCTGCCGTCTGCTCTACAAGTTTATTGAGGAGACGACTGAGACAGACCGATTCAGGATGATAACGATCCGACTTCGGAAGAAATGTCATGTGAGGAGACTTCTAGTCTCTCATTCAAGAACACACCAACTTAAACTTAAATTCGTGGGTGAGTTTTTTGAACGGGTGGACGAAGTAGTTGACGAAGACGCCCTCTTGGACTCGGACCAAGATGACATCAGCGTCACAATCACCCCCATAAATAACAATGGTGAAGGTAACGCATGTTAATCTGCGTTGATGTTCCGGATGGCTCAAAGAGGCGAGGAGCTTACACTTGTCCAAGAACCCTGGATCGCAAGAGAAAGAGTTTGCGGACTTCGTGGGAATAACTTTATGCTGCTACACGCTGCAGGATCAGGTACGATACGATCGTGTATAGTAGCAAGCAGGAAACTTAGTATCTTCATTCTCTTTGATTTCAGTGATGAAGACACGCTTGTAACGGCCTGTGAGATAACTCGTGGCTCCATCTATGTTGTCTCCACTTATATGGCCCATGGTAGCAGCGAACCACCACCAAATGCTAAAGCTTGTGCAATAACCAAGACGGCAAATGACAGAAATATACCGCTCGTAATAGGAGCTGACGCCAACACCCACCATATCGTTTGGTGAAGCTCGGATACCAATGCAAGGAGTGAGCCTTTTAAACAACGATCAGAAACCAACCTTTGTAGTTTCTAATGGAAGAGAGATACTCAATATTACGCTAGTAAATACTAGCCATTCGAACATGATCAGCGAATGAAGGGTCTGAAATGATTGCTCATTCTCTGATCACTTGTACAGTCCCTTTACCAGGGGTAACCCGGACGGAACTATATGATATTCTGTCACAATTCCTCCCGAATCCCCCGTTTATTCGTAATCGGAGGGACATTGAGTCCTCTGTAGAATTGCTAAAGAGTGCCGCCGTTTATTTAATGAGGGTAAGAGACTGGGAAATTGGTCAGCTTACAAATCCTCAGTAAACAGGTTTAAAAATCTGATCAGGAATGCGAATCGTAAATCTTCTGTAGCGGCGTCGAAGGCCATTCCGAGACTAGTCGCTTACGCAAAATCCTGACTTCCTCATTTACTATCCCAAGTAACATTTAGAAACCTTGTGGCAGCTGGACGACAAGTGGTTCTTCTTTCCTTTGACAGGCGGCCAGGAGACTTTAGATGTCTCAATGGCTGCGCATTTTTCTGACAGCCTCCCTATAACGGAGATCCCTGCGACAGTTTCAGATCTAAGTGACGTTCAGATTCAAATAACTGAAGATGAACTGAGATGGTCTCTCGGCCCTAGATGGCATTATACCTGCAAACGTACAGTAGTATATTTCTGATATTATAGTTCCATTTTTGATTCAGATATACTTGGCTTGTTTATTATGCTCTTATATCCCTGACTCATGGACTAGTTGTAAAGTGGTCTTTATACCAAAAGGACTTCAGACCTATTAGTCTATCGTCGTTCCTCTTAGAAACTTTGGATAGATTGATTGACTTGTAGGGTATATAGAAAATGCTCTCGAGCAGAAGGAATATGCATTCGTGGCCTTTCTTGATATAGAAGGAGCCTTCAATAATGTTAACCTGGATGCTATTAAAATGGCTATGGAAAGACTGAATATACATCAGTAGATTTTTGGCATCATATGGAGACTTATAACCAACAGAGTTATAATCTCCACTATGGGTGCGGCTAACATATATAGGGTAGCAAATAGAGACACTCCTCAGGGGGGAGTTCTATCTCCACTTATTTGGAATATTACCTTCAACACGATGCTTATGGAATTTAATTTCCTAAGGTTCAAGACCGTCGCGTATACGGACGTTGTAGCGGTGGCAGTATCTGGAAAATATTTAGATACCATATCTCACCGCCTTCAAAATGCGCTAAAAATACAATTAGTGACCTTGGCGTGAATCCTGGAACTGGTTCTTTTTTCAAGGAGATACAAAATACCATCTTCCTTTCGGCGAGTTGGCTCAGTACTATAGGTGCATAGAACGGTAGAAGCTATGGCCATGCGAACATTTTGGGGAATTTCGAATGACATCGCTGCCAATATTGATTATTGTATTCCCAAACCCTTTCTGAACAGACGCTTCTCAGTTTCAATCTCAGCCGATCCCAAGGAAGGATCGAGGATCCAAATCTTCTGAAGGGGTTGGGGGAGATATATCTATTTTAAATTGCTGGATTACTGCACTGCTCTTCAAGCGGAGATCACAACCATAAGGAGAGCGGTAAATTGGCTAATGTATTATAGAGTATTCGGAGTGGATATTCAAATTTGTACCGGTGGTCAACCCACGATTAAGTCTCTTTCGGGTGTCTATTCGCCATCCAGGCTCGTCATGAATGCCGGACATCTTTAAATGAAATGGCGAGACATTCAAACCTATTATTTCGGATGAGTTAGCCAAAACTGGTTCCCTTCTTCAATGTGAGGAAACGAACCAGTTAGTGGGAATACCATTGTTATTTTGCAGATCAATAATACTGCAGTACTTGCATAGAATAGCTCAAAAAAGATGGACAAACGAGTCCACATGTTCTATCTCGAGAAAATATGACTTCAGTACGATCAGAAACGGTCGAGTTTCATTCCGGGATTGCCAAGGTGTGAGCTACGAACACTTGTAGCCACCATTACAGGGCACTGGTTTGCTGGTGCACACGCTAAGAGACGGTTTATATATGCATGGACTATCTGATCTATCTGCAATTGATGTTAGACGAATCAGATCTTCTGTTCGTGCGTCAGGTTGGTTCGATTCAAACCGTGAAAACAGATTCACATGATCCATGACCCAAGTGAGCTGTATAGTTACATTTGCAGCTGCCCATTTAACCTAACCTAATTTTCTTAAAATATTTTTGTTTACTATAAATTGCAATGTTAATTAGTAGTACGCAAAGGTTAACTATTTTTAACCAATTTGCAAAAAGTAACATAATATATATTTTAAATAAAATATGTAAACTTACTCATATTTTAAAAAATGATATCAGATAAGTGTAATTTTTATATGAGAAAATGTATATTAGAGTTATAACTATATTTGGACATCAAAATACCATAGCACTATTTTATATCCATTATGGTCTTGATAACAAAAACCAGTTTTTCATAGTAATTTGGAAAGAAAAACTTTACACACCGGTCGCGATTTCCAAAATGTTTTTCATCATTATTTTAATACTTTTATTTTTATTTCTTTTGTATACAATTCAAAAAGGAATATCGTATGGATTAAAAATACTTTATTTTATGTCTTTTTCCACATAAATAAAAAAAAAATAAAACGTTGTGATATGGTCAATCATTTGGAAGTAAATTGATTAAGACTTATCAATTATAGAATTAAATATAAAAATTTTACTATTAACTAATTTATTATACTTTTGTGTACATTCTGTGATAAATAGTCTCGAAATGATTTGAAATGAGAATTAGTAAAAATTAAATTAATCATTTTATATTTATATTTTTTTATATTTATATTTATTTTATATCAAAGACGAACAGCCAAAATATATGTAATTAAAAGAAATTATAATATTTTTGATCCCAAAGCAATAATATCAATATAAAAATTTCACCACATTTGGTGCGTGAACTTTTTTAATGATCGCGAAAAAAGATAACATCACATTCCTTTATACCTTATAATGCTCTGCAAGGCCTTGCTATGGTATTTTGAATGTCTGCAAAAATTTCAAAAAGCTATAACCAAAGCTATAAAAGACGTAAAATTTAGATAATATGCACAGAAATGTGTAAACAAAAATAGCCAATTTCATGTGAATTTTATATAAATATGCATAAATAAGCGCTTTCTTAACTTCAAGACTTTGATAATTTGCGATTTTTTATAAAAAATAAATAAATAAAATTTTGAGTAAATAGACCTTGATACTCACCTTTGTTACGTCTGAATTTTTTTTTACATTTATATGCGTAGTATTAAACAAATTTACAAAATAATTTATTCAAATAAGTTAATCAAATTCTAAAAAAATCATTAAAAAATAGCGTTTTTGTTAAGAAAATTAATTTTTGTATTCATTATATAAAAATTTTTGCAAAAATTTAAAAATATGCATTTTTTTTAAATACATGGAAAATATACAAAAACTTACCTTTCAAGCGAAAAGCTTGAAAAACTGGTCTTGGTTATAATTCTAGTGTGTATATGAGTCATTCCATTTAAAGGCAACCAGCCTGTTTTCTCACCTCTTTCGGATTTAATGATATTTGGTACAACCATTACACTCATCAAAACTGAGACTGGCACAAAATTTCAGATAATTTTATAAAGTGGTTCGCGAAATATAGCGATTTGAAAGTGTAAAAAAGCTAAAAAATATATATATATAAAGTTGTATACACAAAATTACAAATGTCTTTCAAAGTATTAAAATGGTCCATATCTCGCGATTTATAGTTCGCGGGTAAATAAGCCTTTCTGCATATTGTTTGTAGGTACCGTGCTGGGACTCTCAATAGTTTCTGAGTTATTGAAGAAAGTCACACCGAATAAAGTGAACAAATTCATGCTCAAAATTTCTTTAAAAATATTTTTTTTTTTTTTACAGAGAATATACGGAAGGGCTTCATTTTCTATATATATATTATTTTCATGAATTTAAAAATACCATTTTTTGACATACGCGACCTCGAAATTAAGTTCGCGAAATATCGATCACTCAAATTCAACATAAAAAATTGTTTCAGGGATCGTAATATATATATATATATATATATATATATATATATATATATATATATATATATAAAATTTTCTTGAAAACGATAGCAGAAACAGGTTTTTATTTTGATTTGAGTGATCTATATTTCGCGAATTAAAATTTGATGGCACATTTAAATTCATTTCTATAAATATAAAGTGACTCGAATGCATATAGAATCAGATCACGTTAATCATTTTGTGCAGGGGCCGCGAAAATTAAATATATATATATATATATATATATATATATATATATATGTATATATATATATATATATATATATATATATATATATATATGTATATATATATATGTATATATATATATGTATATATATATATGTATATATATATATGTATATATATATATATATATATATATATATATATATATATAATAAAATTTAGAAGTTTCTGTATAAAGCTGGAAAAATTACGAGAAATATCAAAACACTGTGTTTTTCAAATAAAATTGATATTTTAGGGTTTCCTAGTAAAATTTACAGAATTTTCTCTATAACAAAAGTCACGATTCTTAATCTCGAATCTTCTTTCTTTCTCCATATAAATAATAGGAAATATATTTTAGTATAGTTTATTACAAAGAAATGATATTTAATATTGTAATCCTTTTTTAACCCAAGAACATTTTTTGGTCCATAAAATATTTTGGATGTGCTTGTATATTATCGTTAAGCATTACTAACATCATCTAATTATGCCAATTATTATTAACTTTGTGAGGTTTACACGATGTGGCATAGTAAATTCTGTGTACCTTTTTCCACTATTAACGACATTTTACTTAAATTTAGATTTTTAAAAATTGGAATTTGCTATATAAAAGTACAAAAACAAAAAGTGTAATTTTTGAATTAGTTAGATATTTTCTATTGGATTTTTTTGGCATTTATAGGTACATATGTCACAAAATTTGATACGTAATATTTTATTATTGAATATAATAAATGCCAAAAAATCCAATAGAAAATATCTAACTAATTCATACGGTTATATAATTTATATGTATGTATATATATATACTTATATATATATCAAATTCATTTTATACGTCATATTAAAGGTAATTTTGATACCTTTAATATGGATCTTGTACCATAAATACTTTGAATGATATTTGTAATTTTGTGTATACAACTTTGCTAATTTTTTAAGCTATTTTACACTTTCCAATCGCTATATTTCGCAAACCCCTTTATAAATTTGTCTGAAATTTTATATCAGTCTTAATTTTGATGAGTATAGTTATTGTCGTATTGGTTTTAAATGGAATGACACATATGTAGGTTTTTGAAAATACGGAATTGTACATAGTAGATATGTGCGTCTCAAAATTTTTGGAATTTTATTTTAATGTAAAGATTCTATATGTTCTTAACCAATTACGGCTTGGACTATGACGTCGTTGGGCTAGAATTATGAAACTTTCAGAATATTATGCGTTTGGCCTCAGTAAGAAAGAGACAAATTTTTAAACAAATCCAATCGGTGGGAGCCGAGTTATCCTCTGTTGAAAAAACGCTTTACTGGGCCTTAACGATATGTTTTTCATATATTTTTTTAATTTTTATAAATAAATTTTTGTAAACAATTTCACAATATAAAATAAATTTAAATGACATTAAATAAATCTAATAGGGTTTTAATTGTGAAAACATAAAAGCAATAGTGATGAACTGATAAACTGCATTTATATATAGCTTAATTGGATAGATAAACTACTAGCGCTTCTTATTCTCTCTTTATTATGTGTTAGCGACAGGTATTCTATAATAAATAATCTACGTACTATTAGTGGCATATCATTTACCAAAGTAGCGTCCAGGTTATCAATGCCCTGTACTCAATGTGGACAACCTCACATTTCTAACATGAATGCGGTAATTGTTCATTTCAATGACGTATAAGTCTACTGCGCTCAATTTTTCGCAAATGAATGTTAATAATTGATAAAGATCGTTTAAAATTGGAACTTTTTAATAATTGTATCGTTTAGGTAGTAAAGATACAAGTTTCACAAAATGGAACTTATGCCATAATCTCATGGGTTTTCCATAGATAAACATTTTACAGGAATGTCGATCATAATAATCCAAACTCTGCAAACTTTTTACTGTTTTACCTAATTTTATTTCACACAAATATGTTTGATTTTTTAATATATACAACAATATACACTCTCTTTGATTTTATTTTAAAAGATCAAGTGGAGATCTGAATAATTCGTGGTTGGCTTTTTTACTTCTACTGCACAGTGGGGCAGAATCGAAAGATAAGACCTGTAAAAAACATGCTCACATGTCCTATTTATCTCTTAAACTTTTCGAGTTATTTGCGTTTGAATTTTTAAGCACCATAATTTTGCATGTTCTTGCTCCAGTTTTTTTCATATATATCCTAGTATTTATTTCCGACCAATTTTATTAGTTCTTTTCTTAGCTATTTAAAGAACAAAATTATCTATTCAATAAAAAAATTGAAGTCGATATCTTTACCGAGTCCAAAAATAAACGACTTTGAATTTGAAAATTGCAAAAAAAGATGAATTTTTGTATTTTTTTTAGCCGAAAAAGTATCTACACTCTTTTTTATCTAAAATAAAATTTTCTTTAGCAACATATAACAATTTTGCACTTTTTTGAAAAGCAACTTCACAGAGATGACTACAAGATAAAAAATAAGCACAATAACTCAATTGGTCATGCTACACACCCTCCCGAATTCGACCCATTTTATATGTAAGTTTTGATTTTAGACCATATATTCTCAAATCCCAAAGCACGAAACGACAAGCGGAATATATTTTAAGAATCCACAATACATTGTTAAAAGTTTTAAATCAAAATCTACGGACTTCGGAAAATTGTGGATTCTATAGCCAAAAATGTAAAAAATCCCATTTTTGGGAATTTTCATTAGTTTTTTTTTTTGGGAATTCAGAAAAACAAGGGTAAGATCCATATTTCCTGAAAATTTCATTAAGATATCTTTATAAATAAATATGTTATTACAATTAAAAATTTGTATTTTCTCCAAAAACCCCAAATTGGGCCTTTTGTTTGGTTTATTTCTAAATAGCGAAAGAAATTTTAAAAATATGTATTCCAAATTAAGCATATCCTTTAGCAAATATAATTTCCGATATTTTGCAAAAAGATTCAAGTCAATATAATGCCTCATTTCAGAAATATGCGCCTTTAAACTTTTATATTTCCAATTTATTGTATATATGACTATATTTTTACAAACTTGCAACTTTTGCCTTTAGCTTTGCGTGAATAGATACTTAGAAAATTATGAATATTTCTGTATACTTTTAATAATATCTATACCCAAAATACTTTTATAAAAATAATTAATAAATATTTTCTTATTTTTAATAGGGTTGCCACATTTTCCAAATTTAAGTAAATCTTTATCCTTTTCTAAGCATTCATATATATTTTTATGAACTAGAGACAATGCACAGGTAATAACCTTCTGGTGATACCTAACAGCAACATATAATATCAATGAATTCGGTATAGGTACTCTTCCAAATTGACTCTTTCAGATACTTTACCTAATGAAAATTCACAGAATACTTGTAAATGTATATACCTGTGCAATATATCTAATAGATATATATAAATGCGCAGCTAATTCTTACCAACATATAACAACGTTCATTACAATGGTGATTACATCGAAATATGAACAATTGTGTTATGTTCTGTGGAGTTTATCTAAAAATTATCTTAATCGTTTAGAATCTATAGTGAAATTCATAAAAACTACATATCATGCAGAAGTCGACGTCATTGGTAAATCTCAGATAGAGAGCTTTTTAAAGTTGTTTGATGTAAAAATGAAGTCCTTGAATCAGCGTACTAACAGATTAAAAATTAAAAATTCCGATTGGATGGATACTGATATAGAAATATCGTCGTGCAAAATATCAAATGGAGCACCCTGTAAGACATAGGATGATTTAAGTACAAGATATAAGAAGAAAAGACTGGCCCATAAGCTTTCTATAATTTCGAATGGAGAAATTTCTGATACATTCAAAGAAATGTTGAAAAAGGAGAAGCAACCAAAGAGTGCAATTAATATTGCTGAAATACTGCCAATTGTATCACCAAAGCTTCTCAAACGAATTGCCTAAAGTGTACTTACTCCAAAATCGCAATCCAATTTTACAGAGGAGCAATTGCTTTAATACTTGAACTGGACCTCAACCGAAACAAATATCAAATTTTAAGAAACGCTATGCTTGAAAAGGGACACTCAATTCTACCATCATACATGGATATTCAGGAAAAAAAAGCAAACTATTTTACCATCTATTTTGGTTACTGAAAAGGAAGCATGAGTACAGCTATCTTCTTTGCTTGAGAATACAGCTACTAGGATAGGTGCAGATTTTTCTGCAGATCAGTTGGAAAAAGTAAATAACAGCGACGTTGTATTAATCTGTAAGTGGGGATGTGACGGACTATCAGCCCTTCCTGAATACAAGCATGCTAGTGGAAGTAAGAAAATGGCGGATTATAAAAGCGTCTTTATGGCATCTTTGGTGCCATTAAGAATGCGATCTTATTGCTTAAAGCAATCTTCATCAAAGTGTAAAAATTCATTTGAAGATATATGGCTTAACACCACTCCAGGATCAAAACATTTTTGCAGACCTATTTTGTTCGAATACACAAGGGAGTCGAAGACAACAACAAAGGTTTGGTGGAATATATTAAAGATGAAATAAATGATTTACAACCACTTTCAATAACCATAAACCAATACACATTCGACATATCCTTTCAACTTAGTCTAGCAATGATTGATGGAAAGGTTAGTAATTCCATTACGGAAACATCTTCTTTTTGGAAATACTCACTATGTGATGAGGCGAAATCACAATTTTCGGATATTGGTAAAGCAAGGAGTATTAATGAAGAATTTCTGTCTTTCGGAATATCTCCACTTCACGCCAGAATACGGTTCATGGAGCATTATCTGCACATAGCATATGATTCAAAGTATAGAAGTGTGTCAGAAAATTTACCAAAACTTACCAGAAACAACGAGGATTTAAAAACACTTAGAATATCTGAGAAAAGTAGAATCCAGGATGAATTCAGAGAAGACACGGGATTAAACATCGACAAACCTCTGCCGACTGGTGGTAGTACAAATGCTGGAAACACAAAAAGAAGGTTTTTCGGAAATTTCGACGCTACATCAAAATAACTGGTATTAACAAAGAGTTACTTGAAAGGACTAACATACTATTGATAGAAATTAATAGTAATCACAAAATTAACTCTGCCCGATTTGGAGAATATGCAACAGAGATATCTAAACTACTCTGTATCCATGGAAAGAAATGACACCAACAGTACATAAAGTATTATGCCATGGCGAAATTATAATTGAACGAAATATCCTTCCACTTGGAGAGCTTACAGAAGAGGCTCAAGAAGCAAGAAACAGAGATTTTAAGCACGTTCAATTATTCAGCTCCAGGAAATGCTCCAGAACGTCACAAAACGAGGATATTTTTAATAGCCTATTGTTATCATCAGACCCTGTACTATCATCAATGAGAAAACGTTGAATTTATTATGAGCCTTTATCAACTCCAAATACTGAAGACTTGAAGGACCTTTATTATCTTTTAGATATGTATAAAGATACAATAGATTATTTTATAGGAAGTAGTATAAGTTTAAAATACTAGAAAAATTGTCTACATAAATTTAATATAAATAAGTAGTACAAAATCGTAGTAGAAATAGAATATTTATTAAGGAAGATGATAAATACCAAAAATAATAATATTGATTAAGTTAAAATAGATACTTTTTGTTTGTTTTGTTATTTTAAATTCATTAATAGAAATATATGAATTCTTAGAAAAGGATAAAGATTTACTTTAATTTGGGAAATGTGGCAACCCTATTAATAATAAAAAATATTTATTAATTATTTTTATAAAAATATTTTGTATATAGATATTAGTAAAAGTATATAGAAATATTCATAATTTTCTAAGTAATTATTCACGCAAAGCTAAAGGCAAAAGTTGCAAGTTTGTAAAAATATAGTCATATATACAATAAATTGGAAATATAAACGTTTAAAGACGCATATTTCTGAAATGAGGCATGATATTGACTTGAATCTTTTTGCAAAAGGTATGCTAAAGAATAAGCTTACTTTGGAATACATATTTTTAAATTTTCTTTCGCTATTTAGAAATATACCAAACAAAAGGACCAATTTGGGGTTTTTGGAGAAAATACAAATTTTTTAATTATCATGATATATTTGTTTATAAAGATATCTTAATGAAATTTGCAGGAAATGTGGATCTTATTAAAATAATTAAAGCGCGTTAACCAAATTTCAATCAGGGGTAGGGTTTTCCTGAATTCCCAAAAAAAAACTAATGAAAATTCCCAAAAATGGAATTTTTTACATTTTTGGATATAGAATCCAAATTTTTCCGAAGTCCCGTAGATTTTGATTCAAAACTTTTAACAACATATCGATTTGAGGAAATATGGTCTAAAATCAAAACTTTCATATAAAATAGGTCGAATTCGGGAGGGTGTGTACCATGACTAATTGAGTTACTGGGCTTGTTTTTTATCTTAAAGTCATCTCTGTGATGTTACCTTTCCGAAAACTGCAAAATTATTATATATTGCTAAAGAAAATTTTATTTTACATAAAAAAGAGTGCAGACGCTTTTTTGGCCAAAAAAACACAAAAAGTCGCCTTTTTTGCAATTTTCAAATTCTAAATCGTTTATTTTTGGACTCGGTAAAGATATCGACTTCAAATTTTTTTTATTCAATACATAATTTTGTTCTTTAACTAGTTAAGATAAAAACTAATAAAATCGGTCGGAAAGACTAGGATATATATGAAAAAAACTGGACCAAGAACATGCAAAATTATGGTGCTTAAAAATTCAAACGCAAATAACTCGAAAACTATAAGAGATAAATAGGATACGTAAGCATGTTTTTTATAGGTCTTATCAGGGCCTATAACAATATATAAAAATATTTAAAATCGGACGAGAAACAAAAATTTGGCAAGCGATTAAAAATTTTTATGTCAGAGGTACCTAACTTTGAGCCCCCTAAGCTCCGCTCCTGAGGGGTTTGTTGTGCCCCCCTTCAAAACTTAACATTATACACTCCTCTAAAAATCCAACCAGCCGATCAGAAGTTACAGATTTATTTCCAAAAAATTTCGATTCTGCCCCACTGTGCAGTGGCCGCATGCTAAATTTTAAGAAAACCGGTTGATTAGCTAAGAAGATATAGGGCGACGGAGCTTTTACCCCACTTTCCCTATTTCCCGTCCTAAATAATAAAAATTGTAGGCTACAGTTCCTTCCAGCTGTTACACTATTTGCCTGCCAAATTCCAAGCAAATCGGTTTATTAGTTAAAAAGATATAGGGAGGGAGATCTTTTACCCCTTGTGGGCTATTTTCGATCAAACCATTTCGGGGGAATCCAATTGCAAACACCGTAACACGAGAATTTTATACAATTTTATACATATAGATATACATACATACATACATATATATATATATATATATATATATATATATATATATATATAAATTTAGTAATCATTTTTTGTATACACAAACAATGGTTGTCGTTTCTATATACATACAAACATTTATATGAAGCATTCCAATGACTATTAGTGTTGTTGTTTTTTGAATATACAGTTAGTATATACAGATAAAAATATATAAATATATGCATGCTTATAAGTAGTTGTTATGTTTTTTTTTTTTCTTTTTTTTTTTTTTGTTTAAACTACGCCCAAAAAAATCCCATACAAATTAGCGTTCTATTTCAAATGAAAAATTACCCAATGTTTTGAAGTAATTCTTGTTAATTTTTGAACTATAATTCCTTTTTATTAAGATTTCCAAATTTTTTGGTGATTTTTCTTATTATATATTATATTTAATTAATTAAGATCTTTTCTAAAATATTTTCATAAATAGTTTCTATTGTTGATGAAGTATATTAAAAAGTAATTTTAATTATCGATTTAGTAACTCCACAAAATTATTTAAGGCATTTTCATTTGGAAAATGGAGCGCCGTAGGCGAAATTTATTATTAAATATAAACAATCTCGATTTTTTTGCGAATAAATACACCAAAATGCTTAAATGGATGATTCTGTAAAATGAAATTTGTAATAGCAAATAAGAAATTATTTTCTTCATTGCTGAAATACAAAACTTTAGCCCTTTTAAGGCAATTTTGAGAAATCAAAAAAGGATAGAAGCTAAAACGAGAATTTTGAGGCTAAAAGCAAAATGAAGTGGATATATTTAGCCTTAAAAAGGCTAAACTGGCAACACCGAGTTTGTTTGGAAGATAATTACAATTTTTTAACATTCTGCTACAAATCAAAGACTGTAAAAAGCTCAAATTTTTCCAATATAAACGCACCCCATAAACTTTAGGTCCAATGTGGCATGGGTTAGCATTATCAGATTTCACTAATATTTCACACAATATTTTTTTATAGCCCAAAATATGATTCTAGAGGGAGTTACGGTCAAAATTCAAAAGTTGGTAAAGTTGGGATTTGCTAACTGTATTCACAATAAACGTGGGAAATTTCTTTAAAACTTTAATGCTCTTAGCTGCAATAGATAATAGACATAGACAAAAATATGTAGGACTAAAATATAATTCCAAGTTAATTTTTGAAACACTTCATATGCAACTGTACAGGTTTTTTTGAAATCTCACTTTTTTCAAAGCAAATGTCCAGTTGCATATAAAATGCTTCCTTTATACTTGTATGATATATATAAATATATATATATATATATATATATATATATATATATATATATATATATATATATATATATATATATATATATAGATATAGATATATATATATATAATACTCTTGCTATTTATTTCATAATAATTGTCTTCTAGGTACATAATGGCTACGTTTTTGGTGTCCAGGTATTTGTCGTTTTGTCATTGTTTAATTTAATAAACAAAATAAGTTTTTGAATTATTTGCATTTCTTATTTGGGCTAAAGATGATATTTTATTAAATTCTGTAATTTGGCTACTAATATTTTAATTTAATGTTACAAAATGGAAGGTAGATGGTTTAAACATGCTCGATTTTAATATTCTGGTCATTAAATTCTATTCCAATAATTATTACATTTGAAAAATAAGGATAATTTTGCCCATATAATTGTGAAGTTTCAATCGCAATATAATTCCAGAATGGAATAGTGAAGTGAAATATTTGTCTCTAAAATCCAAAATATCTGGATCTGAAACTAAAGAAGCATTTATAAATGTAAAATTACAAATTTAAATGAAAATAAGAAGAAACTGAGTGCCAGAAACCTTATTACCACGAAGTAAAATGATAACGATATCGAGGTTCTCGACAAAAGAGAATTAGTTTAGTTCTACGAAGAGATAAAGAAAGAAGTAATATGTATATCTATTTTTACTCTTACTGTCAAGAGAAACATATGAGTTTTAGAAGTACCTATTTTAAGCGACTCGTAATGGCAAAATGATCGATAAAGTCCCAGAATCATTTTAAAATAAAGTTATTGGGATGATGAAACAAAATTTTATTTAAAAATTTGGAAATAGCCATGAAGAATGCTAAAAATTTAACTTTATAACAGCAGCTCATATAAGTACAATTTTCTTAGTATTGTACTTTTGAAACCCATTTCTTTGAACTTTGTCTTGACAGTTAGAGTAGTAATAATTAAAATTACTTCTTCCTTTACGTAAATGAATTCCTTCCTTACGATTTTACTTCATAGTTTTAAGGTATCTGCTCCCTCAATTTCTTTTAATTTTCATTTTAATTTTCTATTTTGCATAACTAAATGGTTCTTTAGCCTCAGATTCAGATATTTTGCATTTGAAAGACAAATATCTAAATTACACTTCATTATCCCAATCTGGAATCCAAAAATCTTCTTCTTCAAATGTAATAATAATTTGAATAGAATTTAATGAATAGAATATTAAAACTGGCTATTTTTTAAGCATTTTGTAACAATAAATTGAAAAATTTTGAAACCACATTAAAGAATGTAGTAGCGTCACTTTATTGTATAGCACAAAATCCACGAAATTTAAGAACTTCTTTTTTAATATATATATATATATATATATATTTATATATATTCATACTAGAAGTTCTTGACGTGTTTTACTTTAAGTGTGAGATCATGTGGTGATTAAGACGTTTGCTCATGTTCGAATTTAACTCACGGGAGAATTTTTTTCCTTGATTTTTTACATGAAAAATCTACCTACTTTCGATCATTTTGTAAGCGAGAAATTTTTGGCATAAAAATTTATACTAATATAAAACCTAATTGTGCTGAATTTTATTGAAAATATTGGCGGATAGGTTTCAACTGTATTCGTAGTTATTTCGGTAAAGATATTTTAAGGGTAACGGTTGTTTCAGAAATTTTGCAGATATCGTAAGGGTAGAACCTTGCTTCTTATATGTGTGTATATATGTATGTATGTCCTGTATTTATTTTAAGGAGGATTTTTTTGCAGACCAATGTCGTACATTTTATAAATTTTGTGTTAGATATATTTATTATATCCATTTAAAATTCATTAAAAACATTTATAACCCAAAGTCTTTAATTATGAAATAAAATACATTTTTTGCAAGTAAAAAAACCTACACCTTGTTCTTATGTATATTGTACACAGAGGAAACAGATTAGAAGTGACAACCGAATTTTTTGCTAAACGAATTCGGTTGGTTGTAAGTACTATCCTAAAAATCGATTGCGGGAATCGAATATTTCGCTTACTTATGACATATTATTGGAACTCACAAAAGAAATATTAAATATTTAAAAAAATATAGTAATACAACAGTTTAAAAAAAATAATTCGGTAAAAACTACTGTAGATGTAATTCCAAAACATATATTTTTAATTATTTATTTTTTTTTTACATAGAATGCATGGAAAAATTATATATAATATAAAAATTTAATTGAACAAAGGGATGTAATAGGTTATGAATTAACTTGTCTGTAGACTAGTAGAGGCTACTCTAATAGGTGATATTGCTTCAAAATTCAAAGAATCCCATGAATTTATGGTAACTGAATTGAGGAATCTATTAAATGATAAAGTACGCATGTTATTAAGTAAATAAGATCAAACGTAAATAGTAAATATCTAATAAACAAATTGATTCAATATATTGGTGGCCATGGTAGAATATTTATATTTGATTAGAACTTGGTTAGAACTTAGAACAAAGCAATGAATATCTATATTATTATGTTATGTTATTTATATCACCATATTCTCTCCTATAAGAACACGTAAACTTAATTGAATTTTTTGGCTATTTTAGAAGTTTGCGGAATTTCTTTTAAATTACTTATGATAAAACCAATGACATATTCTACTTCTAATTTAAATTTTTTCCTAAAATCTTGACTATACTTGGTTGCTTTACTCTCATATTATTTAATTGCATTAAAATAATAAAGAAGATCGAGACCGGAATAACACATGTAAATAAACTTCGAAAATGTAGTTCTTTTAAACGAAGTTAAGAATTTCAATAAAAAAAAAAAAATCCTCTTACTTAAATACTGAAGGTATGTGGGATTTGTTGCAATTGGAAATTTGTCTCGAACATTCAATATTATGCCACATCCGTTCTATTACTCTATGAAAAAGTGCACGTAAAATTTTAACTTCACAATTTTATGGACAAAGAAACACTTACCACCCTTAAATAGTATTATAAATAGAGAGAGCTGTCTTTGATTGTATTCATAAATATTTATTACTAAACTGTGAATACAATTTGGGTGCACTTGCCGAAACTGTTAAATTTGTTTAAAAAGCACATAAATTGATTGAGCTAATTGATCAGTTAATAGTTGGAACTCTATTTTATTTACAATTCATAATTTCGCTACAATAAAGATCAATTTACTGTTATTTTTATAAATTTTGAGTAGTTTGCTTTACTGTATTAAATTTTTATAATTATGACCATTTTCTAAATAATCCTTTTTCTGTGTGTAGGGTGCAATAATTCTAAAATTATAAATATTAAACATTTTTCAAACCATAAAACAAAACAAAATTATATTGAGACAGAGATGGTGTTGGAGATGTTGAAGTTTTTTCCAACGTTAGTATTAGGGGAGGAGTAGTTCAATGTATATATGTACGAGAATGATTTTAAAGCTGAACTATGTTTATATGAATGTTAACTATTTATGCATGTATGTAAGGAATGTAAGTATTGTAAGTATAAAATTCCACTTGACTTGGTATAAACAATTGAACAGTATCGTAAAATAATAAATTAAAGTTGGTTTGCTGGCTGACTGGTTGGTTGGTTGGTTGTTTTTCATTCGAAGAATTGTTCATGGTTTGAGAAATATAGGAGTTTGTTATACCATGCACTTGATGCTTAAGCTATAAAATACATTAGTTTAACTTTAGAGAGTTGTTGTGGAAAATAAAACGGAAATAGCATAAAGGGAGCATTTATGCGAAAGCAATCTTTGACTACTGATAACAATTTATTTGTTTGTATGTATTTTTTGTACATGTATCTGAATGTGTAAATTTAAAAACTTCAACGGCATATCATAGACATTAAAACATTCATACTTTCTCAAACAGTACGTTTCATTCAACATTCTAACATTATACTCAGATAATACATGGAGATGGGATTCTCACACTAGACCGTATTTCCTTCTCATACTTAGTCCCTTAAAATGTTTTCCTGCCACTTGTACAATACCATTTTAGCAGTCAACACTTTTGCATTAAACGCTGTGAATACTCCTGTAGTTAAAGTTTTCCCCATATTTTATACATATATTATATTTTTAAGTTCGCTTAGAACAATGGTTCTCAAATGGGAGTCCGTGAACCCCTTGGGGTCAATAGTAACGGTCGTGTTTTTTTGGTGAAGAAATCTAAAATAATGTATAAATTGATCTTTTTTTTCGGAATAAGAGCGAGAATTAGAGATCGAAACCGATCGAAGATCCAAATCTATTATTAAAATATCAAAAAAATCGCAAAGTTCAGTCTCTCGTATTCGCTAGTGTTTCCAGTGGAATAGAAGTCTGATTGCATTTAGGTAAAAATGAATGTCCTTTGGTCAGTGGTCTTCAAAGCAACTACAGTTTATATATATTAAAAGATAGGCTGAAACTAGTACTCGGTAACAACTTCCGGTTATGTGAGAAAAGTTGGGCAAATCGTTTATATTTTTACAACTACTATGTCACGTGAAACTACTATCATTAGACTTTCCTATTCAGTAAGTGTAATTTGGTTTTGATGGAAGGTTATGGGGATCATGGTTTAGTTGAAGCAACTTGTCGAGACTGGTTTATACGATTTAAAAGTGGCGATATTTATGTGCATTATAACAAACTTTCCGCCCAGCCGGTTTGAAAAAGAAGAATTTGATGCTGTAATCGATCAAGATTAGTGCCAATCGCAAAACATGCTTATATAATCAACATTTGGAAGCACTTAGATTCATTCAAAAGCAAGGAAATTGGATGTCACACGACTTGAAGAAAATAAACATTCATTTTTTAGTCAACAAATGTAAGGAATTATGCATATAAAATATATTTTCTTAACGACCCTGTAAATATTTTTTTACATATTTTGAATTTGCATTATCAAAGATTTCAAATATGTCGGGGGGTCCGCGTGAAAATAAAAAAATTCTGAAATGGTCCGCGAAGTAAATTTCTGTGGGAACTTCTGGCCTAGAACGTATAAAAAAGTATTTTATTTTGTAATTTATTGTATTTGTTTTCATTTTAATATATTATTTTGATATGTGGTCGTAATATGTACGTTGCGAATGGATTATTTTGCCGAAAAAAAAAATAAATAAAAAATCAAGTAGTAGTAGCAATAATACTTGTGATATTTCACTAAAGTTAAGTATTTCGCTATATAATTGGTTACACATCCTTATAGCTCTCACATGGAGCTAGAGTTTTTATTTTAACTAATTAATGAATTCGTTACAGATGGTCAGTCAGACGAGCATAAGAATGTTATGTTCATAGGTATTTACATGTGGATTATGAATATTAGAGCTATAAACAAATTGTGTCCCTAATACCGCCATTAATTTCTAGGAATTTCGAAACAAAACGAATCGATTAAAAAAAAACCAAACAAAATTATCAATAAACAAGAAATTTAGTTTTATTTTTATTTTATTTATTATTTTAAACTAACCAACCGATTTGTTCACCTCTTCCGAATTTAAAGATAAATATGAAAAAGAAAAATACTTCTTTTTTTAATAATATTTAATATGAAAATAAAAACAAAAGCATATAATATAATTCAGGTAATTGTTGTCATTCACATATAATTTATAGGAATAAAAGGGAACCATATAAATATTTTTAAAGAGTTTGTAGGTATTCAGTTCAGTGTACATTATATCGTCACTTAAAATGCAAAAAGCCGTAAACACTTCAAAATTCAATTAGGGTTTTTATTGTACGGCTCCAAAATATATTCACAAAAAATTTCGTATTAAAATCTTCAAAAAGAAAAACATTCCACAAATTATTTACTTGTATTTAAGAAAATTGTATTCTGCTTGATCTACTTTTGTTTTAAAAGCGCCATTGGAAATTTTCATTAAATTTCTTAGTTTAAAATAAAAACTTAAGAACGTTGTTACGGCCTTTTGCATTTGCTATTACGTTTTTAATTTTCTTATAAAAAAATATGGTTGTCGCCTTTGTATTTCAGTTGATAATATTAGTTTTAATTAAGCCGTTTATTTCGAAAGTGGCGTAAGTCCATTCATATTTAAATATAGACAAATTTAAAAGTTTTCTTTTTCTTTTATTATTATTCAAATTTCAATTATTTTCTTAATCAAACCAATTAGAACCATAATTAAAATTTCCCTAAAATCAACTAAAGATATTATTGATCCAATTCAAAAATTAGATATAAATCTATACGATTGAAAAATTGCTTTCCACAATAAAATACACAGAATAAAAAAACAAAATATTCAAATAATACATATTTTTTTTAATAAAGTCTGTAATATATGTAAAAAGTAAAATGTGTATAAATTTGTGATATATAATGTGTTCTATTTAATAGGTATAACATATGTGATGTATGCAATTTGGAATAAGTGACTTAAATCTTCCAAAATTCAGCTATTACTTCCAAGTCCAGCTATTACAATATTTCTCAGCAGTCCCCTTGAACCTATGGGTTGAGAAAATAATAAATAGATAACACATAAAGGCTTGTCAAGAGTATTTAATTCGGGAGCATGATTTCTGAACTAACTAAATGTCCATTTTGAAATTTTGCACGTACATTTAGAAGAGTTATGTCAACATTGTATCAATTTTTAAGAATTTTGAAAAAAAACCTTTTTTTTAAATATACCGATTTATATGTTCCACTTTGGCCTTTGAAATTTTGATATAAATAAACTTTATATATATATATATCGTTGTAAAGTTAATACCTTTGTCTTTAATATGAAACTAAAACTAGATATCTACCATCTCTATTTTAAAAGTCATTAGCTTGTTTGTTGTGCGCCTACTAACTTTTTTTTCGTTTCTCAAAGAGTCATAATTTTTGACCGGAAAAGTCCATGAGTCTAACACTTTACGATTTGAGAAATACTTCCAATAGCCAATGTCTATAGTGAATTTCATTAAATTCGGAGATGTTAAATCCGATTGCTGTCCGTTTTGATATGGAATAACGCCAAAGCAGAGTTCAAGCTTTATATTTTGAAATAAAACTAATAAAAAATTAATTAAAAAAATTCTAAACAAAACTTTTTTCTATGAACGCACAATGTTTGTTTCTAAATGTGTTTATCAACCCAATCAGCATTACTAAAATTTTCTTTCAATAAATATGTTTTTTTAGGACCTCAAATTGATTTTGGTCACTTTCATAATTACTAAAACAAAGTTGCTAATTTTGAAATAAAATTAAGTCCATGAAATGTAATTAGTTTATCGGAAATAATATAATAGGGGATGTAAAAAAATGTTTTCGTTTGACACAATCGAGTTAGTAAAAAAAAAAAAACTAGTAAACAACCGTGGATTCTTTATATGTGATGCAATATTAGGTTAAATTTTACTACAATATTTTGCTCGCTTTTCATCTTTATAAAAAAATAAATCAATTTTAAAATCAATAATATGTCCATATTATTTGAGATCACTTCATTTAAAAGAAAGGGTTAAATTCACTTTCTGAAATAGTTTAAAAATAATATGTAATTGAAATTTGAATATATTTTTTCTCTTTTTTTAAGTCATTGTTTCTCTATATTTACTTAATATTTCAATAGGCCTATGAGTGTCACCTAAACTTGTTAATGTTCAAACATTATTGTCCGTAAAACGGATGAATAAAAAATATAATGGCATATTTATGAAATAAAAAACAATGGATTTACTCAATATAAAGTATGAGTTTTCTTTTTAACTCAATTTTAAATCCTAATCCCTTCTATATCACAAGCAGCGTTGCCAGTTTGGCCTTTTTGAGGCTAAATTTAGCTTTTTAGCCTCGAAATTTTCTAACTTTTTATAAGCCTTTTTTGATTCTTAGGGCTAAAATTTTATTATTTCAATAAAAAATAAAATAATTCCTTATTTGCGTTTACTACTTTTATTTTTACAGAATCATGCATTTAAGCATTTGTGTATTAACTTGCACAAAAAAATGGAATTTTGTTACATTTACGAAGGCGGATCAATATTTCCGTGATTTTCGAACTTCTCTCGTGGTTATATGAAATGCAACACTATTTCCATCAAGTACCATCTGTCGTCACTTACTTTGCTTTTAACAGATGTTCAAAACATACAACCTCGTGTATTTTTATAAAAATGGAAAAAAGTGAATTTCGAGTGCTCATTAAACATTATTTTTAGCGAAAAAAAAAACAATCAATCAAACCAAGGGAGAGCTCGATAAATACTATGGGGACTCTGCACCATCGATTTCAATGGTAAAAAAGTGGTTTACTGACTTTAGTTGTAGTCCCACAAGTACAAATGACGCTGAACGTTTTGGACTGCCAATTGAGGTAAGTACACCCGAAAATATCGAAAGAATCCACGATATGGTGTTGGCCGACCGATGGGTAAAAGTGCGTGTGATTGTTGATGCCATAGGCATTTCATATGGCAGTGAGATAATTATTTTTTGGATTTACTTAATCAATTATTATAAATATTTTTAAATGAACTTCATAGGAACTATATATGAATATAATTAAAAAAGAAAATTATTAAAACGAAAAATCACCCAAAAGTTTAGAAATGCTGAAAAAGGAATTGAATTCAAAAATGATGAAAAATCACTTCAAAACATTAGGTTATTTTTCATATGAAATATAACCGAAATTTGTATAAGAATCTTGTGGACGATGTTTCATTGGATAATTTTGTTGGCAGCAGTTCTGTGTTTTATTTATAAACTTATTACAATATCTTACAAAAAAATATTTATTTAAAAATAAAATAATAAGTTTAAAAATATATATATATCATCTTTTTCTGGCCTTTTTTTGGGGTATTTAGCCTTTTCTGACCTTTTATAAGTTCAATTTAGCCTCTTTTTTCACACGTCCTGACAACACTGATTACAAGTTTCATCTAAACCAGGCTGAGCCTCTACTGGTACAACAATTCCATATTTACAACTATCGACTGCATTGTCATTCGTAATTAGAGCAACAATATGTTTTTACAAATCAAGCTCAAAATCTTCCAGCTATGTTTACATTTGGCAAATATTTGATCAAAATTGCTTGACCACTAGTTTTATAAAAATAATGTTTGTCAATGTTTGACCTCGCAAATGTTTTGTAAGAGAGAACAGCGTCAAATAAAATTCGATAAAATGTCTGGTATGATTAATGATAAGTAAAAAATCGTTTAACATTAAAAAAAAATTAGGAAATACTTTATATAGTGGTTACGTCATTTTGGTCAAATATTTGACCTTTACAGAAAATTTAATATAAAAAGGTGAATTAGTTTTCTTTATCTCCTCCAAACTCAAATTATAAATAACAATTACATTATATTTTTTTTTTAAATTAATAATTCACTGAATTATATTTGTTAAATACAATTTTAAATCGCAGTATCATTTAGCGACATTTAGACTGTAAACATTCTATACAACAGTTGTTTTCAAGCAAAATTTGCTAAAAAACTAAAATAAAAAACATTTTTAAAATTAGTTAAGAAAGTAAATTGTTGAAATATTTTTTACTCTAATTACTTGTTAAAATTTTTAATCGAATTATTGATTTTGATTTAATCGAACAATTATTTGATTTTAATTTATCGATTAATCGAACAAACATTATTATTAATACATTGATATGATATAAAAATATTTATAAATATTTTCAACGATTATTCAATATTTCTATAAAATTACTGCAATTTACGTGTGTAGAAGCTATTTGAAATAACGATGACTTGGAGATAGTTTTAGTAAAAGTTTGATAGTAAAAGTTTGATTAAATTTGAATACATGTTAGAAATGTAAAAGAACTGAAAAAGTTTAAGGTGGATGTTGGATGATCAGTATAAACGTATAATACCCCAACCACCTATGGTGGTGTAGGGTATAAAAACATTGCACATTAGACCAAAAGTGGGTTTTTCTGTAAGTTTTTATAACAGCATATTGGTATCGTTGAACAGAGAAAAATTTTAGCTTCTTAGAAATGTTAAAAAAAATTATATGTCACATTTTTTTTTCAATTTATAACTTGCATCATTTTAAGAAGAGATTTTTTTTTGGCTTTTTCAAAAATGCTTAAAAACAATGCTATTTAGCCATCTTCAAGTATTTAATTGGGCATTAATTATTAATGTTATTAATGTAAACGTTCTGATCAAACTACAGTATACTATTTGCAAGATATCTTAATGATATTTAACTAATAACTTCCTTTCCAAGTGAATTTCGCGGAAATCGTGATAAAAATGTTCCCCCGAAATACGTTTCTATTAAACTAAAAATTATGATAACTAATTTTGTGACTATCGGTCCAAATTGGCGTCCATATGAGATACTCCATTGAAAATAGTTTTTGGAATATGATAATATTAGGGGTATAACTTTTTTTCAATTTTTACAAATATCAAAGTTAACAGGATTAGGGTTATATTGCATGAAAAAATATTAAGAAACGCGATATTGAATTTTCGTGATTGTTAAAAAGGTTTCCGCACCAAATGCGCTGAAGTTTTGAATTTAAAAATTTTTTTAAATTTTTTTATATAATCCATTTTTTATTAAAAACAAGGTTATTTATGTTGCCTCACTACTCACATTGTCTTCAATCAAATAATTTTTTTAATAATATTTGTTTCTTATAGTTTTTAGACTTTTTATTCGTTAAATATTATATTAATGTTAATAATGTTCTAGTCAACACTAAAATGCATTTTAAAATAATTTTCCATTATATTTGACATATGCTGACTTTTACAAATCGTCTGAATTAAACAAAAGCTACAAAATTGTGACGAATATGACTTTAATATTTTGTTTCATAGTGATTATATAGGAAATAATTAAGAACTCTTTGGTACTGAGTATAATATTTAGTGTATTGCCAATTTTTATTATCGGTATGAAAAATATAACCTTTTTTTTAAATTAAAAAAAATAAAAATTGTTTAAGAAAAAAATTCCAAATGGTTTTAGAAATTGCTTTCGTATCGAGATTAAATTTTGCTGTGAATTACATCAACTTGTTGCACTAATGAAAAATCATGTGTCACAATTTTTAGAAGTGCTAATTATAAAAATTTAAATGATCATTTTCACGATATTAGTGATTTTGTTGTTTTTAATATTATTAAATAGTCTAAAATTAAAACCCATGTCATACAATTAGCTTCAGGAATAATTTTGTGCAGAAATATATATATATAAATTTCATTGAAAATTATATATTTTTTGTGAAGCTAAGTTAGAAAATTAAAAATATTGTTCAATATGTTAATCCAGGGCACAGCAATGTTATTATATTTTTTGTCCTTGGGATACTGAATATATGAATTCATGTTTTCCAACTTAAAATTTATATAATCTTGTTAGTTAAAATATTATTCATTTTAAAATGAACATTTGTCGTTGTCTAATTAATGAACGAACATTAAAAATATATGATTCTATATCCTAAGATATCATTTTGCCAAATTCCAACTTTTAAAATTTGACTTTTTTCCTGGAATTCCGTTCAAAAGTCCATTCTGTACATTGTATATAATTTTTAGAAATTTTAATATAAAAATTACATGGAAGTACACATTCATTTAATGTAGACTATGGGAGATGAATGAGTTCCTTTTTACATAAATATACATTTTAACAAAGCAATGTGCCGTTGCAATTATAAACAATTTCTAAAAATAAATAACGTTGTCATTTTCGTCACATATGAGGCATGTATCCAGCTCTCTTAAAATCGGACTTAGTTCACTTTCGAAATAAACAATTTAATAGTCCTATCAATTGATGAATTTTCATTTTCGAAAATCTTTGTAATTTTTTAAAAGAGAGAAAAATATTAAATTAGCATAATATTTTTACGTAAAAATATAAGAATTCAATTGTCTAACTATTTTTTTTTTTTTTTTTGTGAATAAACTTAAGCCACTTTTAAAACAAACGGGTCAAATAATTATTTACTAAATTTTTATTTGTATAATTACACGGTGCTATAGTGAAAAAAAACACATGGAATATAATATAGTGTAGTTTATAGATATGGTTAAATTGATTATTATACGACATTAGAAAGAAAAGATCTCACTACTTTAAAAACTATATACATATTTTTATTCATAGCAAAACTGTGTAACTCAAATTGCTATATATATATATATATATATATATATAAGTGTCAATTTTTTTGTGAATTTTTGTGTATATATATGTATATATATATAGATATTGATATAGTTTTTGTTTAGTGGAAACGGCAGTTTTGTTTTATAATTAATAAGAATTAACTAAAGAAAAAAAAAAAAGACATCGACACTTATCGAAACTTTGGAATCAATGGAAAACTACTTAATTAAAAATGGCTTCTATTTTTTTTTTTTTTTTTTTTTTGCTGGGTAATAAAACACATCTGTGTCAAATACAATAGTGATCCTAATATTTATGTGAGAAGTATGTTCGTGGCAACAATGGCCAATTATGAACTGATCTTTGTACAATTTTATTATACTGATTTAAGCTTATATAAAACTTATTTGTTCAGAATTTTTATTTAAATAGTTTCATTATTAAGGTATTTATAAGCGTTGATTCCTCATTCGGGGAGAAATTTGTATGGGCTCTAGGTGAAATGATGGACCCATCATAACCAATTTCAATGAGCATCGTCATTATGACGAAATAGATCTGTACTTTGTTCACAAGGTTTAAATGTACAGCCAGTCAACAAGCTAGACGGACATCATGAAAGCGACTCAGAACTTGATTCTGAATCGGAGGCCATAAAATGGATAGTATTATTTTGAAGTTAGTTGTACTGATTTTTATAAAAATCTTCTAACAAATCATCTTTAAAAACGCCGCTTACAAAAATAAAAATCATATTATGTAAGAAAAATCAACAAATAATATTTGTATTATAAAATCATCAACAATATTATTAAAATTATTCAAAATCTTAATAGTTCCAAAATGATTTTTACTATGGAAAACTATGTATATTAGACGAATAAATATTAAGTTACGGATGTGAGAACAATTCCTTCAGGAAATAATTAAATATATTCTCAGAGGTTTTAGTAAGATTACTTAATTCTGCGTTTTTCTTTATTGCTTCAAAGTAAAAAGTAACTATTGTTTCGATTATCGTAGTAAATTTTTTTTTCAAAATTTTTACCCAGTTTATATTCAAATTCGCCTCAGATCCCAAGGTAGGTAAAATTAAGGAAATGTATATCAAATTTTGATTTATAAAGCAAATACAATTTTACGTTGGAAAATATAATAAAGAAAATAATTCAATGATTTTTTACGCGCTTTTTACGTACTTTTGGCACTTTTTAAAAATTTTTTGACATTTCTTCATATATCGTCCATCAGTGGCTTCAAATGAGACTTACTTACTAAATTATGTGCCCGAAGTTTATTCAATTTGCGATTGTATCTTTTATCTTTAACGTGTAACCTCATTAAACATTTACACCTGCGGACACCTTAACATGAACTAGGAAGCGATTTCTCGACAAATTTTGCAACAAAATATGAGTAAATATATAAAGATAGTTGAATGCATATAATTTTTTAATGCCAAAAATTTTTAAATTTTCAATTCAAAAATATTAAATTCTCCAAAAATGATGATTGTACATAATAAAAATGTACTTCAACATGTAATGGCATCAAAATACGTACGATGCATAGAAAGCGAGATATAAGCAAAAAACATAGTTTTGAGTCTTTTAAACGCGAATAACCCACGTAGCATATACGTGATTATAGGTAGCATGTACATATAAGACGCCAAGACGAAGCTTTGTACATACATACATACAAGCATACATGCATACATACATACATGCATACATGCATACATGCATACATGCATACATACATACTTAAATCGAATTTCAAGACTTAATTTTTCTACACTACATAAGTTTATTTCATTATAACCCGAAAACCGTTGGTACGATTAGATTCAGGCGAAAATTGTCTTCAAGTTATCTTAATATTATTATTTTTATTTACTCAAGAGTTTCAGAGTTAATCATATATCATCAAAATTGATACACAACTCTTGATTTTATTCATTTATACCAACAATTAAGTGGAAACACAATGGTGGGCAAAAAAAATGTTTTAAACAAAAATAGGTTTACTATAGGGAATTTGATGTTTTGATGCTAGACAAGAATCTTTTTACTTTTTTGCTATTATGTATTAATTTTTTTATAGGCATGACTGATATAATCACCATATTAGCCTGTCACATTAGTATATGGTTTGTCCAATTTAAGTTTGTCCGCTCGATATTTTCGGAGTTAAGGAGCTAAATTCATTCAATATTTCATGAAAAACTTTCCGAATAACTTTCAAAGTATTTAGTAAATAAAAAATAATGTAATGTAGTATCTATACTACACAAATTTTAATCAAGAAAAACGACAAAATCAGTGCGTATGTATACATGTATCCTCAGTTAAACAGCTGATGATTATTTTTGGTTGTATATAAGAAACATTAATTCGCCTTATTGTTGATTTTGTGTAACTGTTGCCACCTTCCATAAATTCGGATTAATTTTGACTTTTGCTTGTTAAAAAATTGTCTAATATAGACACTAGGTAAAGATGACTTGGTCGCATCTGTTTCATCTATCTAAATCGGATAAACCGTTCTCGCTTTATTAAGAACATTAAAATGATCTATATCTCAAGATTTATGGTTTAGGTAAATGGCATGCTGGGAGTTTCCGAATCATTACAAAAAATGACATACTATATACAAAATATTTATGTATCAACAAATTATAAATTCGAATTACTTCCAAGTTATATTAACATAATGTATAAATCCTAATAGTTTTTATCAGATTGAAAAAATTATGTCAAAAAATTAAAATTTCTTATAAGTTTTGTTTTGTTGCTATCGTTTATAGGCAATTTCATAAAAATTTTAAATTTATATACGTTATGAGTAGTGTTGCAGGAGATGAGAAAAAAGAGGTTAAATTGGACTTTAAAAAAGGTCTAAAGCTCAAATACCCCAAAAAATAAGGCCAGATATTTAGAATCTTATTTCTTTCGTTCTCATTAGTTTTTGATATTTTTTCTAAAGAAAAGGCAGAAAAGGCAGAAAAGGCAGTACTCATTACTAATTGAATGCTAGAAGATAATAACTTTCATTTTTATAACCTAAAATTTAAAAATAAATTACAGTTTGCTTAGTTTTAAAATATTCTTTATTCAAGTGACACACTAAAAAGTACCACAGAAATACATGTCTTTAAATAAATCCATAATTTTATTTTAACAAAATATGTATATTTTTTATTTCTTCAGGATACTAAAGCCAACACTTTGAAATTTGGTTGCGCAAAAAATTATTTTTTTCTGAAATTTAGTTTAGGAGATATACTTAATTAAAGTTAAAAAAATATTATTCCTTATTCAAGTGGCAGTGTATTACTGAATTATTAAAATCAAACCTTAGAATTCGTAAATGTTTCAAACAATATTTATTGTTGAATCAATAGTGTATAATAAAAATTACTCGTATTTTAGCCAACATTGCAAAAATTTATATAATTTTATTTTTAAAATATTGCATCATTTATAAATAAGTTATGAAAAATAATATAATAATGCAGATTAAAAATTAATGTTATGTTGTAACATGTGTCTGTAAATTCGATAAGGTATTCATGAAAATAGATATTATAATATTGGTGTTTTACACAATTAAATATGCTTAAATATACATATATATGTATGTATATGTATATATGTGAAAGAAAAAAGTGTCTTTGTTACCCCATTGAAAATAAACCTTGGCATGTTTTATAATGCTTCCCAAAATATTACGGTTCTACCTATGACCGTTCGTGAGCTGGACCGCTTTTAAGAATAGGTATTTTTTAATTTTTTCGAAATTTTTTGTACTTCTTCCAAAGCAACTCTCCCAATATTTTAGTATTCCATAAAATATTCTATTTTTTAAGGAATTTTCCAAAATATTGTTTGTTATTTTTAATGAAATTTAAAATTTTAAAATTTCTACTTGCTTTAAAACATAAGTTGGTATCTGATCAATTTTTAATCTGGCATAAAATTTTTCATAAACATAGTCAATAAGGATTCAAATTTTTTCTTTTGATAAGAACTACTTATTCGAATTAAAGTATTACATCAGTAGAATTGTAATATTTGGGGAACATCATAAAACATACCAAAGTTAATTTTCAAGAGAGTAACAAAAACGTGCTTCGCTAATAATAAAACAATAAAAAAAAAATGATAATCCTTCGAAAATTCTTTTCATGCTACGTGAATGACCAAATCGACCTTAAAATTATTAAAATTTTAATAAAAGTTCTAAGTCAACGCTATGTACTATTTAAATATTAGGGATATCTTAAATCCGTAAGCTCCAAGCCGTATTGTTATCAGGTTTTCTAAATCCGTAAGCATAATTCTCTTAAAATATCGTTTTTTGAAGATTTAAGTATGGAAAAACCTGTTGCGGAAAGCCATCACATTTTTTTTGGTGAAAGTTTAAGTGCATAATGCTTTAGCTGATACAACTTTTCCTGAGTGGTTAAGATGATCCAAAAGTGGTTATTTAGATGTAATAAAAAGCGTCCCGGCCAATCGATATAGCTTGAAGATTAGGAATTAGAGCCTTTGTTCTATTAACAAATGCAGAAGTGCTTGCAGAATAAATCGCTGTATATCAAGCAAAAATTTCCAGATATTTAAAAGTGCTTGTATTCATCAACAAAGAAGGATATTAGATGTTAAAGGAACTGAAACGAAGAGACGTCGAAAGGCGATTTAGCATATCTGAAAGATACATAAATTTCAGTCATTATTAAGAAAATCTGTAAGGAAATAGAGATGACTTACCTTATAAAGTCTTCAAATGACATTGTCAAAATATATGATATTGTTTTTATTATTTGTACTGGCTTTAAAAGTATCTAAAACCAACAAAACAATGTTAAAATCAAATATTTTTCTTTATAAAATTTTATTTAAAGCTAAATAATTATTTATTAGTTATAATTTTTTTGTGTTATTAAAATGAGTAGTATAAAACAAATAGGACTAAAAATAAAAATGAAAATGAAAATTTGATTTTGATAGAAATTTGAACATAAATTAAATGATATGGAAAAAATATTTCAATAGATAATAAATCTCTCAATTTTTCAATAGGGATTGTTACATTATTTGTATTTAAAAGTTTCATTTTGTTTTTCTTTGTCATCATTACTATTACTGAACAATTCTTCTGGATAAAATTTTGAATCTTCGAATTTTCAAATATGCGATCATTTATTTTGTGTTCTGCAGAATTGTTCATCGATTTAGAATATAGCTAGTTTATATTCCAGAGCTACTTATAGAGAGTTTCGATTGGCTATTAATAATTTTAAATCTCGACGTTTTTCAAGACTACCTGTGAAGTTAAGGACATTTCTTACACATTTTTACCATTCGTGGCACGTTATATAATTGTATATAGTAATATATTACTTAGCCTTTAATTTGAGACTAATTTGGAGATGGACCGTAATGGACCCAAATAGAAATTTACTTCGCTCTATTAATTGCTCGAAAAAAAAAACATTATTTTTTTTAATCATATCTCACTAAATATCCTTTTGAAGATCTATAAATGAATTTAGCTGAAAACAAAATTAAGAAGCTATACTCTGAAATAAAAAAAAAGACTTGTAAAAAAGATTATTCTAATCAAAAGTTATACTTTTTCAAAGATGCGTTTTTTTTTATTTTGTTATATTTAGTCCTCTCAAAAACATCCAAAATAGAAGTGCCGTTATATTTTTACTATTAACAAACTATACAAACTTTTTATATTTTTTTAATCATTAAGATGTGCTCTATCAAATATGATTAAAATATGAATTGAAACTGAAAAAACCAACTTTTGACCAGCTAGATTGGGCAAATCTTACACTGGGCAACATACGTTCCGTTTGCATTTACGGTAGAGTAAGGAGGCTTTAACAAACCTTAATAAACAGAAATTCAAGTCTGCAAAACTTCAAGTTACCTGAACAAATTGCTGAAACTTTTATTTAATCTTCCTTATTTTTTTAGCATCTAGGCTTCATACTATGCATTTCAAATATGGTACATGTGGCCTTTGAGTTAAATAGACTGTCTACAAATTTAAAAAGAACTGATATCAGCTTAGGAAACTGCTATGTATAATAAGTTATTTCGGTCACGGTATTATTATTTTGAAGCCTTGGCCAAAATTGATTTTATATATAAGTTAGTAAAATCAAATTATTTAAAGTACTTAAACACACTTTAAGTATTAAAACAACTAATCGAAATACTGAAAAGTTTAATATTCTATATTTTCTTCTAAATACCCTTTAAAAGTGCGCAAAATATTTAGTTTAAAAAATTTCCAAAGATGTTTTAAAACCCACAAAATTATACATTTGCGTATATTAAAGACATAAACTCTTTTAATCTGTCGAATATTTGTTTAGCTTTTGGAAATTGTCGAAAAAGTCCCAATGAAACAAAAAATACTCAAAAAGGTTCAAAAAGATAAATTTATTCAAAAATTACATCCGACTATGTACCTTCATATAAAAGGATGATAGTAACTTATACATTCATATATACACACATACTGGTAGATAAGTAACTTTCAAGCAATATTTACGTAAATCTATAAAAGTAACCATTTTACCCATATCAAATTGAAACATAAAATATTATGTTTACCTGGTCAAAGTGTGACTGTGTGAGCTTAGGAAAGTAAGTATATGTGTTTATTAAGGTTTAAAAAACACATGAAGGATACATAATGTTTTATCCCACCTGACCTAATATTTGACTATTTGCAAGCATCTGGTAATGGCTTCTTTTAACAAATGAAATATACTAAAAATATTTCACGACATTTTTTCCAATTTTATCGAACTAAGAAACATTGAGTACTATTTACTAGACCTGCCTTTAAAATAAATTTTTATCAGAAACTAACTGATGGAATATTTGAGACCAATGATATAACAAAAACCTACACTGAAAATCAGTTAATGTTATAAAATCGTGTAAACAATAGTATAAAAGCGTGTATCTTTTGTATTTCTTATTTGATACTAATATTTTATATATTTTTCTTGAAGGATATTTGTGCAGAATATAATATCGCTTTTGAAGTATGCACAAGTTTGTTTGATATCAACATTAAAAAAAGAAAGTATTTTAACCAAAATCTATTTCCCGACATGGGTTTTCACTAACCTAATAATGTAAAATTTTACAAAAGTTACTTTTAAGTAAGACATTTTTGCTGCCATATCTTATGCCAAGGAGAACATTCGTTATCACAGGTTTTGTCAAGGAATGTTTGTTAGGAATTCAATAACAATATTTATTATTTTCAAAAGCTCTGGTTAAGTGGGTTTGTGAGTTGGAAAAATAATTGAAAATTGTTAAAATTTTGATAGATAATATGTCTAGAGTTTGTCTATGTGTATGAATATTACACATATCTAACTACCTATGTATATTAGACTGCTCAAAAAAAAATAAATAAAAAAATGAAAAATTAAAATTTCGACCGTAACTCCCCCTATGATTGTTCTTTGGGGTTTAAAAGCGCAGTGTGCAAAATATTAGTGCATTAATATTAGTTAGAGTTATAGAATGAATTTTTCTTTTTCCACAACTTGTAAGGTTAAGGTGGTAGGTAGCTGTGCCGAGAACCTGAATGGCTAATTAGTCGTAATAGAAGATTAGTCGCTAATATCTCCCTTCCGGCGTCGATGACAATGGCATGATTGTATATCCGTCTAGTATATGTACGCCGTCATTGCATAGATGGTCCCTCCACTACATGTGTATCATAGACACTTTGGCCGATTTTCAGGCAACGTGGATGAAAGACATAGTACCCTACTGTTCGTACAAATCTTTACCTAAAAATCCCTTCAATTGAACGTCAAGACTGATGACCAAGCGAAGAAAAAACGAAATAGGAGGAACAGTCAAAAAGACATCCTGAAATCAAGATACAGTAACGCAGCAAGCAAAGATGCCCACTCTATACAAGATTGCCAAGAATGCAGCAGGTTCACCTCATGAACGCGATAAGGAAGGTCGCGTTAAATATTAAGCCCATGGTTGATGAAAAATACAAGGTTATGGTACTCATCTTTACCCACATCCAAAGCTGTTGAAAAAGGCAATTCGAGGTCCAAACGAAATCGATCTCATATAAAGGGAGGTAAATAATCTGAAATCACATGATAGTGGCTCTGGCAAACGATAAAGACGGTTCCATTAATCCTGCGGTAACAGAATGGGGTGCAAAATTAGCTGAGCTCGTTATGGACTATGTGCTCGCTAAGACTGCTTGGACGAGTTCTCGAAGAACTTTCTCAGCAAACCCATCGCTCAGATTAGTGGCGTATGGAAAGGCTTAAGCTAATCCCCTCCGAGGAAATTCCGATGAGACCACGTGCAAGAATTTAGTTACAAAAATTATTGCCGAAACCTTAAAACAAAATCTTAACTTCAAACAATCTACTTAATTCACGGAAATTCTTCGCATTCTATTTTAAATACATTTTTAATGATATAAATTTACAATATGATAATTTTGATCTATATGAAATAAACACCATTATGGATTTCGGTAATTTGCAACTATCTGAAGAAGATGTTGCAAAAGGTATTGTTAATTCATTTAGGGGCGATATTGATGATTTACCAGATTCTAAAGTTTTCAGAATTTCCAAATTAAACAAATATTTCCAAAATTCTTGATCATAATGTTTACTATAACCTTCTCTTCAGCGTAAAGAGGCACATTTCTTTACCTTAACATGGATTTATGACGAGAAGGTCAACCTGTACTAATTTAGCTGTTTTTGCCAAGCATTGTGTTGATAGTTTTGAAGACCGATTGCAGATTGATATGATTTACACAGACTTTGCTAAGGCATTTGACCGAGTGCCATATGAACTTTTATTATCAAAATTATATAAACTGGGTGTTCATTCCCGAATGTTATCTTGGTTTCGTTATTACTTGTCAGATATACGCTCCATAGTTTTACTTGATGCTATTTGTTCTACATCATTTATTCCTACTTCTGGTATTAAACATGATAGTATTTTAGGTCCTCTGTTATTTAATATATTTATTAATGACATTGACTTATGTTTCAGAAAGTCTCACTACTTATTGTGTGCTGATGATTTAAATATTTTTAGAACAATTTCTAACATCAATGACGTTTCTAATATCCAGGAAGATTTAGATAGGATGAGTTCTTGGTCAGTTCGCAAAGGTTTACCTGTTAATTTAAACAAATGTTTTACTAGGACTTATGATAAATGTCGTAACATTGTTTTAACCCGATATAGAATACATCAACATACTATCATCTAAGCATTTATCATTATCATTTGATAAACACTTAAATTATATTATAACTAAAGCTTATACAATATTAAGCTGGACATTCATTCAATGAATAATAAGACTATCGCTTACGCGGACGACGATGCGGTGGCTGTATCTGGGAAATATCTGGATACTATGTCTCACCGCCTGCAAACTGCTCTGGGACTAATTATTATACAATTAGTGGCCTTAGCGTGAATCCAGGAAAAACAGTACTTGTCCTCTTTTCTAGAAGATATAAAATTCCATCTTTCCCACTTCCACGCCTAAACGGTATTGAATTAAAGATGTCAGATAGTGCGAAGTACCTTGGGATTATACTGGATTAAAGGCCGGCAGTGCCCTTTATATGTGTAGGAAGGCCATCGGTAAATCCTTGGGAATAAATCCCAGGAATACAAAATGGCTCTTCGACATGGTGATTAAGCCCATACTTATGTACGAAGCGATAATATGGTGGAAGGCTATGGAGAAATCCACTTATATCGGAATCTTTGATAGGATTCCGAGCAGTTCAGCGCTACTCATAACAGGAGCACTTCGTACAACTCCATTTGTTGTAATGAACTGGTTACCGGTGGATCTTATGACCAAACGGATCGCCATTATGACGGCGACAAGCCTCAGAACTATAGGTGCACGGAATGATAGTAGATTCGGTCATGTGACCATTCTGCGATTCCTTAATAGCATTTTTAGAAATATCGATTATTGCATCCATACTTTTCTTGTCAGAGATTTCTGAGTATCAATCTCAACTACTCCAGAAATAAGAGCTGGTTCAGTTGAGGTTTATACTGACGGTTCCCTTGAAATGGTTAATGTACTATAGGGTATTCGGAGTGGATATCCAAATATGTAAGGACAGTCAAGCCGCGATCATATCGCTCTCGGGTGTCTTTTCGACATCCAGATGGTACATGAATGCCAGACATCTCTAAGATGGCGAGACATTCAAACCTAGAGCTGGTCTGGGTTAGGGGTCATTCAAGCACCCCGGGTAATTTTATTGCGGATGCACTAGCCAGAAATGGACCCCTTCTTCGAGGTGAAGATACGGACCAACTGGTTGGAGTACCACTTTCGGCCTACAGACAAATACTTCTGCGGAACTTATCGAGGATTGCACAGGACAGATGTACTAATGAATCCACATGTTTAACCTCGAGGCAAATATGGCCCCATTATGATGAATCTCGTTATAACTTCATTATGGGACTATCGAGACATCGGCTAAGAATTATGGTAGATATCGTCACAGGGCACTGGATTGCTGGTGCGCATGCTAGGAGAGTAGGACACCCTTTTAACGACTTTTGTAGAAGTTTTCGGGATGAAGAAGAGAAGGAAATTAGATTTTCATTAAAAATTAAAATTTTTATTAAAAATCAACTTTTCACAAAAAAAAAACAACTGAATTTTATTAAACAATAATTTTACTTTTGTTAAACGAAAACTCATCAAAAAATTTTACGTAAACGAATGCACTTATTATTCATGATATTTTTCTAAGTCTAACTTCACACACAACAATTTTTCTGTCTAATTTTTTTAACTTTTTTTTAACGGAAATGAAAAACAAAACTAATTTCAGGCAAGTTTACACCCCTTCATATTCTTCTCGCTCTTTCTCATACGAAATCAGAATTTCAGCAGGAAAAATTGCCTTGTATTAACCCAGATTAATTAATTTTTTTATAAAACAGTATCATCAAAATTGAAAACATGGTATTTAAAAATAATAAAAATCAGCTTTTCTATAATGCATTATCGTTATCGATAATGGCCGATATGTTTAACGACAGAAATCGGTAAAATTTTACTACAGAATAGCACGAGAAAATTTGTCATATCTTCGATTTGAATTTTTTGTATTTCAAAAAAAAGGCAATTTTTGCGATTATGCGTTATGGAGTCAATTATATTTGTAAAGATATTCGAAACAAACAAAATTATTATATAATACGTTAAACCAGGGGTTTCCACCACTTCATGCTTCACGGACACTCTTAGAAATTTTTGTGTTTTCGCGGACTCCTTGCCACATTTTTATTTTTAGTGTAGTAGAAAGAAAAAATATTAAAAATTCAAAAGGTAGTTATTTAAAATAAAATTTCGTTATACCGCATTTAAATTTTACTTGAAATCTCGTTCGAATGAGATTTCGAAAATACAAAATCTATACCATTTATACACACACACGTTTGAAACTTTTGTAGATTTTACTTGACAATCACTAAAAAATTTTGTGCGTGTTTCATGTGGAATGAAATTTTTTATTTATTTTGTCTATAGTTTTTTGTTGAATTTTTTTATAGTTTTTTAGAATTTGTGTATTTCTGCTTAAGTTCATTGAATAATTGTAGAAGAATACATTGTAAAAGTTTTATTGGTCACTCGGCAGAATGGAATGCATTTTTTGGTCCGCCACGACCGTCATCAGCACTCTTCAGCGTCCCACTGTGGTGTTCTCTGTATACATCATCTATTTAACTTACAACTTTTCGGAAAATGGAATCCGTAACTTATACATTTTTAATTTATTTATTTATTTATTGTTTCAAAACATTTTTATTTTTTAGTTTTGATAATATTTCTTTAATCACAAATGTCATTTTTATTTAGAACATTGTTGCATTTTACTAACACAATGAAAGAAAAACTGTGTTGGATAACGATATTTTTCAAAATCTACTTAAATTTTATTATATTTTGGTAAAATCTCATTACAAACTAGTTTTTCATTTATATGGTAAATCTAATTGAAATCAAATAAAAATAAAAGTTTCAACACTTATGCAGTATGTGTTTATGGGTCGTATTTAAAATGCCTTTTCTTGATTTTTACTCTTTTTGTTAAATGGAGAAAAGCGTTTGTAATACCTAAATTTTGTAAATAACTGTGAAAAAGCCAAAATTTCCCATATAAATGCACCGTACAAACTTCAAGGTCGATGCGGCACTTGCTAATGATATCCAATCACTTTAATATTTTGCACACTTTGCTTTTACATCAAAAAAAAAAAAAAAAACTGTGGCAGTTACGGTCAAAATTTTAAAGTCGGTTTTTTTGTATCAGTCTAATGTATATGTGTTTATATGGATTGTATATGTACACAATGCTAGTATGTGTTTAATATATTACTCTATTGCCTGCTCATTTAGGAAGGCCATGAAGTATTGATGCCAATGTCAGCGTTAAAAACGTTACCTTCAAACTTATGCACTTGGGAGTGAAGTCACAATATCTAAAGAGGGGTTTTTTATATTTATATTCAGACAAAAGTTAAGCTTTTATTAAAATTGTTTATTAGTTTTAACATTCACTACTTCATCCCTATACATCATAACAATACATTAAGTGGTATTAGAAAAGGATTCATTTTAACGATTTACATTTTAAGGGCTTTATTTACATAACTGAACATGAAATATTGTCCTAAAAGCAAAATAAGTATTTAATGGACCAATCACGTATTTTTAATCATAATTATGTATGTATGTATGTATGTAAATATTTCTATCCCTATTTTAATTCAACTTAAAAAATTTAAATAAAAGATAAAATAATCATATTTAATTGTTTAAATAAATGATTGGATATCTTAAAATATTTCCGCTATAGATATTGTCATACAGAAGTTAAGAAAATACATGTACTTAACATACTATTTATACTAGAGTTGGCCAGTCAATCCCTAGAACGAAAAAATACAGTAATTTTTTGCCACTCTCCAAACTGCCGCCCTTTTTATTTTTTTTTGTGTATAGCTTGTAGCATGTGGCATATTGTTGTTAATGGCTTTTTCTATTTACTGATTGTTTAATCCGACATCAAATTCTAGATGTCACTTCTGATATCTTGGATCCTTCCCTCCTAATGTGTAATTATTTTCATATATAAGGAAAGTCCTTTACGAACCTACTAACTCAAGCTTTAAAAGAATTTTATTTTAAGCATAAATAGTAATTTTATAAAAGTTTAAAAAATTTATTAAGCTTCAAGTCTGTATTTCACTTAACTAAATCTCTAAAATAGTGTTGTTATGTGTATTAAAAAATAATGTTCTCTTATATGAGAAATATTATTTATTTGTTGTTATTTATGCCTTTACTATGGTTAGAAATTGCAGAATTTATGAAACAAAATAAAAAATAGATAATATTTACTTGCAGCATAAAAAATATGCATTTTTTAATATAACTTTAATATGTTCTAAAATTAATTAAGAAAAATTGCTTCAAACTGAAATTAATAAAAAAAAATTTTGCATAGACGCCAATAAGTATATTAGGGTATAACCAATTTTTGGCCCTAAAACCATGCAATGACTAATGTTGTGTTATTTCCGGTCATTTTGGAATATAAACTTCACTCACAAAAACGATTTTTTTAAATCTCCAAAAAAAGTAACATTTTAATTAAAAAAGTTGAAATATTTTATTTTATTTATTAATAAAAAAAAAATAGTAAAGTGAAAAATGTTGTTTAATTATTAAAGACATAAGCTTCTTACTTAACGTGAGCGTTATTTTGCATAATGGATAAATGCCCAGCACAACTATAATACCACGTTCTGTGCATATGACATCGCAATACGCTTTTTAAGTGATTTATCGCAACTTAATCGCGTTTTGTGGGTGAACTTTTTTTAACAACCGCGAAAAAGTAATATCATTTTTTTAAGTAATTTTCAATGGCCTACTCGAATATGATAGGGCCATTTTGATATTTGTAAAAAACAGATTTCAATCCTTCAGTTCAAAAACAAAACAAGAAAAGGTTTAAAATTACCTAACTTTTTCTCATTCTTATACACTTTTTGTTTGCGCACTTATACTTTTAGATCTCATTCGACCCTATATAAACTAATCGGACGTTAGGGATAAATTCTTCATTGTTATTGTGCAGACTTTCAACTGCTATATATAGGGTAGTCGGATTGTAATACCAATTATTTTTTTTTATTTTTACGACTTTTGGGTTTATACAAATTTTTAAATAGCAATTTGTACTTGTTGTAACTATGCGTATTTTGCGCTATATCTCGTTGATATGTTTTGAATAGTCAAAGCAGTAGATAGTCTCAAAATTTGGAAAACAAGAGCGAAAAATTAAAAAAAGATCAGTTTTTCGCGAGGCACATTCGTAGTTTCTAATGGAATAGCATGGATTACTGCGTAAACTTATTTTCTTTTTTTTATTTTACACAATAAAATCGAAGGAGCTTTAAAAAAATTTGTATGGACTTTTTGAAGATTACGCTTAAATTGCACTTTTTGTTTTCGTGTTTTTATATTGAAAATTGCAATTTCTACAAATCTTGGATATATAGATATAAGAAAGGCGATAAATATAATTGATCGGCACCATAAATTTAAGTCAAATATTTTTGAGCTTGACAGTTTCAACCAGCGAAAAAATAATTAGCTATTCTCCTAACACAACCTTACAAATAATTATGCCGTGATAGACACATTTCTTAGTGACTTTATTAGATACATATTTTAATACCGCAATTGTTTTTTCAACCGTTATCTTATTCCCACTATTATTCCGATAAAAAATTAATTTATACAATATTTTAGACCTCTTCGTCGACTCCCTAAAACGTTACACGGACCACCATTTGCGAACTTCTGTTCTAAAGAATAGAATATATTTTTCGGCACAGATTTAAGTTTGAAGTTTCTTTCGTACTGCATTTACACAGATAAAAACAAGAAAGAAAGTTACAGTCGGTCAAGATAAAGTGTGATTTATATTTCTATAAAACATATGGGTCATTATAAAAAATTTTTATTATTGGGTTTAAAAAATATTTGCGATTTTTTTATGACACATTAAAATAAAATACATATAAAATGACTCAAATGTATGCTAAATTTGTTAGCGTTAATAATTTTTGCTTAAGGGACGTGAAAGTTAAAATGGTTTTAAATTGAGCGTATAAAATATTTTACATACTTGTAGTTAATGTATAATTCTGGTAAAAATTACACTCAATATCAAAACCTACTGAGTTATTCAAATAAAACTTATGATATTTGTAATATTTAATGGTATTAAATAGTGTAGAATATTTTAGGGTTTAAAACAAAATTTAAAAAAAAAAAAAAATTTGTACTAAAAATCGAGATTTTTAAAACTTTTGCGAAAAAAGGGGTTATTTCTTTATAAATTATATGAAAACATATTTTTGTTCAAGGTTATAACAAATAAATGATATTTAATATTGTGATGCTTTTTTCACCCAAGTAATTTTTGTTTGGTCCATAAGATTTGTATTTGTCTACGTTGTCGTTAAGCATTACAATTATGGTCAATTTCGTGCTGTCCATGCGATGTGCCTTAGCAAAATGTGTTTTGTCAAAAGTGTTCCATTTTCAACTATTATATATGTATATAAGTTCGATCAATTATTTTTATTGCCATTCATATATCTACATATTCAAGATTTATCAAAACGCAATACAAAAAAATACAAAAACAAAAATTGCAATTTTTGTATAATTTTTAAAAAGTTCATACAATTTTTTTCAATAAACTTATTTTAAGTGTGCCTTCGATTTTATAGTTTTAAATAACAAAAACTAAGTTCACGCAGTAATTCGCGTTATTCCATATAAACCTGCGAATATACCCTGTTTATTATTATTTTTTTTTTTCAAAAATTTTCGCTCTTGTTTTCCAGCATTTGTGACTACATACTGCATTAATTATTTAGATTACAATTTTAAGAATTTAAAAATTTCAATATCAAAATTCGACTACCCCGTATGTAATTGTTGAATGTCTGCACGATAACAAAGAAGGTCTGCAATTTATCCCTAAAGTCCTATTAGTCTATATAGGATAAAGTGGGATATCAAAGTATAAATACACGAACAAAAAGTGTAGAAAAATTGGTAAATGTTAGGCAATTTCAAGGCCGTTTTCTAAGTTTTTGAGCTTTGAACAGCAATTATGATTATAAAATGAATCCTATAAAATCTAAAATTGTGCATTTTCAAGTCTTGTGAAATTAGACCTCTAAGCCGGTTATTTAGAATGGTATTACCACAAAACTTATTTAGGACTAAATTCAATATCAGCCAGGTTAAATATTTCTTATAATGACTCATATGTATACCGAAAATTCCATGAAGGAACGCCCAAAAATTTATAGAGTGCCCTTCGATTCTTATAAAATGTTATACCCCAATATTCTATAGATCCATTTATTAACTACAGTTTTGCGATATTGGAAAAAATCGCTATTTTACTTTTCCACTTCATAAATATCATAAAAAAATCTCAAAAAAATAGCAAAATTTTCGATACCGATTTATGGAATTTAATGATTTTAATGAAGTTTGAGTTGTGCATATATCAGCTATATTAAAGATATTTCAATATTTTAAAGATCTTTCTCGATGACTGCGCTTCTGGTTAATACGAGTAAATTGGCTTTGCTATCCCAAAAAAAAAAAAAAAAAAACAATGTGGGACCGTTATATGTCTAGCCATTTTCTCGTGGTTGTTTTTATATTCTTTATATTTGTTCTTTCGCTTAATGTCACAATAGCTACCTTATGAATGGTTGTGCATTTTAGTACATTTTTCGGTAGCCACAAACCCATTAAGGGTTTGTTTTCATTTTTGCAACGGACACTTTAAACGCTTTTCCAACTTACCCTAAATAATATAAATTTAAAATAGGTGTAAGGAAATAAAGATGGTTCAATATCTAATTGACCTGTTCTAGGATTTTTCATATTTTTAATATTAAAAAAAAAAACAATTTTTCTCACTTTTTTTTTATTTTTATAAATTACTTGAAAAAAGTTAATAAAATAAGATATGTCAAAGAGAGACTTTCATGGAATATAGTTAAACATGAGTGTTTGAATATCTATGGTAATATTTATTATACATCTGCTATGCTTTTTGGGATTTACAATTCGACAGCAAAATTGGGCTTTAATGATATATTTTGTTGAGTAGTCATAATGTCAGGAGGAGTAAGTAACGTATGCTTGCGATCTGAATTCGTGATATATAAACTGAAATTGCTGCTGAGGATGAAATGAATTTTAAAACTTACCGATAAAAATAATAGTAGTATTTTTGCCATCATTAAATTTTAGCGAAGGATCAAAACATAAATAACAAAATGAAAATTCTTGGTGAAACATTTATGTTCATGTAGTAGTAATGATCCCCAAAGTAAACAAATTATAATTGAAGATTTGCTATTTACCAGTATACAGTGGGGCAGAATCGAAATTTTTTGGAAATAAATCTGTAACTTCTGATCGGCTGGTTGGATTTTCATGAAATTTGGTGTAGGTATAGCACAGTAGTGTACAATATTAAGTTTGGAAGGGGGGAACAACAAACTGACATAAAAAATTTTTAATCACTTGCCAAATTTTTGTTTCTCGTCCGATTTCAGATATTTTTAAACATTGCTGTAGATCCTGATAAGACCTATAAAAGGCATGCTTATATATCCTAGTATTTATTTCCGACCAATTTTATTAGTTTTTTTTCTTAGCTGGTTAAAGAACAAAATTATCTATTGAATAAAAAAAATTGAAGTCGATACCTTTACCGAGTCCAAAAATAAACAATTTTGAATTTGAAAATTGCAAAAAAGACGACTTTTTACGTTTTATTACCCGAAAAAGTATCTACACTCTTTTTTATCTAAAATAAAATTTTCTTTAGCAATATATAATAATTTTGCACCTTTCTGAAAGGTAACTTCACAGAGATGACTTTAGGATAAAAAGTAAGCACAATAACTCAATTGGTCATGGTACACACCCTCCCGAATTCGACCCATTTTATATGAAAGTTTTGATTTGATATTTTCTCAAATCACGAATCGACAAGCGGAATATATTTTAAGAATCTTCGATATGTTGTTAAAAGTTTTAAATCAAAAATTTGGATTCTATAGCCAAAAATGTAAAAAATTCCATTTTTGGAAATTTTCATTAGTTTTTTTTTTTTTTTTTTGGGAGTTCAGAAAAACCCTACTCCTGACTGAAATTTGGTTAACGCGCTTTTATCTATATTAATAAGATCCACATTAACTAATCTAAAATTTCATTAAGATATCTTTATAAACAAATATGTTATTACAATTAAAAAATTTGTATTTTCTCCAAAAACCCCAAATTGGCCCTTTTGTTTGGTTTATTGCTAAATAGCGAAAGATATATTTTCAAATATAATTTTCGATCTTTTGCAAAAAGATTCAAGTCATTATCATGACTCATTTCAGAAATATGCGCCTTTAAACTTTTATATTTCCAAATTATTGTAAATATGACTATATTTTCACAAACTTGCAACTTTTGCCTTTAGCTTTGCGTGAATAATTACTTAGAAAATTATGAATATTTCTGTATACTTTTAATAATATCTATATATATTTTTTTATTTTTAATAGGATTGCCACATTTCACAAATTTAAGTAAATCATTATCCTTTTCTAAGCATTTATGTATATATTTTTATTAATGAATTTACGATAATAAAACAAGCAAAAACTGTCTATTTTAACTTAATCAATATTATTATTTTTGGTATTTATTATCTTCCTTAATAAATATTCTATTTCTAATACGATTTTTTATTACTTATTTACATTAAATTTATGTAGACAATTTTTCTAATATTTTAAACTTATACTACTTATTTTCTATAAAGTAATATGTTGTATCTGTATACAATCTAAAAGATAATAAAGGTCCTTCAAGTGTTCAGTAGTTTAAGTTGATAAAGGCTCATAACAAATCTGATGATAATAATTGAATATATCATTGAATATATTGTGTATATAACTTAAGGTAATACATACTTGAGAGAGAGCATTATATGGATACTATGGTTAATATCATTTGAATCAAATTTTATTAACATATTTATGTGGAATTTAAGTACTTTATATGGAATTTAAGTACTTTTAATTGATTTTCGGAAGAGCACCCTATATAGAAGTTACAATTAATTTTAAAGCGATCATTTTGAAACTGAATGGGATATTTTATGTAGGTATATACAATTTTTTTTATAGAATAAAATGTTTTATTTGTGCACAGCTTCAAAATATTACTTCAAAAGAACAATTATTTGGGGACTATGTGAAATAGTAAACCAATTTCGACTAGCTAAGGGAATTCTTAGTCGATTTGTATATTTTAGGGGGCTCCACAATATCATAGCGAATAAAAAAATGTACCTTGTTTAGTTATTGAAACTGTGCAAGTTAACATAATTAAATAATAAATATTAAAAAAGGGCGCCACATAATTTTACAAATAACTGAAACACTAAAACACTTTTTATCAATCCCGATATATTTTCCATTGAACCACAATTTTTTACACAATTTTAAATTAACTAATCTAAAATCTAAACTAAACTAGCTCCCATATAAAGTAGATATTAGTTATCGTATCAAATAGGGTGCAAAACGCACCGGTAGAAGCCAGTAAATAACAAATTTAAATTGATATATTTAAGAGCTCCGTTTTATATCCAACTTTATATTCGATATATATAGCTGATTTAAAATTATTAAAAAAACATATGTCAGCGTTGTATGCAGATGACACTGTGCTCATAATAACTGATAAAGTCTCAAATGCAATCGTTAAAAATTTGGAAAATCTTTATTATACACAAAAAACTCTTTTTGAAATGGAAAATTAAAATCAACGAGTTAAAAACTCAAGCAAACATATTCCTTTTTAATAAATCGCCAAAACGAATACCTAATAGAACACTTTCAATTCAAGGAACTGAAATAACTTTTCTAGATTCTGTTAAGTACTTAGGTAATACACTTGATAAAAAGTTGATCATTAAACAGCATATATTACAAACCTGTACAAAGGCAATTAAATATGACAGAGCTCTATTTCCCTTATTAAATCGTAAATTAACTTTAAATCATAAAAAGAAAATATTACTTTACAAAATGTGTATTACACCGATAACGAGCTATGGATGCCAAATGTGGACAACAAAATCTACAAAAGAACTTATTTAAAGAAACTGCAAATAATACAAAATTAAAATTTGAAAATTATATATAATTAGCTACGGAGGTACTCCATAATTCGTTTACATAAAGAATATAAAGAAGACTTACTTGCAACGGTTACTAGTAAACTAATACAAAACTGCGAAGATCGTAATAGATATTCAAACTACGTTTTAATAAGAAATTTGCATAGTTAGCTCTTTTCCATCTTCAGCTCTGAAGATGACAAAAGAGCTGTCATGAGAGTTTCTCATACATTTTCTTAGAAATAAGGTTTTTTCTATCTTTTTCTCTTAAATAGTAATTTAATTATAAATGTATATGTATAGTTATTGTATATTAACAAAAATGTTTATTTGCTGCAATACTACTTAGTAATACATTGTAAATATATAAAGATTTTTATATTTTTTAATTGTTAAAATGTAAAAATTATTTCGTTTTTATATATTTCTTTTTTTATTATATTTATTAATTGAAAAATGTTTTGAAATTTTTTAATTGTAGATTTTTAAAAACTTTTAAAAATTTAAAAAGTCAACTTTTCCAAAGACTTTTCTAATTTGTTTAAAAAAGCATTTTAGCATTATATTTTACTACTACTATAAAAATGTGTAGTATGAAATAAATATAAGTCCTTCTTTACTCCAAAAATCATTTGTAAAGCTTTAACAACCAATTTTTGGCAATTTTTAAAAAAATAAACAATATTTAATAAATTTAACCAATTATTACGAATATTATCTTGTTACACAAACAACACGTGACAGTAGAGTTGCCAGACCACCCTGAATGAATTTATTGTCAATATATTTTAGAAGTTGTCAAGTTACAAGTTCAAATGTAATATGTCAAGCAGAAAACAATTTGTAGTTATATAAAAAGTTTAGTAAAATCTGAAGGGTTGATGAAGAATATATCTTTTTTTTTTTTTTTTGGTACACAGAAAAAATAAAAATTAATTGCCTAAAATCAATTAAAAGTTTTATTAGTTTTATTTATTTAATTAAATTCTTCCATCAATAAAACTGCATACATTTTTGTTATAGTCATTTATTAAATTATTAAAAATATTTAAATAATGCAGTGCAAGTAAAATTAAACGAAATAAATAATAAAACTCCAAATTTGATTGGGGGAAATGAAACTTAGTACATAGTTTAATCTTAGCGTCTTATACATCTGTCAAAATCTCCGATAATTACGTATAAACAAGATTTTTTAAACCTTTGAAGAGCGCCTTTACGACTTAGGATGTGATACCAATAAAACATTTAAAAATGTGACAAATGTCTGAACAAATCGTCAAAAACAATCAATATGAACTGACTTTTCATAGAACAGCTTTGACACAAACTTCGATCTTGAAATTAAATATAACCCCCGGTACCAACGACGAGAACACCTACACAAATTGTATCATACATACATCACACATACATTTTAAATTCGTACTTACCTAATGATTATAAATTAAATACGTCTCCGAAAAGTAAGCAAATCCTTACAACATGAGCGCAAATAGTTGAAAATGGTTGAAAATTTCTTTTTTCTTTTTTAATTTTATTTTTATATATTTTCTTTCTACTGACAAATTTTTCTTTTTTCTGTATATTTTTTTAAAGATTCCTTTAAAGTTAATTGCATTAATTAATATTATAATTAAATTTTAATACAAAATGAATTAATAATTTTATTAAAAAATTATTTGAAGTAATTTTTCCTGTGTAGTGATAAGCCCGAAACATATTTTTATATTTTACATAGTAAAGTGACTTCTGCTTTGCTACATCCTGAAAGTGAAAAAAGTACAGAACTACACAGCATATTTACTAAATTTTAAATAACTTTAAAATCATATACATATATATGAGGCATAAGAGAACTGTTTTATATTTAAACAAATATTTTTTTTTACAATAAACTGATTACGGTATGTTATACATCGACCACAGTTTCCTCGTTTATACGATGTAGTAATTTTTTTAATGTCCTGAATAAATATTCAAAAGCAATATTAATGGATATTGAAATATTTTTATTGAGTCAATATACCATATGTTTTATTTATTTCTTCAAATAATGAAAAAATCTAATACCGCGTTTCTTAATATTTTTCTATTGCCTAAAACGGATTCGCAATGTAAATTCTTATATTCGAAACAATTTTAAAAACTATGTCCCTATTGTACCGACGGAAGGAGTTTTAGATAGGCTCCGCTCTTTACCAAGGGGGAGGTCATGTCCAAATACATGACTTCAAATTGGTAACTCAAGGATGATCTTGGTCAGACTTGGGGGCGTTGGTGGACGCATTGTATTCACCCTGTGCGAAGAGCACCGTGAGGTTGGGTCCACATGGACAGGTACTCACGTTAAAACCTTCGACGTTCTACCGACATATTTATATACGCACTTCCATATAGGGGTTTTATATAAAAAATAATAAATTTTGGATTGTCGAGTTGGAAATCAATCTCGTTTTTCAGGAATGGGCTTCACATAGATATGAAGCTCCGCTGTGAAAAATATAAGTCGGTTGTCAAAAAAACCTAAGTCTAAAAAAGTGTCAGTAAAAAGTTTTATGGAAAACAAAAACAATTTTATTACGAGTGCTTTTTTGAATAATTTTTTTTTAATTAAATTTTTTTCTGAGTTTCGTATTTATGTTAATCTATGATTTCTTTATTAACCATTTATGAAGCCTTGTCTTTTGAAATAGGAAAAGAAAACTTCAAGAGCAAATATCTTTTTAACTGTAAGACATAACTTAAATGAGTACGCATGTGTTTTCTTTATATCTCCAAGCACTTTACATAAGTATAAAAATCTTTGAAATCGGACTTGATTTGTGGAAATTACGATTTGTTAAATCTTTTACATACTCGAGATGATCAAATTTGACACCCTGTAACTTATCTCGTTTTATCTACAACTTTCCCATACATTTCAATTTATTCCGACCAGTAGTTTAGGAACTACAGATTTAGGTTAGGTTAAAAATCCCTTTATAGATAATAGAGAAAGTTGATAAATGAAGAAAGAGAAAAATCCTAGTAGAATATAGCAAAACATTGAAAAGGTTGAATAAAAAGATAGCTAAATATAAGAAAAATAAGAAAGGTGTGGAACCCAAGACCCATCAAATCAACCCTGACTACCTCTAAGCCACTTTATTCCCATTACGAACCCTATAAGGTTGCCGAGTTCTTCACCTGCAACCTTCTGGAGTTCGTGCAGAATATGGCTCACCTCAGTCTACTTCGCTGAAGCCCTACACTGTGACAGGGTATATGTTCCACTGTCTCTAGCTCCTCCACATCATCGCACGTCCTGCAAAAGTCTGACGCATCAGTTTTCCACTTGCTGATCATATTCTCTATTGTGAGGTAACCAGTTATCATGCCGACAATGATCTTTAGATTCACACGACTCATGCCCAGAAGATGCTTCGAATCTACTGGTTTAAGACTAGGCCATAACGCTCTAGATACCCTGCAGTCCGATCTACTCCCCCAAGCATCATTCATTCCATCTATAGTCTATTCCCTTATACCCATGCAATATGACCCAATCGGAATCCTAACCTATACCTCCACAAAAGACCTGTCCAACTCCAAGCCGAACTAGCTCATCGGCTATTTCGTTACCGAGAATATCGCACTGACCAGGAACACTCCATCACTAACCTGGACCTGACACAGTAACTTGTCATTGCCATCAATATTGCTAGACTATCCACATAGATAGTTACCTCAGTGTCCCTCTCAACATTCTTCTCCAGTAATCCTAGGGCCTTGTAAATGCCTAGAATTTCTGCCTGGAAAACGCTGCAACTATCAGACCATGAAGTAAACACCGCCCTTGAGCCTACTTCCGTATTTGAGCCATCCGCGAAGATAGCGCACCCTCCTTGGAGCTTCTCCGCTCCAATCCAGAGGTCCCTACTAGGGATTTAAATAACGGGAGTAGCCTCAAAGTCACTTATAGTACCTACGTAATCCGTTTGGGCGGCCGAGGATAATGTTCGATCAATCAACTTGACTTCATTAAGTATGCTAGCATGCCCCGCTGTGAAGCTCCCAATTCCTTCAGTCCAGTGCTGCCTGAGGTGTACTTCTCGCGGCACCCGTAATGCCAATTGAAGCACATCTCCGAACTTTAGAAAGAAGGTTCCTATACGTCCCTTTCCTCAACGAATTCCACCATACCGAATATCCGTAAGTGAGTACAGGTCTCACAACCGATGTGTACATACTATATACAATTACAAGTTTCAGAACCCAGTTCTTCCTTATAGAGTTCCTGCATGCATAGTAGGCATTAAGCCCCTTCCTGGCCCTTTCCTGAATATTTCTCCTCCAAGACAATTTGCTGCCATATGGCCCAAATGAGTTTACCGCCCATCTTACCTAGTCTCCACTGATCATCTCTTCTATCGCATTGATATCACCTCCTCTGGTCCAAACTTTAGGTTATCACTGACACCCATCCCATCAGATTCTACATCCTAACAGCCAGGGAAGCGAGTCTCCATCAGTAAGCTTAGGGACTCCGAGCCAGACTCCGTCCACGAGTTATCCGCCTGTTGTATATATCCAGGTGCCACCGGGTCCTTGGATAATACCTGTCTAAATTTAGAAAACTCGTTAACCGAGTCCACGGATTCACAGAAATTCTTCCATGATGTCCGTTTCGCCCGTCTTATGTCCTTCTATTACTTAATGAAGCTTTCCCTATAGCTGTCCCAGTCAGTCTGACTCCTCGTTTGCTTGGCACTATTAGGGTATAACGGTCTTCTACCCGTAGACCATTATACCCTAAGTTCACTGGTCCACCATTTCGGCTACCCTGTTTTGTCAGGATAAATCACCCGGCAGCTGAGCTCAAAGCTATTCTTAAGTACATCCGTGAAATTATTCACGACTCCCTCGATACTCTTCGCTGAATTTTTCCAGTCCTCAGTATCCCTTAAATCCCCTCGGTTGAAACAAAGTCAAGACTGAAGGATATCATGCTATAATCCGAAAAGGAATAATTCATAGCTACCCTCCAGTTCTTGACAAATTCACCTTGGTTCGCTAGTGTCACATCTATAACCGTTTCCCTATCTTTCGTTCTGAATGTGGGATCATTACCCCTACTACAGATATAAAGATTATAACTAGTTATAAATTTAAATAGTAACTCATCCCTCTTGTTGATGTCACTGCTTCCCCATTGGTAGTGGTGAGCATTCGCATCACATGCAAGAACCATGAACACTACTCTCCTCCTGCAGTGCTCCGCCAAATGCTGCAGAGCTATGCCCGCTGGATCGGCCGCCTCGTATCAGAATGGTTTCAACCTCTGGAATACAGATTTATTACCAAAAATTTTGCGATTGGCCCCACTGTGCAGTGTCGCTCAGGTTGTCGTTGATGATTTAAGTGACCTTTTTTCGGAGTTGTCTTCTTTGTATCAAAGCACCGTCAATAATGCTTACAAGACTATTGGGATTTAATACAAATTTCTCAATAATAAATAAGCAAATTAATACAAAGCTTTCTTTATCACTATAATGAGCATTATAATTAAGATAAATAACAGTTAAGAGATTTCAATCAAATTCATATAAAAGGGGCGTTACAAACTAGAAAATTTTAAAAACGTTATTTTAAACTTTAAAAAACTAGCTCATATACTATTTTTATAGAGTACATAGCTGTTTGATTCTTACTGATATAAACTGAAGTGTAAGTTATTAAAAGTCGTTGACTCTCATATTCAGACTCGCTTAAACTGTAATTCATTATTTCGCCATTATGGTGGTTAAGGGAGTGAGTAAATTCTAAAATAAATGCTATTATCATTTCAGCATTAGCCATAACCACATAGGACCATAGCTATTTCAGATGAAACAATTTCGTTTGTATGAATTTGAATTTAATTTAAATGATGCCCCAAAACTTTTACTTAGTATGTACAATCGCAGCTAATAAATTATTATCACGCAACTAATAAATTATTTGCAATTAACTGAGTTTTCAGTTTAGTTTTGGATGCACATTACCTTCGGGTGTCATGTTCTATTCCGTACTATTTTGTTCTATTATTTTATCCATAATTTTTTTATACTTAAATAGTAGAAGTTGTTGTTATTAGATTTCTGCCAACTATCAAGTCCTTGATAAAAGTACGTTTGTGGGTGTTAGTGTGCTTGTATGTTTGAATGAATGTATATAATAGGGTGGTACAACATTATATAAAAATCCAAAGTATATCGCATATTTAAACGTACCTAAAATTATGATTATGACATCTTTTAGAACATCTATACCAAATTTCAACTTCTTATGATGATTGGAACAGAATGCTACACGGTCATTTAAGTTGATTATCCCAGAACAAATCTTCAAAAATTCGTTGTCACCAAAATCAATGATATATACTTTAAACAAAAGCTAATAAAAAATTGTTATACCCATATTTCGTAATTTTTCCAAAAAAGTTAATGTGAACGAAAAATTTACATTTTATTAAAAATTTGTAAATAGTTTTATTTTTTATTTCTAAATATATATTTTGTTATATGAATTCTTTTTATTCAAATGGCGTTTTTGTCCTTCTTATTAACTTATTATTTTTCTTTAGCTATCGTTTGATGTATATATCGTTAATATTGGTGGGAAAACAATCTTAAGATTCGTTCTAGGATCATCAATATAAATAGTCGTTATGTTTAAATGAGTCTCCTTTCATAATTTTAGGTACGTTTAGAGGTAGCTCATAAAAAAGAATTTTGGACTACCCTAATATATATATATATATATATATTCCTTTTAATACATTTAAACGAGTTTGTAGGTATTTTTGTTTTTTTTTTTCACTTATTTGAACATGATTTTAAAAGTTCTCGCGTATAAATAGCAATATATTATGAAAATAACCACAAAAAGTTTCATGAATGCATTAGTTTTGGAATGGGATACAATGGTTTTGGGTGTGAATTGTACTAAAATTTTAAAGCACATTCAAATCTTTTTCTATGTTATTATTATTTTTGTTTTGGGCAAAATAACAACGAAAAAGTTTAGCAGCACATTTTTAACTTTGTTTTTGTGAAATTAATACTTTTTATTTAATTTAAAAAGTTGTTTGATATTAAGGAATCTACCTTAACTACTGTATGTAAATGATTACGTATGTACATTAGAGTGTCTCGTTGAAAAAATTTTCATATTAATGAACTGAGTATGGAAAAAATATTAAAAAATTTTTAAAATTGATCTTCAGTTCCCTACTATCGATTAAAAATCATGGGTCTAGGACATTTTGTCTAAATAAAAGTTTTGAGTTTTGTCTCGAAATAGGTATCAAAATACTCGTAACTTTAAGCCTGTTATGAAGAAAAAAATATATATTTTTTTTTTAATTTTTGGCCCATAAACCGTCATTTTAGTACATTTTTGTTTGAAAAATAGATAAGAATTTTTTAATTTTGTTCTTTTAATGGGTAAAATATTCCAAATTTGCATTGTGGTAAGTACGACTCATAATACATATGTTATTTTCAAAAATTTTCTCTACCAAAATGCACTAAAAAGTCTTTTAAAGAAAAAAAATCTCATGGGAAAATTAAAAAAAAAAAAATTCCATAACATGAAGAAAATTATAAAATTTTTGAGAACCATTTCGAGAAAAAACTCGATTTTTTTACCCAAAATGTGTCAGACTTGAGATTTTCAATCGCTGTTTGGGACTGAAGGTGAATTTTAAAACTTTCTTACATTAAAGCAGGTCGATCTCCATACAAAAAAATAATAATAATAAATTGTGCCATTCTCCCCCTAGAATGAAAATAATTGAAAAAAAGAGGGGGATGTATCCAAGATACAAGAAGTGACATCGAGAATTTGATGTAGGCTTCAAAAATCACCAAAAAGAAAATTTAAGAGGTTGTCAAACCATTGACAACGACATGCCACATTCTAAAATCGGACTTAAAATGGTGATGCTACACATAAAAAACAAAAAGGACGGTATTTTTGGGGATGGCAAAAAAATATTTTTTGCATTTATGGAAATCTCACTAGGGAATGACTGGCATAACTTTTTTTCCGAGCCACCCTAATGTACATACTCATCTTACTTGTATGATAATATTATGTTTCTATATGTTATTGTACTCGTATTATCCAGATTTTTCAATGTGTTATATACATATGTTTTCTGATTTTGATTAAAGACATGTGCTGAAAGTTAAATAAGATACAAATATACATAGCAACAACATCAACAGAAACTTGAAAAATTACTACTACAGCAACATCAAGGTAATAAATTTCCCAGTTCTTCGCTGGAAAAAAATAAAACTTTTTTCTTTGGCGTGCTTTTAGAATTTCGTTATTTTTGACTTATAATATGGTTGCGGATATGAGTATATGTATCTGTTCGTCTGAAAGTAAATACTTCTAAGTTCTTATAAAACAAGACTAAAAATTAATTTAATTGAAGTATTTTTAAGATATTTTTTTTCTGCTAAAATGCCAAGACTAGCAAATAAAAATATCAGTTTAAAAAAATAATCCTTAGTCCAGTCATTGCAGTAAATTAAATTAAAAAGTGTGCCAAACATTTTTTAACAATCAGAATGTGTGTTCTATACAAAAAAAAAAAAAAAAAAAACCTCCAGTAGTTCATGTCATTCTCCAGAATGGTAAGCGTATGGACAATTATGTTCTAAACTTAATAATTTACAGGAATATCTTGGCGTATCTTGAATTTTCAAATAAATTTTTTGTTTTATAAATTATGCTTATAAGATCTCTATCAAGCATTAAAAGAAATTCTAAAGTATCTATTGTGGTTTTAAAACGATTATAAATTTGATATTTGCTATCAGAGCTCACTTAACATTTTTAAGGGTGGTGTATTTGAAAAATTCGTGATACGCGTTTTCTATATTAAGCCAATGAAATATTGCGTAAATTTGAAATTGTTAACTTCGAAATATTTCACCTTTTTGGAAGTTTTTTAGGCATATCTAAATATTTCTAAAAACCGCAATTATTTTGTATAATACTTCGACTTACATTGAATATTTTCCGATACAAATTTGTGAAAAACAAAACCAATTTATGTGAAAAATTTTTCAATATGAGAAGAAGTGTTTTAGAAAAGAGGGCCATCAATTTTAATATAAAATCAAAAAGAGTTAATTGAAGAATTTTAGACAATAAGTTTTTCTGTGCAGAAGTTCAATTTTGATCATTTGTGATGTCTGTAAACAATATAGGACCGAAACTATTAGGAAAAATTTATTCGAGATAAAATTTTTATAATTATATCAGGTATTAGAGTACTTTGTGACAGGGTCCATAGTTCCGTAGTATGAAATTGCTATCTATACTAGCTTTGTTCCCATATAATGAATCGGAAGAAACACAGGAATTATCGTAAAAATATACAACTTGTTACAGCGGTGTCTTATGGCAAAATTAAAAAAAATAAAAATTTTCATCCAAATCCTTCCCATCTTCCATATAAACTTAATTTTCAAAATTACAATTATAACCAGATTGTAACCCAAATTGATACATTGTTATATATTTGGGTTATATAGATATCGCTCATTTACTGCAACAACGTCATAACTCAAAAAATCTATTTTTCAGGAGAAGCATTCTCAGTTTTTAAGTTGATATATATTCTTTAAAAATGTTAATGGAAATAGTATTTATTATGGTCAAATTTAATCTTTACACAATAGCCGACGCACAAATAAAATAATACGTTGTTACAAATAATGCACAATAGAAAAACTCGTACGCATGACTGTCAGTTAATAAAATATATTATTTACTACGCATTAGTAGCGCATGTAAACCTTGTGCACAAAGACCTGTATTTTTTTAAGCTACTTTGATGAAATTTTAAAGCTAATTTGATAAAACGTAACACATGAGACTACTTTGATTCATGGATACAACTCTTTTGAAATTAGATATGAACGGTAGATTATTTCCTAAAATACGATTTATGTTACTAAAGAGTTAAATGAATACATGCATCAATAGTATAGAGCAAGACATTCCCAATGAAGCCTTAAAATCTAAAGTGCGATACGGGATATTCAAACTTTAATAAAGAGTATTAAAAAAATTTACAAAATTTGATTAAAATCTTAATTCAAAAAAGTGTTAATTAAATCACGAGAGTATTAATCCGATTTTTGTTTAAGTTGCACTTGGATGTTCCCGTTGACACCAACCCTAACTTCTCACTAGATTTATCAGTGAGTGTCATGGAGGCAGTCTAAATCATGGAAGATTTGTATACAGAGAAAGCAACTTGTACAATAGCTATTTACTGGGCAGCCCATATGTTCCGAAATAGGTCCAATCATATAGTGCCTATGAGAAGTCTTATCGAGATTTTATCAAAAGATAATAAAAGATAATAGTGCTCTAATTTCCTCGCGAGACCGGTGGGTCCAGAACATTCTTGATATTGTGATTGAAGACCACCTAAGTGTCATTTCGCTAACTGCTCATTCGTCAAGAGTATTACATACATCGTCTTGTCTAAGAACGATGCGTTGACTGTGAATTCATCGGCTCTTGTTGCCCTGAATATCCGAAACCCATAAAAATCCATATAAACTTTATCTGGTGGAGTTTTAGCTGAGCTATGAAGCGCATACAATCGTTAATACATTTTGACCTTAATTGCAACAAGACTGTCCACATGTTCGAAATTTAGAAATTTAATTCCAATTTTCCAAAATTCCAGAGTTTGGTAATCTGAGAGATATCAGAGTAGAGATATGTGTTTTCTTGTCTACTATCTTCCACTATACTCTGTATGTAAGAATAGACATAATGACCGCAGTAAACATCCAGCGAATGATATACAATTTTAGACTCCGCCTTTTTCCGAAAGTTATCTTGCATGTGTACATACACATAGAGCCTTCTACATTCAACTCTCAGTATTTCGTTTCCACGTGAGTCCATGTAGAATTTATTCCCACGCCGTTTTCCTTGGCTAATGTTAGTAAGACGCCTAGAGTTCACTTATCGAAGATAGACGTCATTAGCGTATGTTACTACATTAGTGCCTTTTTAAGTGGTATAAAGCGGATTTTATTTACGATAAGGAGGGATTACATCTTTTCCTCCCTGCGGAGCGCCGCTTATCACTACCTTTCTTGAGCTACTTATACCCAAATTGGAATTAATGAACCTGCCCTTCAACATGTATCCTGTTCAGTTATTTATCCGCTGATCAACTCCTAAGTCATATAGTGCCTCAGGTGTTAACGATATATTACCATTATTGAAGGCACCCTCTATATTTAGGAAGAATATTATCAGATATTCCTTATTGTCGAGTGTATCCTCAGTAGTACCAAGAGCATCGTGCAGTCCCGTTTCCAATGATCTTCAGGTGGGCGTATTGTGTCCTTCAGAGGATGCCTCTGACATAGAAATCAATTAGTCTTTCCAAAGTTTTAAACAAAAATGATGACAGATTAATTGGCCTATAATCATTTGCAGTACTGTGGTTTATTTTTCCTGTTTTAGAAATATATACCACTGTTACCTCTCTAAATTCCATAGGAATATTTTCCAGTTCGAGACTACCTCTAAAGATCAGAATCAGCCATGGCATGATAACCGACAAGGACTTCTGCAATAACGCCGGGAAATTACTCCAATGTAATCTCATTTACATTGGAGTAATCTCATTTACATTGGAGATTACTAATTCACTTAATTGCATGGGAGACGCAGAGAGTTTTCCTAATTCGGATTCCTCATTTGTGTCTCGTCTCTACAATCCTGAAATTCCAGAATATCTATAGTATTTTCAGTAAAAGTACCATCCGGGTTCATCAGAAATCCAGGCGTGGCAGAATTTTAGATAGTACCTTTCGTAGCCTAGATACATCCGTGGTACTTTCCAACTCTCCACGGAAACGTTCTCATGTTTACTTCTTCTGGTCTCTCTTTTAAAATTATTGAAGCTGCGACGATAGTTCTCTCAGTTCCTTGAATAGCTTTTGCTTTATTGAAAAGTTCTCTATATTCCTTCCTTAAGTATATAAGTCTAGAACATCACAATTACTGAACTTTCCTAGAATCTTGCTGTACCTTACATGAAGCTTGATAAGATTCTTTTAGTGTGCTACTTAAACGACTCATTGAGTCATCTAGAATATTGCTGAAAGGCATCCACAAAGAGTATGGTGGACATTGGCATCGCATTTTAGGACGAGAACGTTGCCCCTTGCATTGAGCAGTTTATGAGTGCTCGTACGGATTGCATCATATGGTATTTACGCAGATAAAATAATAGGAGCTGCTTGTCGCTCTAGCGCTGCTACCATTAAATCGTACGAGCAGTAATTGGATAAGAGAGAAAGTTTAATATCTCTCGTGACAAGGATACAACTTCTAGTTTTAACTTCTGTCCGAGTACATAGTTTCCTGATCGGACGCCTCGAACTTTATTGGCTACAAGCAAGGGTTCTTGGATTTAGGCCACGCGGATAAACTTCTTCTCCATGGAACGCAGCAAATCATACGTCGCTGATTCGAAGTGATGCGTCACAGAGGATGCCTTATAAATGTCTTCCTCATCTGTCTCGTAGAGGTTTAAATCCCTGAGACTTTCGAGGTGGTTAGTAGACTCCCCGTCGCTGTGTGTACTGTACAAGTTATCTTATCTAGTCAGAAATCTGTCCTTTCTGTACTAGTAGCAGAACTATCTATCAGCCTTGGACCCATTCATTCGTAGTTACAGTAGCTCTATTGTTGTCATATTCATAGTTTTGTGGGGGGTGCTTAGCATTTTATGCCTTTGGTGGAAAAGAGTGTGCCGGATTTTGTTGGGTGTTTAACATGTTTGAATATCCAAGGTGTCAGTATTTTATCGCTGGTATATGAAAACATTATTTCCTTCAAAATTTGTCGAAATACTATGTATCGGTCCTAGCCTTTGTTTCCAAAAGCATCTCCTGGCAGTATAGAGAATGTAAATATGGATAAAAGGGCTGAATAACACTTCTCAATTCATCCAAATTACTCATATTAACTTAGTCTTGAGAAACAACTTATTCTATTAAATTCGAGTACAGTGGAAGTACACCTGCTTAAATTTAGACGTACTTTTTTATTTTTCTTGGAAATAAATGAATTTTTACAGACCTGTAGGTTTTTACTCCGGTCTTAACTTCTCTGCTTTGGATTATACAAGTGGTTATCTTAATACTCAATGATTAAAGAATGAGAAACGGCCGCATTCTGGATTTGGGAAGTTATGCCTTTGAGACGGACCTGAAACTGGTTGGTTGGTTGGTTGGTTCACGTGGTAGCCCGTAATCTTACGGGCAATCAATTAGACTCGTTAGAATCCGTTTTGATGGAACCACACTACTCGCCAGGTGAATTAGTTGTATTGAGTCTGTAATGAGATAGAAATGTAGGGAAGAAACAATGAGAACATAAATTAATTAGATCCAGCCTGTAGCAATGAGATATTTAATGATGTCACTGAGTCTAGTGTCAGATATCTCACAGAGGTTGTCTAATTGGTGCCCTCCCAGAAATTTATGTCTGCTTGCGTTCAAGGCAGGGCATTCACATAGAAGATGAAAAACTGTCTCCTCCTTCCCGCGATTGCCACAACTACGACAATATTCATTGTAAGGGAGACCAAGTCTACTTGCATGTTTTCCGATCGTCCAGTGACCTGTAAACAATGCTATTAGTCTCGAGATGTCTTTGCGTTTGTAGCCAATGAGTTGCATTGAGCGTTTCTCGTTGTAGGTAGGCCACGTTTCTTTCGCGACTCTACATTTGTCCAGATTTCGTCATCTATTTTCCGCCTTTTCTAAAAAGTGTTTTTGGATTCTGCTTTTGACTGTTCCTAACGGGATTGCAACAGAAACCGATAAGGAGGCATTCATAGCAGAGCCTGCCCGGACTAATTCGTCTGCCTGTTTATTACCATAGTAGTCCCTATGCGCAGGAACCCAGATTATAGTAATGTCATACAGTCGACTTAGTCCAAACAGTTCCTCTTTACACTGTCTGACAAGAATAGAGGTAGTTTTCGGTGATTTGAGCGATAGTATTGCCGCTTGACTGTCGACAAATAAACCAATATTTCCTTGAATATTTCTATCGCGAATTAGTTTACACACTTCCCTGACCGCTAGTATTTCCGCTTAGAATATGCTTGCCTCGTCAGGGAGTCTACATGAGTGTCTAATTCCAAGATCATTAGAGAAGACACCAGAGCCGACACCGCAGTTCATCTTTGAGCCGTTAGTGTATATCCTAGTTCCAAATTGTTCAAGAAGATTACCCCTTCTCCATTCACTCCTGGTGGGGAATAGGACTTTAATAGTATTTCCGAAGTCCATGTGGGGAATCATATAGTCGGTAAATTGATTGAATTGCGGGGGTATTAAATTTAATATCCTCGCGTGCCCATACGTTCTTGATCTCCAGCTTTTCGTTGCAGATCGCACTATTAACTGGTGATTCAATTATGTATAGGTCTATAGGTGTTAGGTGCAATATAGTGTTCAGAGCTTCTGATGGACTAGTACGTAATGCACCTGCAATGTCAACGGAAGCGGATCTTTGTATCCTGTAAAGCTGATCCACCACATATCTCTTACTAGTAGCGGTCCACCACACAAGAGATCCATATACAAGAATAGGCCATACTATTGCAGTGTATAGCCATTTTGTCAATTTTGGACTCAGACCCCATTTCACACTGAACATCTTTCTACAGGTGTAGTATGCTACCGTAGCCTTACTAACCCTATGTTGAATGTTCAGTTTCCATGAAAGCTTAGAGTCCAAAATAATGCCCAAGTATTTTGCATTGTTCGATAAGGTGAGTTCACAGTATTCTAACCGTGGTAGTCTGAAGCTCGGAATCTTGGTCTTTGTGGTGAAAAGTACCAGCTCTGTCTTGCCCGGATTCACTCCTAGTCCACATTCTTTGGCCCAGTCACTAAGTCTCTCCAGAGTTTTCAGCAGAAAAGATGAGAGACTAATCGGACGGAAGTCCTTTGCATTCTCATGACTTCTTTTTCCGATTTTTGGAATGAACACTACCTTTACTCTCCTCCAGTTCCGGGGAACATAGATGAGGGTTAGGCAGAGTTCAAAGATTCTATGTAACCAGGGTATGATGTATACCTATGCACTTTGCAGCATCCGTGGTATAATACCTTCAGGCCCTGCAGTTTTGTACGGAGAGAAGCTATCCATTGCCCATGAAATTTTCTCAACGGATATTATGTCATCCTCGATTCCTTGCGAGGATTTAATGTGCCCCATCTTCTGGTCTGTAATATCAGTGCAGCCAGGAAAATGAGTATTAAGTAAAATGTCCAAAGATTCCGCCGACGATTCTGACCATGAGCCATCCATCCTTTTAATATATGATGGATTATTATGACCATTTGCCAAAACCCTACTGAGTCTAGCAGATTCCTTGGTATTGTCGATAGATTCGCAGAAGCCTTTCCATGAGTCTCTTTTTGCGATCTTTATTGCTTTCTTATATTCTCTACGCTTATCGTGATACAACTGCCACGATTTTGTTCTGTAGCCAATATTGAAAGCATTGCGTGCCTCCTTGCGTAGCTTCGAGATTTCCTTATTCCACCAGGGATAGAAGCTCTTTTTAGCCTTCGTCATTGGACAGGATATATTAAAAGCTTTAACAATTTCCTTGCCTAATGTACTTTCAATTTGGTCAAGACCCTCAGTCGTTGCTTCGACTGGAGGTATTTTTTTCAGTTTGTGCATGAGAATCCCATTGAACTTAGTCCAGTTCGTTCGTCTTGGGTTTCTGAAAGTTGACGCTGTTTCCTTGCAGACGAGTCCAATGTCGAAAAGTATCCAGCAATGATCCGAAAAGGATTTCTCTTTGGATACTCTCCACCTATCAACTGATAAATTGGATCTGTCTTTCGTAAGTGTAATGTCTAGCACCTCTTCCCATCCATTATGGTTCACCGAGCTCGGAAAAACGAATGTGGGATCGTTGCCAGAGTTGCATATGGTCAAGTGGTTTGTATTAATGAAATCAAATAGACACTCACCTCTGTCGTTGATTTCAGTGCTGCCCCATATTGTATGCCTTGACTTTGCATCACAGCCAAGGATAATGTCATCTTGAGGCTTTATAGAGGCCAGAAACGCCTTCACTTCGTCTGGCGGAGCTGGCTTGTCGTGTGCCATATAGCTGGAGGCGATCAGGAAACTCCTGTTTCGCATTAATTCGACCCTTACGACTGTCAGGTCTGCTGAGCTATACTGTGAGCAAAGAAATATATTTATGTGTTTTTTAGCAATAAGACAAGATCTTGGCTTACCTTTATCTTTTACATATAGTGTTTTATATGTTGAAGTCGGGAACCCTTTGACTTGGGAGTTAGAAACCCAGGGTTCCTGGACTATAGCGATGTCGAGGTCCTTTTCCGCTAAAAGAAGCCTCAGATTGTCTGTAGCACATCTTGAATGCTACAGATTAATTTGCACGATTTTCATCGTCGGTTGTGGGGTTTTTTGCAGGTTCGCTTAGCTGCATGTCTGTCAGCAGATTGTTGGCTACTTCCAACTCGTCTGCTTCGCCAGCTCCTGGACCTGTGGGACGGAACACCTTAACCTTGGCGTCCCTAACCCCAAAGTACAGTTCTAGCCCCGCCTTCTCTAGCTCAACTGCACTATTTTCTGAGACGGCGAAGATAATGCACTTGTTGTTGTCCCCATGATCTTCTGAACGGATGACTGTCCAGTCACTCATGGGGATACTGGGGTTCTGCAGCTTCAGACACTCCAGTATTTTCTGGTTATCGCAGCTCAACTTCGGTAACCAAACCTATGCCCATGGTCTCCTAGGGATTTCCCCCGCTGGGATAAGGTTAAGGCTTAAGTCTTCCCATGCATCGCTAATCTTTGCGATGCATTTGCTGAGGAATTCTTTAGAGAACACGTCCAAGCATTTGATTATCCTCTAGCCCCGGTGTATCTCACCAGAGTCAAAACGAGGAAGTGTAGAGTCTTTGTTGGTGAGTACGTGTTCCATCACGAGTTCAGCCAATTTAGACTCTATAGCACCCCATTCTGCTGTAGTTGGCCAGCGCCATCAGCAAGTGATCTTTAACCACCTCGTTAAACGGCCAAACAATATGTAATTTTCATATTCAATATTGAATATTACTGATTTTTACATCTGATTTGTTTTTCAAAAATTAATATATTTAGTTGGACAAATTTTATTTTGGCTGGACACTGGACAATCATCAAAAAAAAAAAAAAAAAAAACTGAAGAATCCAGCCGTATCCCGCCTGTCTGGCAACACTATTCCATATAAAGGTTATTTTCCACTTTAAAAAAAACATATAAATTGCTATACTTTTCCAGTATATATAATATAAAATTAAATAAGTATTAACGCAACACTTAATAAAACGCGACAAAACAAACTGAAAAAAATTGGTTTTTGTCGGTACATAAAAGAAAAATTACCATTATGAAAAAATACGTAATAGAGGATATTGTATTTTATGTTGTTTTATGAAGAAATTTTGTAAAGAATTTTGCTTTATCTAAAATAGTGCAAGAAAAATATATAATTTTTGCAAAAAGTAAATTGAAGGGTTTTTATTAATTTCGAAAATCAAAACACTGCGAATAATCTAAAAATCACTATATTAGATATTTCTGAAGTGTTGTGATCCATTGAAACCTTTGAAAAATATGACAAAATCGACGGTTCGATAAGCTACAAATAAGTCAAAAACATCAGAAATGGTACAATGAATCGACTATGGAAGCTGACCAACATAGTCAACTATCATAAGATTGCTCCAGATAGTCTTTAATCATTGAGTATTAAGATAACCACATGTATAATCCAAAGCAGAGAAGTTAAGACCGGAGTAGAAACCTACAGGTCTGTAAAAATTCATTTATTTCCAAGAAAAATAAAAAAGTACGTCTAAATTTAAGCAGGTGTACTTCCACTGTACTCGAAATTAATAGAATAAGTTGTTTCTCAAGACTAAGTTAATATGAGTAATTTGGATGAATTGAGAATTGTTATTCAGCCCTTTTATCCATATTTACATTCTCTATACTGCCAGGAGATGCTTTTCGAAACAAAGGCTAGGACCGATACATTAAGTTAATGGTATAATAAGATAGTATGTCGACAAATTCTGAAGGAAATAATGTTTTCATATACCAGCGATAAAATACTGACACCTTGGATATTCAAACATGTTAAACACCCAACAAAATCCTAAAAATTAATGGTATCAATCATGGACAAGACCTCACAGTGCCATGATCTTAAAAATTATGAAAAATGTAGCAATGGGAAAAATATCGGGGACGCCGAGAGAAACTCTCATGTGCAATCTTGAAACCTTGGACAGCAATGCCAATGCTAATAATATACAAGCCCATTTGTTTAACTCCAATAATAAGCCTAAAATCATCTGAAGTGATCAGAAGCATTGGAATTGTCACAGAATATGAAGTTCAACAGTGTTCAATTAGTTTTGTTGCTAAAATTTTTTACTTTTGAGTATATTTAATACTAGTTATTTATACTCGGCGTTGCCCAGGTTTTATATATTAAAAGACATTAAAATAAAACTTATATTAAGTGGTTATTCCTTAGAATCAAAGCTTAATTGCAAATTTATAGAGTCATAACATTAAAAGCTTTCGCAATTTGTTGGAATAACTTTCTATAAAACTAAATAGTTGGATAAAAAATGCAGTTCCTTGAGACCATATTAAAAATGATTATTTTAACCTCCATAACCTATGATTCTGGAAAGTTTAAACTTTGTGTGATGTATTTTCCTATCAAGTTTCGTAGTTGAGATGGAAAAAGGGGCGGATATGCGAGGAATTAATATATACAGAGCTATTATAGTGAAAGTCTTAAAACTTATTGGAAATATTATTTCTTATCTAACTACTTAGTTACCATGAGTTATTATATTAGATTATTGCATATCAAGAGAACTGTTTTAGTAATAGCCTTCTTTGGAAACTACATCAAATGGATTAGTTAAAAATTAAGGCGAATACAATCTAATCTAGGAATTGTACGTAGGCTGATCGATTATTCGACTTTTTGGAGAAACCGGGTTTCGAATAGTTGGAATTTAACCGGTTTTTTTTTGCAGAAGAAAATATTTGCATTAAAAGAACATATTTCTCTAAAAAATTCAACGAATCTTATAATATTCAAGTTAAAATTTATGATATATAATTATTTTATGAAACAAATTTTAAATAAGGTAAGAAACAATGACTTAATATGGAAGAAATAAATTTTAAAGGTAGACCTCATTCTAGCACTACTCCTTTAAAAAAAATGTAATTAGCTATTTCTACAAATATTGAATTAATAAAAAACTCAAAATATTTAAATTGTTTGTAAGAGTGTTACAGGTATTACAAGTCAAAAAACGAATTTCATTGATGTGCGTATTTCATTTAATATAATTATTACTTTAATATTTGTTTAAACTTATAAGCACTGTTGCCAGATTTGATGATTTATCTTCATTTTGACAATTTTTGGTTCTAAAAAATGGGCTGTTGACCATTTGACGACTTTCGTCCTAAATTTGTAAATTAGTTGGTACATAAATATCAACAATTAAAATAGAAAACTTCTTCAATTTGCCAATTTAAATTGTTCATTTATAGAAGAAATTTAAGAGAACCGATATATTATATTCGATTCAATTATTTACACAAAATGTAAATAAACACTTTACAAAAGGGTAAAACCTTTTTGCAATTTTTATTTTTTCTTTAAAAGTCATAAAAAATTACATATTCATCATTTTAGGCATACATTATCAGACTTAGTAGATAATACTTGACTTTCATAATACGCGGACAATATTAAATAAATGTAATGGCTATTAATTTCTTTATAATTTAAAATTTTCTAATAAATAAAATATATTTTTCATCAAAAAAAAAAAATATATATATATATTCAGTAACATATAGAAAACCTAAACTTTGACGATTTCAAATAGTCGATTTGACTAAGTATTTTGACGTTTTTTTTTCTTTTATCTCAAAATTTTACAATTTTCCATCACATTTACATGGTTATATTTATATTAGCTTTATGAATATTAATCAATTAAAAAAATTTTCCTGAACTTTAGTTCAAATATTATTATTTATTACATAGGCTTTTTGAAATCATATGTTGTTTTTAAAACGGGTTTTTTGTTTTTAAACAACCGGTTTATTCAGCATTTCAACAAAACCGTCAGCACCTAAACCGAAAAACCGGTTTTTAAACCCGTTGGAAACCCGAGTCGATCATCCTAATTATACCACAATAGCAAAGTGATATGCCTGTTGGTCAACCTCCAGTAAGCATGGATAATGTGACTAAAAATTTTTTCTTCAAATTTTGTGATTCTAATCCAAATCTCAAAGTATCTCAAATAGAGAACGTCAAGGATATGAGATAAAATATGTCGCCAAAGATACAATTTTTGTATTCACAATTGGATTTTCACAAAAAATTTTGAGTCCTTACTGACGAATATTTTGAGCGTTTTCTTCAATGCATGTACAGAAAAATGATATTAAGGAAAGTTCCATCCCAAAAAGTTAGCTGACTACAGTTCGACTTAAAAAAAAGAGATGAAATTTTAATTCGTATTTCATAAAAAAGTTAGCTGTTGCAAATTGTTAAATTTTTTGGAAAAGTTGGTTTTTAGTGTAACTAAATATTATATATGTCATATATTCTTTGTTAGTTCAGATAAAGTACAAGCAATTTTAGATTTTAATAAAATCAATTCCCACATTTGCCAAATTGGAAATTTTTTATTGTGCTCCCATTTATCGTCCGTCAGATAATCAATTTTCCACTCACTTCCGTTTCAGAAAACATATTCTGTTTGTTAATCAAAGCTTTGAAATTTGAAAACATATGGGATAGACTCAAAATTTTGATACGAAATAGAAAAAAATTAGAAGGATATAGATTGGTTTCTATTAAAAAATTAGATTTGAATTCTTCTTAGGACTGATATCTAAATAAATGTATATAATATTTATATGTTTTTATTTAGTAGAGAATGAGCTGTTAAGCATTTTTAACGATAATAGTGAAATCGGACGAGAAATATAAAATTAGCAAACCTTTTAGAAACGTTCATATCAAATGTTAAGAGCCACATATCCATTACTGAAGGGCCTGCACAGAAAAAATTTTGGCTAAAATTTTTCTAAATAAATCATTATTTGGATTTAAATTAAATTTAATAAAAAATAATATTTAGTTTTTCTATTCTATTTTATTGCACAGAAAAAAATTATGTCTAGAATTTTTTAAATAAATCATTATTTAACTTTAAATAAAATTTTATAAAATAAATTGTTTGATTTTAATATATTATTTTATTGCTTGTAAATTCATTCTAAACTAATACGAAAAACAATAACAATTTATTGTTTTTTGACAATTAAAAATATATAAGTAAATAAATTTATAAAAATGTTGACACAAAAAAAATATAAAATCCATCATTTGCAGGATTCCAAAGGTAAATTACCCTAATTTTCGTATATAATTCATTACCAAATATGTATAGTGATTTATTTTTGTATTTTTGTTCTAGATGAATCCGTGAAATATCTAAGTTTTGTAAGTGGTTTTGACCACTAATGAAATTTGGTAATAGTGTCGTTTCTTCTTTTATTTCATATATATCTTTTTATTCATATATCTATATTAATTATGACACCATTATTTTTCACCAGCATAATTACACATTATCTACATACTCTACACTGTGTATTACCGTTAAACTATATTCCATCTTAAAAAGTCTCCATTTTTAGTTAGCATTATATAAAAGTTTCGCTTCTCTACACCAAATTTTCATATATGCATTTACATGGTAAAATACAATACTAACATTCGATCCAAATTATTGTATATATTATAGAAAATGTAAAAAAAAATAAAAATATTAAATAAAAAAAAAATTGTTTGAAAATCTGCAAAAAATGTAATATTCTTTTTATTGATTTTAATAAACCATATTATTGAATTTCTTAAGAATTTTCAAATATTCAAATTTATAAATAGTAAATATATTTTAATAAGAAAAAAAATTTTAATTTTTTCAATAAAATATTTACGAATTTGAATATATGATTTTACTAATTCAGTGATAGGTCCGATTTCAGTAAAATATATAATTAGTTTTATGAATTTAGTAATAGAATACAAAATTTAATTTTTTCTGTGTGTGGGATACTATTGTGAGATTTTTTGAGTTAAAAAGATTTACAGAATTATTTCCAATGAATATATCTTCAGCTAAAATTCATAACTGCCAATCAATACTACTTAAAAATTTACAGGAGAGATAAATAACTTCATAAGTTTCTAAAAACGATTTGGTTACAACGACATGGTTATATGTAGAAAATAAAACTTACTTGTTGTTGCTCCCTTTTGAGGTTCTTTAATAAAGTCGGTATTTTTGATAATAGAGGCCTAAAATTTTATTATTACATATTTTAAATATTACATATTTTAATGTCACATTATCAATAACAAAAAAAAAAAAAAGTTTTTTGTTTTTAATTTTTTGGTTGATTTGCCCTTTTACATTTCAGGTGGAGATATATTGGAAAGCCATTTCAACTTCAGTAGTCAGTGTGGCGAAAATGGAATAAGGGCATATATCCGTAGCAGCGAATGTTTTCGGCCTGTTCTGAATTATTGGTGAAAATCTATTAAGATAATTCTTTCAGTACAAATGCTAAATTTTTTAAATGTTTTTTTTTTTTGCGAATGGACACAATGTGACATTGAAGAAGTATATTTAAATGACCTGGTGTAGATCGTAGGCCTGACTGAGTAGTTCGTTTTGTCATTTTTAGAATTTCCAGTATGCAATCATCATTTGAAAGCATCCACAAAAAACGTTTCTCCTTTTTAAATTCTTAAAAAGTAACAAAAGAATTTTTGTTCCTTCTAAAGTATATACATACAGATCACAAAAGCTATGTGAATTAACGCAAAGACTGCATGAAAAATAAAATAAAATATTTCTTTACAAAATGTAAGCTTAACCAAACAGTTTAAACTTCCTTTCGGAGAACATAATATATTTCTGCCAAATATGTGCATTGGTTCAGTAGTTTTCATGTAATGTCGTCCCAAATATGTATTATGATAAATAAATCACAAAACTTTACGTATAAAAATAAGCGCAAAAAGGTGCGAGACATTTAATGAAAAGGATGTATCAGCATTAGCTATTTCCGTACTATACATATGTGTATTAAAAAGCCTCACGAAAAAAGGGTTGCAAATATACCCCTCTAAAAGTAAAGATTGGTCTGTACTTATATGATTCCCAAAATATTACGTGAGCTGGACTAATTTCAAAACATCTAAAAATAAGTATTTCTTTCAATATTATTATCAGAATTTTCGTTTGAAAAAAATTAACTTCAAATTATAAGGCTTGGAATATTCATTTAAATAAATGTTATGTAACTTTTCAGTCGCAAAATATTAAGATTATTTAAATATTTTTCAGACATTTTTAACATATATTAGGTTTTAATGTACCATTGGAATAATCTATCCTGATACTCTTGAATCTTACATGTAGTTAACTCCTTAACAGCAAGAGGTTCAATTTTATGCATTTAGTTCCCAAAAGGTTAAATTAGCAATTTTTGAAAATAACTCGCATGGAAGTATTCATTATACTTAAATATTAATAAATTTATGAAAAATATAATAAGATCCTTTAAAACCGCGATAATAATCGAATTAAAGAGATTTTTGAAATTTAGTCTCTATTTTTTATAGATTTTTTTATAGTTTTTATGATAAATGTGTGCTTTTGGCGGAATTTATTTTCTTAACTAACCATTTATTTGACATAAAAATTAAAATTACTTGTGAAACTAAACGGTTAAATGAATACTTGCGTCAATAGTATTGAATGAGACCTTTCCAATGATGCTATAAAATATAAATTACGATGGAAAATTTCCAAAATATTCAAACTGCATAAAAGAGTATTTAAAATAAAATCATAGAAAATTTTACTAAAAATTTAATTTCGCGAGAATGAAAAGTAATTTTAAGAATTACTTTTACTCATCATGAATTAAACGTCACTTGTCTATCATATGATGTAATTTTTTTTGACAAAAAATTAAAAATTATGTACGCTGTTGATCGAAAACCATATTTGTGGAAGTATTTTAAAAATACTTCGCGACTGACGTGCGAAATATTTTGCGAATTAGTTTAAAACATATCAGTCTTTAATTTTATGGGGGTACATTTTTAACGTTTTTTGTCTGCTAACAAATCAGGATACTTTAATTTGTATATGAACTGATTCAGTGGTTAAGTGAAAAAATTAGAAAAGTTAAATATATTAATTAATTTCAAAAAATGGACGTAAAAAGTGAAAACAGGTCATATAAGCCATAGTTCATTTCGGACTCTATTTGCGCCAAATAATTTATTTGAATCTATTCAGGAGGTGGGTAAAAAAAGAGAAAAATTATGTCAAATAATTTGTTAGAAAAGGTATGCGTGAAAAGGGGCGTGGTATCTAAAAATAAATTGTATAAGCTGTAGTTCATTCAGAACTATACGTGTGCCATATTTTATGTGAAGCAATTCAGTAGTTGAGTCAAAAAATTAGCAAAATTAGGTAAAATAATTGGTTACAAAAAGTGAGATTAAAAATGGGCATGGCATCGTAAAAATAGCTCTTATTTGTTATTGGGGATGAGTCATAAATGAAATAAAATTAAATAAAATATCATTTAAAAAAAATGTGCTTAAAAAAGGGGCGTGGCATCCAATCAGGATCTTATGTAGCCTAAAGTTCCTACCAGGGATCGAGCTATATGTGTCGAATCGGTCAAGTAGTTTTGCCGTGAAAGAAAGATAATAACCAAACAAACAGTCTCTTTTATATATAGGATCCTTATTAATTTTATGTTATGAATATGGTGAATATTACGTTATCTTTTCGATTTTTGTTACTATGATTTCGATTTTCGTCGATGTATACTGCACATTTTTTCTCTAGAAGTTAAAGTATAGTTTAGCAAAATCCATATTATAAGGACTTTCATGTAAAGGTATTGAAGAAAATTTTAATGGAAAAAATTTAATTAATTCTTTGTGTTTAGATAGAAAATCAAAATGGAATTTATATAATTTTATTAATTTCACCTCATCGTACAAAAAGTACTCCTTTTTTATTAAAGATGAACTTCTTTTCTGATCAAATATTTTTATCCTGGTGTAAATCATTGAAAATACGAGTATTGATTCGATTTGCGTACTTTTTTTTCGTCGCAATTCTGCGGTTGCCATTAACATAGTGTCTACATTAGAGATTTTTTTATCAAGACAAACGTCAAACTTAACGCGAATTTGTGGAAGGTGGCAACAGTTACACAAAAACAACAATATGGCGTATTCATTATTGCTTTTTATATATGCAGTTTGACAACTGTAACAACCAAAATAATAATCAACTGTTTAATAAAGTTTACCTTGTATATATTCGCACTGATTTTGACGTTTGTTTCGATATAAATTTGCCTAATGTAGACACTAGGTAACGACACAAATCGGGATCTTGGTATATTTTATTTTCACAACAATTCGCAGCTTTTTTTTTTTTTTTGTATATGAATTTTTTTATATAAAAATTTTTTTATACAAATACTTTTTTGTAGAACGTTTTACTAACTTTGAAAATATTAAATAAAAGTATTTAAATTTTTTATAACGAATTTGTTAAAGTAAATGAAACGATATCAAAAATTGGCGCTTGCTAATTTAGAGAAAGTGATATTTTATGCCCACAAATAGCAATTTAATAAAGTTTTGAAAATTTCTTTAAGTAATCACCATGTTGTTTAGAAAATTTAGTCGAGACGTTTGATTTATTTTTGCTAATTTAAATAAATAACTTTCTTAATTTAAAGTAATGATTTAGATAAAGGAGTAATACTAAAAATGACATCACGGTAACTTTTGATGATAAAATGTATAGTTTATAGTTCCACTTTTTAGACCTCGCAAAGTGTTTGTAATTATATCCTCTGATGCAAAAGGAATTCTTTTCGTTATTGCAAAGAGAAAATTTACGGAGAGCTTTTTGGCATCAGTAGCATAAAACATGAAACAAAAACTAAACGACAAACTACTTCACCCTGCTACCACGCAACCAGCAAAAAACAATGCACGTTAGTTTTCGAAATAAATATGTACGTATTTTTCAAAGGATATCTTTATTCATGTTTTGGTGGCCAAATGGCAAAACGACGCCTTCCATACCTAAAATCAAGCAAACACAAAGAAATGTTTTTTTCTCTTTAATTTATAAGCTTTTCTTCGTGAATGAATCGAGCACCGTCATAATGTCGCAGCTATATTTGATCCAACGTTGCATATGAAGAAAGGGGAAAAACGCAACACAACAAGAAAAAACATGCACTCCATTAAACCAGACTTAAGTGCAACGGGCTCGCTCTACCCTATTTCTCTATTTCATTAAAGTACAATAACGCGTTATTTGGAGCGGTAAGTGCTTTTTTTGGTGGAATTAAGTGTTGCGAATAGAGTTTTATTGTATACTTTTATGTTGTTCTAGTTGCTCTGTTTGTGTTTTTTCGTTTTTTTTTTATTTGGATTGTTCAAAAAGGAATTTTATTTATTATTAAAATTAAAATGCACAAATAATGCAACAAACGGAAATGGAAAGAAAGATACGACTTCACCATGGTCTCCACATAATACACAAATATGTTTAAGCATTTATTTATATACGTAGCACGTAAATACACATACATCAGTGTTGCCAATTTAGAAAAATTTGTTTAATAAAAACACATACCTTACGAAAAGTCCTGTGATTTTGAAAAAATTTTCTGAAGAGCGAAAGTATGAAAGCTATACAAACAGTGTTACCGTTTGGCGACTTTAATCGCAATTGCGACTTTTTCTACTACCTGACCACTTTTTTGGCCCCGTTTTAAAATGAAACTAGAAATTGCAAATATTTTTTAACATCAATAACTTCAAGAGATATGTATGAATATTTAAAATTTCATACTTTTTATATTTTGTTAAATTTTATACGAATAAAATTCATTTATTCAAAAAAATATAAAAAATGTTTAATATGTTTTTCTTAAAATCGTAATATACGTAGTAAATGTGTGCGTCCCAAAAATGTTTGAATTTTATTTTAATTCAAAGATTCCAAATATTCTTAGTATGCTAAAAAAAATATATATTTGAGGTTGCATATTCAACGAAAAATGCATTTAATAATAAAATTGTATAGAAATGCATTTTTAATAATTTTTGTATAAAAGCCGATTTACGTACAAATTAAACGTTTAAAGCATTGAACTGCACAAAGTTTTCTCACAAATATTGCAATTTAAAGTTACATACTTTTAAAAATTTTTGCGTGTTTGAGAAAATAAAAAGCGAAATGAAATCGCGAGTTTTCGTGAAAATGAAATCAATAAATAGTTCAATAGAGTTTGTGTATAAAAATTTTTATGGAAATTTAAAGACACCGGGTAAAAAAATTTTGATTTTATAGACGGCTAAACCGCTGGACCGATTTTCTTGAAATTCTCAGAACATCAATCTGTAACCGCCTAAAGTAAAATAGGCTACCTTATTTGTTGTTCGGGGCAGTAGGCCACCATTCAAAAAATATTAATTATCGCATATCTAATGACATATTACAGAAAAAGTCTTAAGTATGATTTTGTGGGTATAATTTTCTTATCAAGTTTAATAATTGTAATTAAAATAGAACGGATAGATATCGAAGGGAGTAGCAGCCCCCTCCAAAACAATTTTTTCATCTAGTCCACTTATTTTTATTTTAAGGAGAAAACCATTTGTTCACTTAATTATAGGTAAGGGTATTTTCACATAATTCTGAACAAAATCAAGATTTCGGCATCAATTTTTATGATTATTTTATTTGCAGCATTATCAGCTTTGTGATAAACCATAAAAAGTTTTCATTTCTTAAAAGAACTTTTAAAGAAAAAACATTCTTCAATTTAGCAGGAAAAAAATTTTTTTCAACACTAATTTCTGAATAATTCCGAAACTATTGAGCAAACTCAAATAGTAATAAAATAACTTTACAATTATAATCCGCAACTTTTGGTTTTTCACTTATCTAATCGTATAAAGCATTCTCGAGTTATAATAGAATATACTCATTTAATGGTCTTATTAGGGCGGAAATATTTAAAAAAAAAAAAACTGAAAGTAGATTAGTGCTCAGCATATAAAATTCCATCTAGTTTACCTGTCTTAGTATAAAAACCACTACCGGCCGTAAAGTGCGTTCAATATAAAAAAGAGCTTTTCATAATAAAACTCGTTACTTAAATACGAATCAACTTTAAACATAAATTTTAAAATAAGCCAACCAACCTGCAAGACTGACATCCTTAAATCAACACAAAAGTCGACAATGTGTCGAGCTGTATACATTGAGGCGGAGATCTGATAATATATTCTGACTTTTGTAAACATTATAAAAAATACCATACTTATGGTGTTGTAGTATATATATTTAAAGAAATTTAAATGTCAGTTTTCTAGTGGGTTAAGATTTTTATTGGACTCAATTCTCAAGGAAATTATCAATGAGATATTATTAATCATAGGGTGGTCAAATGCAGACCTTTTTTTTGGCAGCGTAGATAAAAAACTTAAAAAGTGCGAAAGTTAAGTTAAGGTCTAAGAGACCAAAGTATACCTATAGTAGATGGAAAACAAGCCAGAATAATTGGTTCTATCACAAATAAATAAATAAATAAATAAAATAACTAAAATGTATTTTTGTTTATGAGTTATAAGTATTTGCCATGATATAAAGAAACAACACCGTTCTCTCTAAGAGAAAAATTTTTTGAAGTATAAAAGATTTTTTGAAACAAACGAAAAAATCATTGCCATATTACAACAAGGAAAATTATATTTAGGAAATTGTTATCAAAATTGTGTAATTGTGTTTTTTATACGTATATTCCTATTAAATTACATCAAATATATCTTAAAAAGGTTACTAAAAGTATTACTAATGGGACTTTGACCTTTGTGTTACCTTAAAGAAAATTATTTAACGTATTAAATTAATTTAATTTTTTCTTATTATATATTAAGTCACTCAAAGATTACAATGGAGGAAAAAGTATCAGATTATAAAAATATTGATAATCTTTATTATGAACATTAACCCTAAATTGAAATATGTTTTCTTTCTTTTATTTCAATTAATGTATCTATTAATTGAAACTATAATTCGTTTAAAATTAAATTAAAATAAAAACTAAAGAAAAAATTATGATTTTTTTAAAACGATATGGTAGCACAATAAAATAATAAAACGCTCAAACGTCAGAAGGCTAGTAAGATACGAAAAGAAAGAACGACCCTACATCTACTTCTTTGTTTCATAGTATTTACTTTTAGCTTTATTAATAAACATTTTTTTTGTAAAAAAATTGTTTGTATCATTCACATATATCAAAATTGTAGTCAGCTAACGGGATTGGTATTTCTTTTTTTTATTAGAAAGATTATTAGCTTTTACATTTTTTTCCCTCAAGATTTCTACTTTGAACCTGTGTGTGGCTTAAGGTAGAAGCACAGATTTATTATAACATCTAAATATGATATGAAAATTTTTTCTACATAATTTAATGACTTTCAGCATAATATTAGCTCTATTTTCGTTTAACCAATGTAAATTTATAAGGAAGTGGCCGTCTTAAATTTTGGGAGCTCTCACTATAATAGTTCTTTAGATATGCGACAATTAATATGTACTTTGTATGGATGCTAACACCCTCAACTAAACAAATTAGTAGAAGACTTATTCCCACAAATTTTTAGAGCTTTCACTATAAAAGTTCTTTAGATATGCGATAAATAATATTTGCAATTATTTGTGTGGCGGTACTACTTCCCCTGCTCCGATCGAAAATTAAAATATATTTAAAGTTCGGGATTCCCAGGTTGGTGCTGTGAAAAATTCAAGAAAATTTTCTGAGTCATTTGCTCATTTTTAAAAAGTGGGTGTAAAATATGGGCGTTGCACAGGAACTATCTGTGTGAAAAATTTAAGCGTGATACACAAGCAAAGAAATAAACAAATTATTTATAATATTTTTAGCCATATTTTTTCAACAAAAAAGTTGGCAACCCTTTATACAAGTATATACTACTCAAAGAAAAGATGGTTATGTTTCAGTTGATATTCAAGTGTAGAAACGTTTTCCCCAAAACGACATTTGTTCTAGATCTTTATTGTTTATATATACATTAGAGTGTCCCGAGAAACTGCTTTTTACGATTTTGATGAAGGAAGATCATTCAATCGATGCATATTGATGAGGTGGAATTGAAAAAAAATAAATAAATAATAGTAATAACAAATTTATCTTCAATTTCATAACAGCGATTGAAAATCACGTGTCAATATATTTTGTCCATACTAATTTGCGAGTACTTTTTCGAAACCGATCTTGTTATGGAAAACATATGTATATATTTTAAAATTTTTTCTTATGGGATTTTGTTCAATGAGAATACTTTTTAGCGCGTTCTGGTGAACAAATTTTTGGGAATTACTTTCTTATGAACCGTAATTACTACAAAACAACTTTTCAATATTTTACTCATAAAAGGAAAAATTATGAAATTTTTATCCATTTTGCAAAAGAATGTTTTGGAATACTAAAATGATCACTTAGGAATTTTTTCATAAACAGCTTAAAATTGTAAAATTTTTGATACGCATTTCGAGACAGAACTCGAAACTTTACTTTGTTCAAAATGTACTAAACTCGTGATTTTCAATTGCTGGTAGGGAACTGAAAATCAATTTTTAATTTTTTTATATTTTTACTGTACTCGCATCCTTTTCACAATATTTGTTTGTTCAATGGGACACTCTAATGAACGTATATACGATTGTTAGCCAGGAATTATTACAGAACATTCCTTCTTATAAATAGTATGTTGCAATATTTGTGCTAATACACCGTTCATTTTTGTAAGTCAAATAAAATTAAAAAGTTTCGCAAAGTAATAAATTATAAACCATTTAGAGAATTAATTTTCATTAATCAATTGTTTAACATTATAATCGCTGACGCAACTATAACAAAAATGTAATAAGTTTTAGCAACACTGTTTCCAATAGACAATTATATGAACTTTTTATTTCGAAAATTCAATTTATAGTATTACAACAGACAAAAATAAAAAAAGTTTTATTTTGAAAATTTTATTTATTAGCTTAGCCCGGTCTGCTTTGCTACAACCAATAATGCAATAATTAATATTTACTTCGTATGGGGGCTACCACTCCCCCTAGATCTTTAGTTATGCTACCATTACGTTTTACTTTGTACGGGGGCTACCACTTCCCCTAGACCTATCCGTTCTATCTTAATTTTGAATCTTGATAAGAATATTATACCCTCAAAATTTCAAAACTTTTACTGTTACAGTTCTTTAGTTATGCTAAATACCATTAAGATTTACTTTGTATGGGGGCTACAACGAGTTGGCAAAACTGGCACTAGGTCCACAGGTCCTACAAACTCTTGTTAAATTTCAATATTTTTTTAGGTATAAATATTACAGGTTTTGTTTATATTAAATTTTATATTTGTATACATTGGTACAAAGTCAAGGCTTCTTGAAATTGGTTATGATACGAGTATGTCCGTTATATCACTAAGACCCCACATAAATGACCTCTCCAAATATTGTCCATAACAGAGCATTCATGTCAAATACTTACATCAGTCAAATACATGGTTTTTGCTATGTGGTTTCTGCAGTTTTATTGTTTCAGCATGTAATAAATCGACTAAAAAAATGTATATGAGCAAAAACACAAAAATCTTAAAATTCGACCAAAAATTTTTTTGGACTCCTTTTTTTTTGGTACATTAATAGCGCTTTGATGGAACAAAAAGCAATATTTCGGCGTTTAAAATTTTTCGCACTTTCGCAAGGGGCCCAAAAGTTATTGCGGCTTAAAGTTGAAAATTTCATAAACTTTGTAAAGAACTATCACCACATGTTGAAAGACTCACAAAATTATTATTACTAGCTGACTTACACGGAAAAATATATTTTTTTAAATATTTTTTACACAATTTCTAAAATAATAAAAAGATATCAGGTGCAAATTAAAACAAAAAAAATATATATCTTGTTAAATTCAGGATTATTTATTAATACCGAAAAACTAATTTAATATTCTTAATGATTTGAAAATTTAAATGATTTAAATCAAGCAAACCCTTAACTTTTATTGATAATTTTTTCAAATATTTATTTAATATTTAAAATTTAGTTCTTTTTTTACTTGACTACAAAAAGTTTTTTTTCAACCAAAAACCTCCTGTTAGAATTTTTACGCTAAGATATTTTTAGGATATTCGCTGAATTTTTTATCTTTAAAACTATTTTCGGATTAAGCTAAAGATGCTCATCAACCCACTTATGAAATAAGCTTATATGTCGAAACAAAGCTGTCATTAAAATCCAATGTAAATGAGATGGTTTTTGATTTTAGCAAAGCTGATTATTCGAATTTAAATAACCTACTTTGTTCCGAAGATTGGTTTGAATATATTCCTTACAATAAAGTATGCCCTCGTAATATTGACATTATTTTGAATAAATTCTACGATGGCTTATTTAAATGTTTTAAGAAATCATTCTCAATGACGAGAAAAAGAATTCCATGTGCAATATACAAAACAATACAAAGCAGCTCAATGGTTTGAAAAATTTGAAAAACAAATATTATCGAAAATACAATAAATCTTGTTTATCTATTGATTATATTAGATACTCCATATCAAGATCAGTTTATAATTCAGATAATATCCAATGTTATATTAATTATCTTTTTAAGGTGAAAAGATAGTTTAAAAATAATTCAAAATATCTTTACCAGTTTGTAAATTCCAAGCCTTGAATCTCTGGATATCCGTCCATGATGAAATTTGGAGATAAAGAATCCTCAAATGATGCAGATATTTGTAATATGTTTGCTTCTTTCTTCTCATCTGCCTATTCTGATAAAGAATTTCATCAACTTTCCAATTATCCATACCAAATTCTTGATGCAACCCTAATAAATTGTACAACGTTAGATAAATCGATGGTACTATATATACATAATCTAAAATATTCTGATAAATGTGAACCTGACGGTGTTCCAAGCTGTGTTCTTATAAAGTGTTATTCAACATATCAATATTTAGTGGTTCTTTTCCTGAAGTTTGGAGGAAATCTTATATTATACCTTTGTTTAAATCCGGAAGCAGATCCAACATTTCAAATTATAGAGGTATTGCTAAATTAGTATTATTCCAAAACTCTTCAAAAAGATAGTTACTGAAATCCTTTCACATCAAGTTGTTTGTTATCTTTCCCCATTTCAGCATGGATTTAAAAAAGGGTGTTCCACTACAACTAACCTTTTGGAGTTCACAACCTCAGTTATAACTTCATTTGATTCAGGTTTGCAGACAGACACAATATATACAGATTTCAGTAAAGTAAGTCACGATCCCCTATTGGTTAATTTGGATAAACTCGGATTTTATCCTGTTTTCCTTAAATGGATTTCTACATATTTTAAAAGAGATACAAATGTGCATTATTTAGAGTATGTGCATCGAAAACCATTCCTCTTTCATCCGGTGTTCCGCAAGGTAGTCATCTCAGCCCCTTATTATTTCTAATATTTATAAATGACTTACCAACGTGAATTAAGAATTCAAGAATATTAATGTATGCTGATGATGAAAAGCTTTTCCATAGCTTTAACTATTCCTATCAATGTTCCTTACTCCAGATCTTGACAATCTTTATGATTGGTGTATGATTAATCTAATGGATTTGAATTTAAAAAAGTGTAAACACATGATGTTCTACAGAAGAAGTCCAGTACTCTGTAGATACACAATGAATGAATATCAACTTGATCTAGTCGAAGAATTTCTTGATCTGGGTGTGTTGCTTAATTCCCACGTTTCGCAAATCGTTAATAAAGCAAAAGCAGTTATATCTTTCCTCCAGCGCTGGGGAAGAGAGTTTAATTATCCTTACGTTTCTAAGCAATTATTCACATCTCTCATAAGGCCAATCCTTGAATCGGTTCTCTTATTTTGCCTTCGTAATCTTCAGTGGAATTCTTGTATTAATTTACCATCATATGAAAGTCGACAGCTTATTGATCTCCCTATTCTTGAAAGTAGGAGAAAATATATGAATATTTCATTTGTAATTAAATTAATTTTTTTAATTTTAGTGAACAGTTCAATTAACTCCTAGTTCCTACATCGTAAGATCGAATTAGTAATCCCAAATCGTCCGACTAGAAATTATACTCCTTTCAAAATAAAATATTTTCGAACCAATTATGCAAACTTTGATCCCATGAGACGTATATGCAATCAATTCAAAAATTTTTATCCATATATTGACTTCTCAGTAAATCCAATCTGCATTAAGACGAGGTATTTTTAACTTAGTTAAATAATAAGTTTTTGTTGTTGAATGATTATGAAAATATTTTATTGTAAATAGCTTTAAGAATAATATGTATGCTAGCATGTAAGAAATTGTAATTTCATCGACTATTAAATAAATAAATAAGTCAATAATCAGTTTTAAAGCAGATATTATAACGTAATCATTTCTGAGATTACGAATATGCATTTATATCTATAAATTCTACAAATTTAGTAATTTTTTAGAGCGCCCTTGATTTTAGGATAAATTTTGAAAAAATCTTACGAGGGCCTTGGATGTGCCCAAGCAAAATGCTTTAAGATAAAAGTATCTCGTGTTCTACCAAAACTGAATAATTATGAAAATTTAAAAAGATAATCATTGGATTAAACTGCTGCAAGCCTCCCAATGCATGAAATAAAATCTGCATATTTTCCTAATTTTCAAATAATCTTTAAGAGGTGTCTCCAAACATACGATGTTAAAATAAAAAAAAAAAACTCACATCACGCAAGCAACCGATTTTCTGAAAGTAGTCCTGTGAGTGTGCCTAGCGAAAAACTGTATGTGTTTTAAATTCTCGCTTATTTCTTTCAAGATTTGGAAAGACCAAACTCTATTATTCACATTAATTGGATACATCACAAATGAAGCAGAATTACCTCGTTTATAAATACACGACATCAAATTGAATCTTCACGTAGGGGCGCAAATACAGTGACCAAAAAGCAGAAAAATATTAAAATAGTTAACATTTTGGTTACAAAGTTTACCATCGCATAACTTTTATCCGAAAAGCGGTACAGCCATAACATATGAAGTAGTAACATATGAATAGTATTATTGTTGAAGCCATAACATATGAAGAGTATTGTTGTTGGAAAAAAGAAATCAATTACATTTTCTTATTCTTAAACTTTAAGAACTGTAAATTATAACGATAAAGACTATGGACCACACAACTTTGCAACTTTATAGTTTATTGTATTACTAATACAATGTTATTAGCCACTTTTCCAAAATTATTGTAACATTAACTCGGTTTCATTGATTTTAAAATGTTTGTGTTTTTGCCCATATATCCAACAGATTCTTATGCGAGCAAGATGTACAGTACTATCTTATCTCGGTGTGCCTCGCTACCTGTAGTGAAGCAAAAACTAGAATTTGGTTACTATTCTCATTGCAACTACATATTTAGATGAAGAAGTTTTTCCTATAAAGTTTGAATGCTTTAGCTATAATATCCCTTTATATATGTGATAAATAATATTTCCTTCCTCTCAACCTACCCGTCCCATTTTCATCACAATTCTGAAGTAGAAAGTTATTCCCACAAGATATTAAGACTTTTGCAGCATTGGTGCATTAGATAGGGGATAATAAATATTTACTTAGCATGGGGCTACCACCCACTTTTCCTTACCTGTACTATTTTCATCTCGGTTGTTAAGCGTGTTAAAAAGATATTCCCACAAACTGTAATAGTTCTTTACAGGGATGTTGGTACAATTTTAGTCTGAAAAGTACTATGGTATACCAATGAACAATTTGGTACAAATTAAATTTTTCTCCAGTTTTAATTTTTTAAATATTTTTTGTGGAAATTGGTATTGTTTTGAAACTAAATTTCAACTTTAACAATACGCATCTAATTTGTATTCAGTTAACACTATATATATGCAAACTATTAATAACTTTTTTATTTTAGTCAGAAGTCTTTACTACATATACATATGTACTACATATCAAGTCTTTTAAAAATACGGAAATAAATTCAATGACATCATCAGGAATAAAAAAGAAGTTTATAACTCAATAATATTTTTGTAGAACTCATTTTATTCGGTTATTCTACGGTACTTCAGGACATTAATTAGTATCAAAGAAATTAGAAGCTAATTGGTACAATTTATAAATTTCATTTGCCATCCCCGGCCAATAGCTCATTTTTCAACCACCTCGCACCTTTTTTAAAATGGAACTAAATATCCACTTTTGAAGACTAAATGCTAAATGATAATAAACTAAGTTGTTTGAAATATCTAGACCTATTATAACATATTAATCCCAACCAAGAAATTTATTATTTTGAGTTTGTTTCACAATATATTGATGTAATAAAAAACACCGGAGAATTAATAAATAAAGTGAAAATAAAGTGTTAGAAACTAAAGCTAATGATAAAGTTTAAGAATAACTATTTAAAACATCAAATGGCGAATATTTTTGGTCCGGATTGTGAAAATTAGAAAAATAGATTTGATGAATACTTCTATCCTAATTTATATTTCTACTTTGTCTCATAGCAGTGTCTAAACATATGCAAATTACAATCGCTGGGAGAACGCTTGCACTCAGAAAATGCCAGAATGCCTCTAAGTAGGCCAAATATCTTAGGACGTCTTCAATTAACGGTTTGAAAGTATAAAGTGTCTAAATTATCACTAATGAAAAATAAATTGAACAACAGACTCAAGGTCAGCACTTGTGAATCCATGAAAGACTGCAGTCCGCGTGAAGATCTCGTACAGAAGTACAGAAGTTAATTTATAAAAAATAATTTTTGAATATTCATGAATTTAATTACCCCCAAATAGAATTCCTTTGCATTAATTCTCCACTTCATACAACTTTTTTTCATTATTATATTTCTCAAGAAATATTTGAAAATAATTCTACAAATATTTTATAAATGTATTTTAAAATTTTATTATATACCAGTCTATCTATTATAGCATAAGAGTATGATTACAAACAAACTTATTTAATAACGCAAAAATGTATCTTACTTTATACAACTTTACTTTACTTTACTTTACTTTACTTTACTTTATAAAAGTAAAGAACTGTCACATTTATATAAAAATGTTTATTGCATTACAGTAATTCTAAGCTTTCATTTGACATCCATATTGGGTCAATATACTTAATATCCGGAAACATTTTATAATTTTTTTTTTTAAGTTTTGTATACTTTGAAATTTTAAATCCCTTTTCAAAAGATAATCAAATACGAAATGCGAAACTGAGTTCGCGGTTATAGTTCCGCTCATGTGTGAGAAATGCTGTTGTGCGGTGTAATATAACACGATATAAAAAATTTAATATTTCTTTTTTTAAGAATGAAAATATTTATTCTTAATAATATTTTTTTTTTTTGTTTTTTAATATAACATCAATTGTTTAATGGCATAACTGAAAATGTAATACTTTAGTTTGTTATTGTTTTAAAAGAAAGAGTATTTTATATTAACTATTTTTATGAAAAAAATCTTTATTTTTGCAAAAATAATAAAAATTATTATAAATTATTTTGTTATTAATAAAACTGAATTTAGTAGTTTTTCTTAGAATACAATTTTTTTGTTTTCGTTTTTATCAAATAAACAAATTTTAAGATGTTTTTTAGGTATTGAAACTGATAACTTCTTAAAAAATAGCCTATTTCACCGACTTTTTTGGAAATCCCTGTTTTAATCCTTTTTAACAATTTTCAATGGCAAACGCTGATCCCTGATTCTTTATAATTATATGTGATAATTTATTTGATATGTGAATTTTTTTAATTTTATCATATTATCATATCATTTGTTCTTCAATTTTCGAAATGTAATGAGCTATGAAATTCAAAAAGACTAAAACATAGAAAGCTTATATATATATATATATATTAATAAAATATGTAATTAATAAAAATACTTTTAAATTAGTTAAATTGTAAAAAAAAATTTCTGCTAAAAATACATTTAATTGCACTTTTCATTTATTTACTTAGTCTTGAAATGGTGGACATTTTCTTTTTTAAGAAGTGCTTCTTCCTTTTTTTACAATTCTTCCAAACCATTTTAACAATATTTTTTGTTAATTTGTTAAACCGGTTAACCGGCTTAAAAAAAAAAAAAGAAAAAAAGGTTAACCGAAATTCAACATTCTAAGTTAACCGGTTCCCAAAAAACCGAATTTAGAAGAAAAATTCGGTTAACCGGTTAACCGGTTATAAACACTAGAAATGAAAAATTTTTATGGTTTAACAAGTTCAATTTTCAATATTGTGTAAGATTTTGTTATTATTAGTTTTAGCATTCCCCTTCTAACGATATTTGTGGAAATGGTGTTTAATATTTATTCACAGACTCTGGTCTAAAACTACGAATAAAAGTATACATTAGGGTGGCCCTCTTTCATATGGAGGCAAATAAAAGTTTTTAGAATCTCGGTCTCACCCCAAGAAAATTTTGAATAGCACAAAAAACTAAGAAATACAAACTTTTAGACAGTTTGAAATGAATTTAGAGTTAGCTCAAATTGATTGAAATCTTATAAATTACATTTTTTACAAATAAAATTTTCTATGTTTTAGTCTTTTTGAATTCCACAGTTTATTACATTTCTAAAATATCCAAAATTACATTTGAAAAACAAATAATATTATATCATTAAAATAGAGATACTGTAAAATTAAAAAAAAAAAAACTGATACATATAACATACATACATATTTTCAATTTTCTTCCACACGAAAAATTACTTGGAAATCGTTTCAAATAAAATAAAACAAAAATTTTATAAGCTTTAGCAGAAACATACCCTTCTTATTTAAAAAGTATTAACTTAGCACTTTTAATGAGTTTAGCATAATAAAAATTTTATTGAAACTGATTTGTGGTTTCAACAACTTTTAAATAAGTTGCTTGAATCGATTTCTATTTTATTGAAATTTATATTCTTAATTCGGAAGAACAACCAAATTAAATAAATAACTTGCACTTGAAGTTATTTTGAATGAGACTTCGAAAAAGTCAAATTTACCCTGTTCACATTCAAACTTTTAACAATGACACACAACCACTAAACAATCGTATATGTTTTTTTTTTTTTTTTTAACCTGATTAAATTTGATGAGATTTCGTTAGAAACTAGATTTTGATTTATATGGTAAATTTAATTAAAATCTAAGATTTAGCTTGAAATCTCATTTAAAATAGATTTTGTGCAAATGAAAATGGGGTATAAGTTGTCAATTAAAAAGTATTAGTTTTTAAAAAGGAATTTTACACAACCTCTAAACAATCGTATATGTTTAACAAATTCGTTTTGTTTTAATTCTTTATTAATTTATGTGTAATTTGATAAAAAAAAATTTATTTTGTTTTATTTTAATTTGAAAAATATCTACGTTCAAATATCATTTTATTTAGTGAAAAAAACAGTGTTGAATTACGATATTTTTTTTTAAATCTGGTTAAATTTTATGAGATTTTGGTAAATCTCATTACAAACTAGATTTTGATTTATATGGAAAATTATTTAGAATCTAATAAAATTATTTAGATTTTGCTTGAGATCTCATTTAAAGTAGATTTTGTGCAAATGTAAATGGGGTATAAGTTGTCAACCAAGAAATGTTAATGTTCTTTATGACATTTTCAAAAAAAAAAAAAAATAAAATAAATAAAAATTAATCTAGTAATACGAAAATTTTTAATGAATAAAATTTATAACTTAATTAAATTTAAGATTATAATAATATTTCTCAAAAATTTAATTCGTAAATAAATAAAAAATAGTTAAATTTTATTTTTTAGTTTTGATTTTTGGTATATTGCAAAATATGTAATCAGTTTGAAACAAATGATTAACCCCAGTTTTTAAAAAAAACGCACGAAAAATTCGTTTCGACAAATTGTATGAAAAAAAGCAAATAAATTTTAAATTTATTTGTGGGGGTAAATATATTTTGTTACGCTTGAATTCTTTAATTGATTGTAAATTTTTGAGGAATTAATACTTTATATAATTAATGATTAAAACATCAAATTTCATTAGATTTTGAGCAATTAAATAATTAAGTCTTTTGAAAATTTGGTTCAAGCTAAAACCTTTTTTTCTGTATTGAAAGTTTCGCTAAAATCTTTCAGCAAACTATTAATATTAATAAACAAATAAAATTGACTTTTCCATTATTAGTCTGAATTACAGTTTTTAGTCAGAAAGCGTTCCTATACTTGATTTTTTTTTATATTTTGCTATTCCTCTGACAATTTTTCACTAAAATCTCTAAATCTGACTCGCATTTGAATAGAGATAATATAATATATTGAATAAAAAATTTTAGTAGAAAAATCGTCAAATTATCATTTTACAATTTTTGAGACAAAAAATCGTCAAATGACGATAAATCGTCAAATCTCGCAGCAGTGGTACCGGTATATTTAAGAATCTGTGAAAATTGGTTATGTATTTTCTAACATCTAGTTTTTAATATTTTGCAGATTTTTAAGAAATAATAATGAAAATAATTATCACAAAGTCTGCAATATAATGTCTACCTTACATAGTCTACGTCCAAAGCAGAAGTTAGCCAAATGAAGTGCAGATATTTTATTCCCGCACTATTTTTTACCTGGATTTATTTAAATTTATCGTTAAGATCATTAGTCTTCCTAAAGAAAATGGAAGGAGAAACAATCGACAAAATTAGAAACCGTATCTGTAAAATTTAAGATATATTATTCCTTTTTGATTTAGATTTTGAATTTTTCATCATGTTTATTATTTCCCTTTTTGTTTATGTATGTATGTATGTATGTAAAATGTCACATAATATAAAATTTAATTCACTATAGTCATTATTATTCTTCCAAATAAATTATTTTCTAAAATAGTAACGTGTTCCATATTGCGGTTATTATAATCGAATCATAGGATAATTCTCGTAACCGACAAAATTTGGTTGGCAAAAAATTCGATTGTCACAACGAATCTGTTTTCTCTGTGTGATTTTGGGCATTTCGGAAAGGAATTTAAAAAGAAATAAACTTAGAAAATTTGTAATAGAGGAGAGGAAAACAATTTTAAAAAGCTATCATTTTCAAGATTTTGATCGCTTTGAGCCACCTCTAAATTTTTTTTCAATCAGTCTAAAACTTTCCACTGTTTGCTTTTTCGACTTCTCGAACATTTCTATCTGAACAGAATTCCTAATGAGGGCCATCCTAGTATACATATTTGTATGACTTTATATAAATTCTATGTAATAAAATGTCAGGCATTTATTTAAATTGAAGTTAAAATGTAACCATGCGAAATATCTTAATTACTAATGTTGTTGATTATTATTGTTAACGTTTATTTGTTGGCTTGTGAATTTGTTGCCTTGTTGTTGCTTTAGTTCCTTGTTGTGGCAGTACTGTTTATGGGCGAGAATGTTTCTGCATGGTATATAGAAGTATTGGTGTGTTGCAAAACTGTCGTTTGTTATCCTTTGCAATATTACATCGTGTTGCCAACCAAAAATGCATTCATCCATCCAACCAAGTAGCCAAACAAGCCACCAGCCAGCCCAGCAAACTGGAGTTAGAGTTTATTGTTCTATTATTCGTAATAAAATCATCGCATTACTCACAGCGTTTTTTGATGTTGAGTAGCAAAATATTTTATTGTATGAAAACAGGCGTGTCTAATGGCTCTTTTGTGGTTTAACTATGATATATGAAACATCACACGTCCATTTTAATTTGCACCAAACATGTATGTTTTCGTTTTTGGACATTTGTATATTAAGTGTTTTAATAAAGTTCATTTAAGATTACATTAGTTCCTTAGTCTTTAATTTTACGTAAAATTGTTCCATAATTGGATAATAATTATTAGAAAAAATTATGAAGAACAATGTGCTTCACTGAACATAAATCGACCTGCATATTTTAAAAGACAATGTACTTCAAATGTTGTTTTTAATAATTTTATATGGAATTTATGTATATTCTGGATCAGGTGTTCTCACAAACATCAGCTTCACGACCCCCTTAAGACATCACAAATCGAGAATGGCCATTTTTGTCAAAGAAGAATATTCAAAAAATTTAGTTTTGTCAATTTGATATCATATTATATTAAACCTAAAAATATATTTTTCAAGAGAAAATATTTAAAGAATGGTGCTTTATATCTAATATTATTTATACTTAAATCAACTTTAAGCCTAAATACAAAACAAAATTTAGGAAAACTTATTAAAGTAAACTTATTAAAGTATTCAAAATGTAAAGTTTTGAAAATAAAAGGGAAAAATATAAATTTGAATTAAAATCTGACTAATAATAGAAGAAAGCTATAAATCTATATTTTTAAATTTGAGAGCCAAATTTATTTTTTTTTTATCTATTTGCAAAGTTGTGGCAAGATTAATTATATATCATCCTCAATTTGAAATCAATCTTACGTATTCAAAAAAAAAAAAAAATAAATAAATAAATAAAAAATAAAAAAAACTGTACAATATAAAAATTCTAAATAAAAAACGGAAAGTTTCCAATCCAAAAGTGTGAAGATAGATATGTAATTGATTTAATCTCTCAAATATGATTATAATTCTGTTTAATTTCGATCACAATATAAATTCCTTGCATTTTTCACCAAATTTCAAGATATACAATGAGAGCAAATGGTCTTCGCGACTTCCTTAAAATGTTTACACGTTCGCGGACCCACATTTGCTGTTGCAGTGTTTTTTACTAGAAATCCAGGGAACTGTTCAAAGTTTTTAATTCCCGCATGAATTCCCGGCATTTCTAGAATATACAAAATGTTTATATTATATAGCTCATATTTGATTGTGTTAACAAATAATATTTTTCTCGCACTGGCTTGTATTTGATTTTGTAGGGAGTTAAAAGATTTTTAAGGTTTTTTAAATATCTAAACATCATAAATTCCATGACATATCACATATGAAAAATAATATAAATCCTTAGATTTGGTTCATATTTGGCACTTTTTAATTTTTTGAAATTTAAAAAAAAATCACATTTTTAATTTCGCAAAAAGTGAAAATACATATCTCACTCATAATTAGAAAAACAAATCGTTCTTTAAAAAATGCATATAATTTCAAATGTATTTATACCTTACAACACAATAGGTGGTTGGGGTATTATGCATTTGTGCTGATATTTGTAACGGATAGAAAAAGTTATACAACACTCACCTTAAAGTACACCAATCGACTCAGGATCACTTAAATCGATCTAACGCTGTCCGTCCGTCCGTCTGGCTGACTGTCCATGTAAATTTTGTGCACAAAGTACATGTAACAATTTTAAAGATAATTCAATGAAATTTGGCACATAGAACTTTTATGATACAAGGACGAAACTTATTAAAATTAGCTGTGATCGGTCTATTATTTCACTCATACAAATGTCCCCCCGCAATACACAGTGGGGCAGAATCGAAATTTTTTGGAAATAAATCTGTAACTTCTGATCGGCTGGTTGGATTTTCATGAAATTCGGTATAGGCGTAGCAGAGGAGTGTATAATGTTAAGTTTGGAAGGGGAGCACAACAATCCCCCCCAAGAGCGGAGCTAAGGGGGCTTAAAGCTAGGTACCTCTGGCATAAAAAATTTTTAATCGCTTGCCAAATTTTTGTTTCTCGTCCGATTTCAAATATATATTGTTGTTACATTTGTTAAAGTTACGTAAACACCATAAATGTGAACTAATAAAATACTTATTGATTAAGTTAAAATAGACATTTTTTGTTTGTTTTGTTATTTTAAATTCATTAATAGAAATATATGAATGCTTAGAAAAGGATAAAGATTTACTTTAATTTGGGAAATGTGGCAACCCTATTAATTATAAAAAATATTTATTAATTATTTTTATAAAAATATTTTGTGTATAGATATTAGTAAAAGTATACCGAAATATTCATAATTTTCTAAGTAATTATTCACCCAAAACTAAAGGCAAAAGTTGCAAGTTTGTAAAAATATAGTCATATATACAATAAATTGGAAATAAAACAGTTTAAAGGCGCATATTTCTGAAATGAGGCATGATATTTACTTGAATCTTTCTCCAAAAGATCGCTAAAGGATATGCTCAACATGGAATACATATTTTTAAAATTTCTTTCGCTATTTAGAAATAAACCAAACAAAAGGCCCAATTTGGTGTTTTTGGAGAAAATACAAATTTTTTAATTGTAATAACATATTTTTTTATAAACGTATCTTAATGAAATATACAGGGAATATGGATCTTATTAATATAAATAAAAGCGCGTTAACCAAATTTCAATCAGCGGTATCGTTTTCCCGAATTCCCAAATAAACTAATCAAAATTCCCAAAAATGGGATTTTTTACATTTTTGGCTATAGAATCCACATTTTTCCGAAGGCGCGTAGATTTTGATTTAAAACTTTTAACAACATATTGGAGATTCTTAAAATATGTTCCGCTTGTCCATTCGTGTTTTGGGACTTGAGAAAATATGGTCTAAAATCAAAACTTTCATATAAAATGGTTCGAATTAGGGAGGGTATGTACCATGAGCAATTGAGTTATTGGGCTTGTTTTTTATCATATAGTCATCTGTGTGAAGTTGCCTTTGAGAGAAGTGCAAAATTATTATATATTGCTAAAGAAAATTTTATTTTAGACAAAAAAGAGTGTATATACTTTTTCGGCTAAAAAAACACAAAAAGTCGTCTCTTTTGCAATTTTCAAATCGTTTCAAAATCGTTTATTTTAGGATTCGACTTCAAATTTTTTTTATTCAACAGGTAATTTTGTTCTTTAACAAGTTAAGAAAACAACTAATAAAATCGGTCGGAAATACTTCGATATATTTGAAAAAAACTGGACCAAGAACATGCAAAATTATGGTGCTTAAAAATTCAAACGCAAATAACTCGAAAACTATAGGAGACAAATAGGACACGTAAGCATGTTTTTTTATAGGTCTTATCAGGGCCTACAACAGTATATAAAAATATTTAAAATCGAACGAGAAATGAAAATTTGGCAAGCGATTAAAAATTTTTATGTCAGAGGTACCTAACTTTGAGCCCCCTAAGCTCCGCTCCTGAGGGGTTTGTTGTGCCCTCCTTCAAAACTAAGCATTATACCATCCTCTGCTACGTCTATACCAAATTTCATCAGGCGATCAGAAGTTACAGATTTATTTCCAAAAAATTTTGATTCTGCCCCACTGTGCAATAGAGTTTAAACACTCAAAAATGACTTAAAAATAAAAAAAATTTAAAAAAAATTGGTACAAAGAAGTTCTGTTCAAGTATCAATTGTTGTACCAAATTTTATGAAGATCGGTCCACAATTGACCATAAATCCCATAGGAATGTTAGTATCAAGTTAATATTTGACACAAAAAAGTTGTATGTAAATACACAAATAAGTATTATGTAACATTGCTAAATTTTATGAGAATCGGTCCATAATTTAACATAGCTCCCACTTCCAGGAATCACCGTAAAGTGCATAAAATCATCTAGATGTTAGTATCAACGGATTATTTTGTATTTGTATATTTTATTTTACATTTAGTAAAATTGGTCACAGGTGTAATATAAGTTCCCTTCTATGTAAGGTATTATAGTCTTGACCAACTACATCTTTATTTCTCGTTTTTAGTAGCATTATATCTCCCAACTTGTTATATTGACTAAACAATTCAATTTAAGTTTTTGTGGCGAGAAACTTCAGTATTTTTTAAATTTTTTTCTAAAAAAAACATCAACAAATTTTTCCACAAAAAAACTCATTTATTCAAATATTTTTGTGCTTTGAACTAAAAACATAAAAATTTGTTAAAATAATTTTTTAGTTGGTTATAAAAAATTGAGAAACTACAGTCGTAGTCAAATATATTTACCCTTTTTTATATTTTTTTAAAATTTGAAAATTAATTGAAATATGGTTGTTATAAAATATTTTGAAATAACTGTTTTGTTATCAAAATGCCTGCGATGTATAAATGCATAAGAATAATTCTTATGCATTTTTCATTTCAAAAATATTTACACATTTTTTTTTTTATATTTCAAAATTATTTATATAGCTGCTAAAATCAATTATTTACATTTAACATTACCAAAGGTGGCCCAAAATCTTGTCATTCAGATGGTATATAATCTTGTGATACAAATTCAACTTTAGTAAGTCTCCAAAATCTAAAAATGTTGACAAAAATAATGAAAAAACCTTTTAGAGCAAGTATGAGATTTAAATGAAGATTTAGAATAGTACATCATCACTAAAATTTGTAACAGAGTATGGAAATGGTTAAAAAATCGTGTAATCTTTAATAAAAAGAATCCCTATATATCGTTTAAAATATTTCCAAAATTCTCCGTAGTCATCTATTTATTTAGCGAGAAGGTATGATCTTTGGAGAGTTTATGATGTTCACATTATAAAAGTATAATTTATTGGTTCCATAATTGTTTTCCTATACAAAACTCATGATTTTAGAAAAAAAATGACGAGAAAAATTTTATTTTTTTAATTATTTAGAAAATGGAATAAAAAGTAAAATTAATAATATAGTATGGTAATATTTAGAAATCTCATATTATATTACAAAAAACGATTGTGGAACTATTGAATTACACTATCTATAATGCGAACATCATAACTGTTCAAAGGATCATATCAATGATTGCAGAAACTTTTACAAATATTCTAAGCTACGTTAAATTTTTCTGACAGATTTTTCATAACTACTCTTCAAATTGTTTTTTTTTTTCATATAATGATATTTTTTCAACTAAGGATTATACGACCTTTTAACTATTCCCGTTCCATTTTCTGAACAATAATGATGATGTACCATTTTAAACTTTCATTTAAATCTTAATTTGTGTCTGAAAAGTTTTTTTCATCATTTCTGTCAATATTTTTAGATTTTTATAACTTACTAAAGTTGAGTTTGTATTACAAGGTTTTATTTTATTTTAAAGACAATATTTGGACCATCTTTGGCAAATTTAATCGTAAATAATTGATAATTGATTTTTTAATCTGTGTAAATAATTTTGAAATATAAGAAAGTGTGTAAATATTTGTGCGATGGAAGGAAATTTTCTTTTTATCAGAAATAAATACCGCTATCTTTTTAAAAATTACCAAATCTACTCTACACATTTCAGGCATTACAACAATAAAAAATTATTTCAAAATATATTATAACAACAAAAATATTCGAATTCTTTTTCAAATAAATTTAAAAAGTTTAAATATATTTGACGATGACGATATGAATAATTAGTAATATAATATCCTTTTTGAAAAATTTTTATTGAAGAAATTCTACAGAAAATGCATTTGAAAAGTCACAAATGCATTTATGCGTTAAATGCAATTTATAACTAAAACTTTATTTTTGAGTTATTTAACTTATAGCGAATAATAAATATAAATATATACAACAAACATATAGAGTACAGTGGGATCGTTTGCGAAATAAATAGTAATAATTCTGGATCTCTATATATCATTTTAATGGAAATTGTGTCTTCTTTAAAATAATGTATAAACTATTTTACTTTTTTAAAATTTATAGAAGAGTTTTCTTAAAATAAAACAACAACATCCAAATTTTGTTCACAAAATTTTTGAACATGTTATAAAACAGTAAAGAAGAACTGATATATGTAAAGATCAGAAAAATATATAATTTTACTATATACTTTAAAAGTTCAAAATTTTTGTTACTGAAAATAATGTTTTTTTTTTTGAGGAAATTGCCATTTAATGGTAGACTGTCACAAATTTCTGTAAAACCGTTAAAAATATATCGAACTGTCTAATCTAATTCGTAAAAGTACCGAAATTAACAATCAAAATTTTTACAGATTAAAAAAGTTGAACTTTTCTTCCAAAATTGATCGATCATACATAGTGCTACAAAAATATAGTACCAATTAGATACCTAACATACTTAATTTACTCATTAGTAGTTTTGAAAAGATTATTATATAAAAAAACAAAAATTTATGAATGAGAGATAAGAATGTGCCCTATTGTATGTATGGTAGCGAATTCCAAAAGTAATAAATATTTTTTTGAAATTGCTTTGGTATTTTAAAGATATAATTAAGGCGCATGTATTAGATGATGATAGTTAAAGAACATATTATATACTAGCTTTTCCTGATGTACTTCACTACCATATTTGATGTGTTACTACTCCCCCTTGACCTATCTGCCCTATTCAAAATTTTATATGAAAATTACTCCTACAACTTTTTAAGACTTTCACTATAATACTCCTTTAGATATGCGAAAATTTATATTTTCTTTATAGGGAGGCTACAATTCCCTCTTAATCTATCCGTAATGTTTTCATTTTATCAAAGCGATATAATAAACTAGATGTTCACACGAAGTTTGAGGGCTCTCACCAAAATAGCTCCTTAGAGATAGCATAGTAAATGTTTGGTTTGTAAAGGAGCTATCGAAAAATAAAATATTATATTTGAATTTACGGACATACAGAATGGTTAGGTTAGGTTCGGTTCTTAGGGCAAGTGTCCCGTTGGTCCCGTTGTGAAACCCTGAGGGATCATGTTGCTTACTCACATGTCCATACCAGCGTTTAAAACGAACCAACCCTACGCATGTAAGAAAGAATTGTTACATCTGAAGTAAATATCAGAGAAATCTGATAATACATACACAAGCAGACTTTCAAAATTAGTAGCCCTGATCTCGGCAAGAGTGGGACAGTGGCATAAAAGATACTTCTACGAAAGTCGTTAAAATGGAGTCCTAGTCTCTTAGCATGCCCATCAGCAATTCAGTGCCCTTTGACCACGGCTACCAGAATTCTTATCCGATGCCTCGACAGTCCCATGATGAAGTTAGATAGAGATTTATCATAATGGGACCATATTTGCCTCGAGGTTGAACATGTGAATTCATTTGTCCATTTTAATTCTGGAGTATTTGAGATTAATACTGAGAAGTCTCTGCCAAGAAAGGGTATGGGGATGCAATAATCGATATTACTAGGAATGCTAATAAAAAAAACATATGACATTCTTAGAAAATAGTATATTTTAAAATATCGTAACGAAAATACCGCTGTATGCCGGTACTGAGGGAAACGATAATTGAAAAACAGTAATATCGGTAAGGGTATTGGTTACGGTAACCCATTTTAAACGGTATTTAATCGGTATCGGTATTTATAACAGTATCGGCTTCCATCTTTGCTTTTGAAATATAAGAGATAATTTAGTACAGTAAACATTTTTCATGTGTTCATGGTCCTTTCCAATCCAAAAATATGACGTTTTGAAAAACGAAAAAAGGCTAAAAATTTCACAAACTTGTTGAATTGCTAAAAACTTCTAAACTATACATGGTAGACAACAAAGATATTACTTCCATATATATATATATATATATATATATATATATATATATGTATATATATATATAGTTTGAAAATACCGTATCCTGCTCCACAACTTCGAAACTAAATAAGTTTTCACAATGAAATTTTACACGAGAACGGGGAAGAGTTATTTCAGCTTTATATATTTTTTAACAATTTTAAAAATACCATTTTTTGATATATAATGGTTTGATTTTTATATGTCCAACTTTATCCTTTGAACTTCGGATCTACTTCTAATCTATATTTAAGAAGTTATTAGCAATTAAACAATTACACCTTTGTCAAGTTTTTAAGTTTTTTCTATTTTACAAAGGCCATATTTTTGGACAAGAAAGAGCTATGTGTCTAAAAGTTTATGATTTAAGAAACACTTCCAATAGCCAATATCTGCAGAGAATTTCATTGAAATCGAAGTTTTCGAATCCAAATATGACTGTTTTGTTATAGAACCCTCTATGATAAATACTTTTGTATTATATAAATTACTAGTAGCAAGATGTTACATAAGGTTTCAGTCGGTTCAGGCAATTAGAATTCCAATCATGGAAGGAAAATTTGATACGATAGTACTTTTTTGATGTTATTTAGTATTTAAAAGTTTCAGTACTCCCGTTAATAATTTGATACTCTGCTACTCTATTCAAAATTAAACTTTTTTCAAATGAGGATGCATTTTAGAAATAATTTTAGATGCTTGAATTTTTGAATAGAATTACGGTATTTACGGCATAATTACTTACATAAAATACTATTTATGTAAGTTTTTTTTATATTCAGGCCTTCGCTTTTGATTTACCTGCTTGTCATCCAATCGCTGTTCTTATGTAATTATGAAATTTCGATAAATATTATGCTTTAACCAAAATCTATTTTTCTGAGTTCCAGAAAAGGAAACGTATTTTTGCCACTTCAAGCATTTAAACTTTATAAGCTTTATAAGTAGGACAAATAAAATAAATTATACAAAATCTGCCTTTATATTGATGTTTATAATGGTATCAAAATTAAAGCTTTAATGGAATTTATCTTTGAGAATTTTTTCCGATTCCCCTTTCACCTCAACTTGATCTCATGAACCGAACTAAATCTGTGGCAACAGAGAAAAACTATATAAGTAAATTTTTTAACTTTTCAGGAGAGCAGTTCATATTTTTTAATTTCCATGCAACACTACAGAAAACTGTGATTGCAAATGTAAATATCTCTTGAAATAATTGCTAGATTTTTAAAAAAAATTTATGCAGCACAGAGCTGTATATATAGATTTCAAAACCGGTAAAAGAAGAGTTTTGCATATCTTAGTTTATGTAGTTTTTCCTTGTTGCCACAGAAAAGTATTAAAAGCTCCAAATTTTATTATATTATTTTCCCTGAAAAAAATTAAGTTCAGGTAAAAAAGAGTAAAAAAGTACCACCTGAATATTTATTTGATACCAAAAAATCTTTTCATTTTTCATGCCTGATTCCAGTACCAGCCAGGGTTGTCAAATTTTTTAAAAAATTAAAAAGCGCCACGTTTGGCGAAAAATCCCCACATCTGACAGCCCTGATACCAATAGATGCGGAATTGAAGTTTCGGTTCCTTTCGGGTATTAACCAAAGTGCCAAAACCTAAGTCGCATAGAAAAACTAACAACCTAAGTTGGATTTGTTTTTAGATTTTACAATATCAGATGTCTTGAAATATGGCAAATTATATTGTAAGAGCAGTTGTCTTAGTTTTTAGCATGTAATTGGGCTCGAATACCAAATACATTATCCAATATTAGAATATTTACATATATGAACAATTTTATGAAATAAATAAGAATTATTTCTTCTCTATAAGTTTAATGCAATTAGAATGAAAATAACTAGCTAAGATGAATTTATTGATATAGTAGTGTATAATAACAAAATAAAAAAATAAAAAAGCTATAGTCGGTCAAGCCGGGCCATATGATACCTACCACCATTATGTATGAATATATATAGGGTTTCTTAACAAGGTATTTTTACTCACATAGCAATATGAAAAACAAAATTAAAAATCGACTTTTAGATGAGTCAGTTTTAAGAAATTACGGTTTGATTTGGTACAACAATCAAATTAAGTAAAAGTTTCAATGGAAATCACTAATTATTTAAAATAAAAAGTAAAAATAACTATACTAAGATTTTTTTTTAATTATAACTTGCATCATTGCAATATACGAAATTTTATGACGTTTTCGATAATGCTTATAACGTGCGGAAACAATATTATTTAGCCATCCTTATGGGTTTAATTTGACATTATATAATTTACTAAACTGATTCAGCGTTGTCCGTCCATTATTAGTGTAAATGTACTGATCAAGTTATAGGTTACAATTTGAAAAAAATATTTTAATGAAATTTGAAACATAACATTCTTTCCAAGGAGGACCCAAGTGAATTTGGTTTGGCTTATCATAAAAATGTTTTCGCGAAATAATTTTATAAACATCGACATAAAAGTAGCTTCCATTTAACGCCAAAAAATAATAAATATTTTTTGGAAACTCATGTTAATATCTAGATCAAATTTGGCAGTAAATTATTTAAAATTATTTAAAATTATTTAAAATCGTATCGCAACTTTCATTAGTGCTAATTATAAAAATTTAAACGAATCTTTAACATTATAAAATAGCAAAGGCCAAAAATATTTTGTCCCATTTATCAAAAGGACATAAATTGCCACATATTTTAAGTTGTAAAAATTAAATTGCACTAAATATCTGATATCTATAGTTAATAAAAGAGAGAATACTTTTTAGTTGTGATCATCTCTAATATCTGTAAACATTGCTCTTGCTATATTCCTATATAAGTTATTTTTAATTTTTTATAAAGGAAATGTTTTTTTAATTAAACAACTGTCAGTTAATGTACATATGACTTCCAACATTATTAATTTTAATATAAAAGAGTATAATTCCATTAAATGACAAAATCTATTTCTTTAATTCACCTGACCTTTATCAAAAACAGTATGTTAAAAATAACTCAACTGGATTTTTATTTTATTATTTTTTTACTATCTAAATTCCCTCAATATTTTATACTTTCTCATATAAATCATCATATACATTTGGACCCGTTATTTTTGGTCTCTGTTAAATATTCCAAATTCAAATTTAATGTCGAACAATTTACTTTAGAGATAATTTTTTCCAGACATATGTATAGAAATTTTATAAAAAATTATATATTTTTTGTGAAGATATGTAAATAAAAATACAATAATAAATAAGTTTTTAATACTATGTAAGTCTGTTTCATCAGTATTCGCTGATGTTGTATGAAATTATTGCAAACGAAGAAAATTCATATTTATGTTCATGATATGTCAGGATCTCTTATTCTACCAATAAATCATTGCAAAAATTTGCTTTTTAGTTGCTACTTTTGTGCTCCAATATTTTGCTTTTCTCTTGATATTTTTTTCTATAAACACATATTATTTCGCATTTTTTTAACTTCTCTGATTATTACTGAAATAAATGAACTTATTTTACTAAAAGTCAATTTTCTCAACATCTCATGATCCCACTTCAAATTTTTGATATGTTGTTGCTAACACTTTAATGCACATTTTAGAGAAAAATTATTAAAATAGAATATATGCTTTTTCAAATATTCTAGATACAAGGACGACTATTGATTACATTTCTTTTTCATTTTAAAAATGGCGTTGTTACAAAAATAATTATAAACTAGATTTATTAAGGATTGGTTTGAGTCCTAGTTTATTTGAATAAGAGCCAGGTATGAAGATATATGGTTTTGAATTTCATGTATTTAAAGAAATTAGAAAAACTTTGAACCGCAAAAAAAAATAATAATGATAAAAAATTAAACCACAACAAGTGCTTAAGTTTTAAAGTGACCTAAAATTCATTGAACAAAATATAAAAATGTAGGGTTTTTAAATGAAAATACCTTTTCAATATAATTTTATTGAATTAAAATTAAACTTATTTATTAAAAGTTTTTTTTTTTAAGTCTCAATTGTCTGATTTTACTACTTTTATTCTCAACGTCTTAATAAGAACTGTCTTGACCACAGTTCAAATACCTAATATATCGTCTTTTGTCATGTGTTCGTCCATCTAGTCTTTACTCGTCCGTTTATGTTACTCGTTAGTCTTAAGTCAAATCTTAATCCATCACAATAGTGTTGTATCCCGTAAGAGTTGCCACTCCTGGTCATACGTTCGTTAGTATCCATCCCCACACAAATATTTAATTCCGTGTTTATTTTTATTTTTTTTTTTCTGAGAAATTTAATTAAAAATTAATAAAAAAAATGAGTCCCTTTAATGGTTTTTGTCATATTTTTAATAATAACGGTATATACCTATATTTTAGTTTCGGTACCGGTATACCGATATAACTTAAAACACCGATTCCGTTACCAAAATAAAAATTAATTCAACACCTATACCGTTACTTATATTCGTTCCGGTCTTTTCAAATAGTCCATGTAGCGAAATACTGCCACCAGACCCAAAATATTTTAAGAATCAACGTAAAACAAATCAATTTTTACTTGTAGGGGTTATTAAAAATACTGTTCCATTATATATAATATAGCTACCAAAAATTCAACCAGCCCCTTTCTTTTCTGGCTAAAATGTTACTAGTTCCAATTTTTTGGATGCACTGATTTGACATTTTGCAAAGAAAAGCCTTACTTCCGACATCTGACAACATTGTTTCGTTCGAAGCTTAACTTTTACTAAAAAAAGTGTCTTTTTCTAATAGTGCTACTTTTAAAAATATGTAACAAGTTTTGCCCTCAAATAAAAAAGAGGGTGAAAGTGCAGCATCAATTGTAAATAGTGCTTTATAATTGATTTTTGACCAAACCTGAGAATCCGAAATTTTGCAAAAAATTCGATATTTTATAAAAATTTTAAATTTAAAAAGTCCGAAATTTCGCAAATAATCAGAAAATTTAATTCTTGAAAATTTTCAAAATTTAAAATAATTCAATATTAGAATTGGTCAAAAAAATTTTTGCTCTACGGTAATCATGAAAAGGGATGAAAGTAAACTTTAAACAATGTTGAACAGTAACAGTAACGCTATAATATTTCGAAAACTCATCAAACGATAAAAAACGATGTCTAGATAGAAGCATGTGAATAAAATTATATTTTTATCAACGATAATTAAAGTACATTTACATATTATTTAATATTCTTAAGAAAAATCGCACTCTACGATCATAAATTATTCATCTTAATTAACAAATTTTCTTTGGCACCTACATATTTAGCCAAACTAGAACGACTAAAAAATTAAAATAAAAGCTTAGAAATGAAGTAATTTTTTCGTATTTATATAGGGTGATCCATTTAGAGTTTTTTTTTTTTATACCAAATAAAACTCTTAAAATAGAATTGGATGTCGGAGTCTTTATTAAGACCCGAAAGAGCATCGCCTGACATTTACTTTTTACAGATAATTTAATTCAAATATTAGCCGCGGCTACGCTGTAGGTGGTCCATTCCTTAGATCCAATTTTCGGTAGCACTATATAGTGCAGGATTGCTATAATGCGCATCATCAACATCGACCATCGAACCGTCTGAGCCCATTATTGACAATAACATCCGCAAACTTGTGTCTTGGATGATACGCGATTGAATACATCTAATCTAGACTGGATTAGTACCGAAAATAGAAGGATCGGAAGGTCGATGATACACACCATAGCAATGGTGCAAAGTATTGTCGAAAATTTTACCTTTGGAATGGACCACCTACAGTGCACAGTGGGGCAGAATAGAATTTTTTTGGAAATAAATCATCAAATTTGGCATAGGCGTAACAGAGGAGTGTACAATGCTATGTTTGGAAGAGGGGCACAACAATCCCCCCAGGGGCGGAGCTAAGGGGGCTTAAAGTTAGGTACCTCTGACATAAAAAATGTTTAATCGCTTGCAAAATTTTTGTTTCTCGTCCGATTTCAAATATTTTTATATATTGTTGCAGGCCCTGATAAGACCTATAAAAACATACTTACGCGTCTCTTATAGTTTTCGAGTTATTTTCGTTTGAATTTTTAAGCACCATAATTTTGCATGTTCTTGGACCAATTTTTTTTCATATATATCCTAGTATTTCCGACCGATTTTATTAGTTTTTTTTTTAATTAGTTAAAGAACAAAATTATTTATTGAATAAAAAAAATTGAAGACCATGTCTTTACCGGGTTCAAAAATAAACGATTTTGAATTTGAAAATTGCAAAAAAGAAGACTTTTTGTGTTTTTTTTTAGCCGAAAAAGTATCTATACTCTTTTTTATCTAAATAAAATTTTCTTTAACAACATATAATAATTTCACACTTTTCTGTAAGACAACTTAACAGAGATGACCCTAAGATAAAAAACAAGCCCAATAACACAATTAGTCATGGTACATACCCTCCCGAATTCGACCCATTTTATATGAAAGATTTGATTTTAGACCATATTTTCTCAAATCCCAAAACACGAAACGACAAGCGGAATATATTTTAAGAATCCTCAATATGTTGTTAAAAGTTTTAAATCAAAATCTACGGGACTTCGGAAAAATGTGTATTCTATAGCCAAAAATGTTAAAAATCCCATTTTTGGGAATTTTGATTAATTTTTTTGGAAATTCAGGAAAACCCTACCCCTGATTGAAATTTGGTTAAGGCACTTTTATTTATATTAATAGGATCCACATTTCCTGCAAATTTCATTAGGATACCTTTATAAACAAATATGTTATTACAATTAAAAAATTTGTATTTTCTCCAAAAATCCCAAATTTGTCCTTTTGTTTGGTTTATTTCTAAATTTTAAAAATATGTACGCCAAAGTAAGCTTATCCTTTAGCATATATAATTTCCGATATTTTGCAAAAAGATTCAAGTCAATATCATGCCTCATTTCAGAAATATGCGCCTTTAAACTTTTATATTTCCAATTTATTGTATATATGACTATATTATTACAAACTTGCAACTTTTGCCTTTAGCTTTGCGTGAATAATTACTTAGAAAATTATGAATATTTCTGTATACTTTTAATAATATCTATGCACAAAATATTTTTATAAAAATAATTAATAAATATTATTATTTTTAATAGGTTTCCACATTTTCCAAATGTCTATTTTAATTTAATAAATATTATTATTTTTTGTGTTTATTATCTTCCTTAATAAATATTCTATTTCTAATATTTTAAACTTATACCACTTATTTTCTATAAAATAATCTGTTGTATCTGTATAAATATCTAAAAGATAATAGAGGTCCTTCAAGTCTTCAGTATTTTGAGTTGATAAAGGCTCATAATAAATCCAACGTTTTCTCATTGATGATAGTACAGGGTCTGATCATAACAATAGGCTATTAAAAATATCCTCGTTTTGTGACGTTCTGGAGCATTTCCTGGAGCTGAATAATTGAACGTGCTTAAAATCCCTGTTTTTTGCTTCTTGAGCCTCTCCTGTAAGGTCTCCAAGTGGAAGAATATTTCGTTCAATTATAATCTCGCCATGGCACAATACTTTATATACTATTGGTGTCATTTCATTCCATGGATATAGAGAAACAAGTAGTTTAGATATTTCTGTTGCATATTAATAATGGTATGTTAGTCATTTCAAGTAACTCTTTATTAATACCAATTATTTTTGATCTAGCTTCGAAATTTCCGAAAAACCTTCTTGCTGAATTTCCATCATTTGTACTACCACCAGTCGGCAGAGGTTTGTCGATGTTTAATCCCGTCTGTTCTCTGAATTCATCCTGGATTCTACTTTTCTTAGATATTCTAATTGTTTTTAAATCCTCGTTGTTTCTGGTAGGTTTTGATAAATTTTCTGGCACACTTCTATACTTTAAATCATATTCTATGTGCAGAAAATGCTCCATGAACCGTATTCTGGCCTGAATTGGAGATATTCCGAAAGACAGAAATTCTTTATTATTACTCCTTGCTTTACCAATATCCGAAAATTGTGATTTCGTCTCATCACATAGTGAGCATTTCCAAAAAGAAGATGTTTCCGTAATGGCATTACTAACCTTTTCATCAATCATTGTTAGACTAAGTTGAAAGGATATGTCGAATGTGTATTGGTTTATGGTTATTGAAAAAGGTTGTAAATCATTTATTTCATCTTTAATATATTCCACTAAATTCTTTTGTTGTTGTCTTCGAATCCCTTGTGTATTCGAACCAAATGGGTCTGTAAAAATGTTCTGATCCTGGAGTGGTGTTAAGCCATATATCATCAAATGAGTTTTTACACTTTGATGAAGATTGCTTCCTTTTCGGTAACAGAAATAGATGGTAAAATAGTTAGCTTTTTCTATTGAGTATGCATGTATGATGGTAGAATTGAGTGTCCCTTTTCAAGCAGAGCTTTATTTAAAATTTGATATTTGTTTCGGCTGAGGTCCAGTTCAAGCATTAAAGCAATAGCTTCTTCCTCTGTAAAATGGATGTTGGAGTATTTACACTTGCGGCAATCCGTTTAAGACATTTTGGTGATGCAGTTATCAGTATTTCAGCAATAATAATTGCACTCTTAGGTTGCTTCTCCTTTTTTAACATTGCTTTGAATGTATCAGAAACTTCTTCATTCGAAATTATAGAAAGCTTATGGGCCAGTTTTATCTTCCTAGATCTTGTACTTAAATCATCATATGTGTTGCAAGGTGCTCCAGTTGATATTTTGCATGCCGATATTTCTATAACAGTATCCATCCAATCGGAATGTTTAATTTTTAATCTCTTAATACGCTGATTCAAGGACTTCATTTTTACGTCATACAACTTTAAAAAGCTCTCTATCTGAGATTTTACCAATGACGTCGACTTTTGCATGATATGTGGTTTTTATGAATTCCACTATAGCTTCTAAACGATTAAGATTATTTTTAGATAAACTCCACAGAACATAACACAATTGTTCATATTTCGATGTAATCACCATGGTAATCAACGTTGTTATGATGTTGATAAGAATTAGCTGCGCATTTATATATATATCTATTAGATATATTGCACAGGTATATACATTTACAAGTATTCTGTGAGTTTTCATTAGGTAAAGTATCTGAAAGAGTCAATTTTGAAGAGTACCTATACCGAATTCATTGATATTATATGTTGCTGTTAGGTATCACAAGAGGGTTATTACCTGTGCATATTTTTTATCTTATAGTCATCTCTGTGAAGTTACCTTTCAGAAAAGTGCAAAATTATGATATGTTGCTAAAGAAAAAAACACAAAAAGTCGTCTTTTTTCCAATTTTTAAATTCAAAATCGTTTATTTTTGGACTCAAATTTCTTTTATTCAATACATAATTTTGTTCTTTAACAAGTTAAGAAAAAAACTAATAAAATCGGTCGGAATGCTAGGATATATATATGACAAAAACTGGACCAAGAACATGGAAAATTATGGTGCTTAAAAATTCAAACGTAAATAACTCGAAAAGTATAACAGATAAATAGGACATGCTAGCATGTTTTTTATAGGTCTTAACAGGGCCTAAAACAATATATAAAATATTTAAAAGCGGACGAGAAACAAAAATTTTGCAAGCGATTAAAAATTTTTTATGTCAGAGGTACCTAACTTTAAGCCCTCTTAGCTCCGCCTCTGGGCGGATTGTTGTGCCCCCTTCCAAACATAACATTGTACACTCCTCTGCTCCGCCTATACCAAATTTCATGAAAATCCAACCGGCCGATCCGAAGTTACAGATTTATTTTCAAAAAATTTCGATTCTGCCTCACTGTGGAATGTTGAAAAAGTGTGAAAAAGTACTATGTATTTAGTTTTTCTTTTTGATTCCCACTTAAATTAGCATGATTTGTAAGCAATAGTTAAAACGTACTTTTTGGATGAAGAAAATTGAAAAATGTTAACTTTAAAAGATATACAAATTAACGTTAACATTTTTGAAATTTCAAATACATATAATAGGATTTGCACAAAGTTTCAAGTACACGCTTGATATCTTTCAGATATTTCAATATTTTTTGGTTTAGAAAATACATAAAATTAGTTTTTTTTCTAATACTAAAGAAATTAAAGAAAATTCAAAGAATATCTTTATAAGAAAGAAAATATACCATAAAGTCCCTCTTGTTGTATTCTTACTCACTCAAAGCCATATATGTCATTTCATGTCTCTTTGTTAAGTATAAAAAAATTAAAAAATACTATTAGAAGAAAAACAAGTTCGAGTGCCATATTCGGCTGTGCCCTATCTTATATACCCGTCATATTTTAATGTTTTTAATATATTAATAACCGACGGACTGAGGAACGGCCCATAGCTTATATCGAAGCTTTAAAAAATCTAACAACGAGTTTTGGCCTATAACGCGGTTAATACTGGATCGACTTAGTTTATTTTCTCTAGCTTACACAGGTGCTTAAAAAAGTTAAAAAAAAAACAAATACGTCTTAGATTATTGGTGTTGTTTTGTTATTTTTAGGTACCCAAGAAAACAACAACTATAAGAAAAGCTCAAATTAAATAAATAAACAAAGATTTGCCAATAACTCGGTTGTTTATTAACCAATTTGGTTGATTCGAATATATATATATATATACATACATATATATATATATATATATATATATATATATATACATATTTAAGTCGAAAGCCTTTAAAAAAAACCGTATTTTTCGACATATTTCCGCCATTTATGAATCGATTTTGCTGAATTTCAATAGCAAAATTCTCAAAAGAATTTCTGGTCGTTTGACGGACAGACGGATACCGTCCTATCGACATCGCTTCTTATAAGGATCCAGAAAATATATTTTTTTTTGCTCTCCGACAAAAAATGTGGAAACTAAAAACGGAATGACAAACTTATATACCCTTTACACCTATATAGAAGGGTATAAAAAGTACCACAATATACCATGTTTAATTTCATGTTTCTGGAATAATTAATATACAAAAACTCAAAGTTTATAATCATAAGAACAAAAAAGTTCTTATGATTATAATCCGAATCCCGAAAGTGGATTCTCATCCACATACAAACACATATGTTTGATTTCATTGCTCTATATTAATTGTTGCAAAAAATTTAAAAGCTACCATTAGAAGAACGAAGAGGTATCACAAATTTCACTCTTCTTGATTCTAATTCACCCAGGATCTCTAATTTCATACTTCTAAGTTCAATGCTATAGATAGTTCAAAAAGTACCATTAGAAGAAGGAAAAAGTGCACAAAGTCCCCATTTGTGTATTCTTACATACATATAACTATGTGCTTTTAAATTTATTTTTTAGATTGAACTTTGTAGAAAATTCGAAAGTACCATTAGAAGAACGAAAAAGTACCAAAACGTTAATTCATATTTATTCTCATTCACTCAAGGCCGAGTAAGTTAAATTTCATGTTGCTAAGTTCATATCATTCGAAATAAAGAAGGTACTCTTATACCAGTAAGTCCCATTTTTGTGGATTCTAACAAATATTAAAAGTACCATTATAAGCAAAAAAGTACCAAGTTTCATTTTCCGCTCTAGAAGAGATCCAATAAACTTTAATTTTAAATTTGCATGTTAATTTCAAATTTGCATGTTACAGATATGACATAAGCGATACAAATCTGCATTCAATTACTTAAGAAATATTATGTTTTAAAAAGTACCAAACTATTTGCCCGAATTTGATTCTATCTAGTTCTTGATACCGGAGTTATAAATAAATGAATCAACCAATCCTAGTCAAAATTAGCTAAATCAGCTTAATTTTTTATATCTAACCAATGGATGTATGTATAGACATAAAAATTGTAGTGAGAGCAATAAAATATTCACTTGTATATGTCAATATATAGCTAAAAAAAATGTTTTATGAAAAAAGTACAAAAAAGGGACAAATTTTACCCCTTAAAGGTTCGAATTTCGAAAAAGTATCAAATTTGTATTCTTCGTTTTTTGACAAGTTACGATTATGTAAATTTTATTTCTATGTTTACTGATTTAAAAGATGCATACAGTGCTAAAAAATACCAAAATATATTTATTACCCCTTTTCTGCCTAAAAAGTCTGAATTTCAAGAAAGGACCATACACGATATATATTAAGGAAATATGCAAAAATATGCACTAACAAATCGATGTCAAAATGTTTGATTTGTTATGAAACGTATAAATATTTTATCGATGGTTTTATTCAACGTACAAGGAAAAACATGCAATTGTATATTTGTGGTTTCCCTGTTATTTAATAACACTGTGCTAGTCGCAAATTTTAACAAGCTGGTACCCCACTGATGATGCTAATTCCAATTCGCTGAATGCAATGGTGGCCGCCGTTTTTAGAAGTTAGCGCTTTATTATAGAAGAAGTACAAAATGTAAAAAATTAGAAATAGAGAGGCCGGTATTTATGTAAATTAAACAATAAATCGATAAATCAATAAATCATAAATTAAATCAATTTCAAACCGATTTTTAATGTTTTACGAGTATATTTTTGTTTGAAAAGATGTTCATTGGTAACATTAGTTTGTTTACTTACTGAATTATAATAATATTTTTTGTTGGATTAAAGTTTTGTAATTTAGCGTTTAAAATATATTTTATAATAAGAATTGATGATCCTATACTTTAGTAGAATCTTAATTGTTTACTTTATTTAAATTTAACAATTAAAGTATTAAATTTAAGCAAAAAAAACTTCGTTTTCCAAACCCCTTTTTTAGCCTTTCAAAATGAAATATTTCAAAAACGAGCGCTAATTATCAAAAATAGTTAACAGCATTAAATCAAGCGTCGTCGATTAACTTTTACCCAATGGGTGCCCATCTTGTTAAAAAATAAGTCTCATTATTTGCATAGCTCTTTCATAAACATTTATATTATAGTAATTACCAGAGCAAGTTTTTTAATATTTTCGCTTGAAAAGTAAGCTTTTGCATATATCACAAACATTTCACAAAAAATGCTTAATTTTCAAATCTTTGCATAAATTTGTATATAATGGATAGAAAAATTGGTTCTTTTTAATAAAAACGCATTTTTTTAGTGATTTTTTGGAGTTCAATCAACCGATTTGTAAACATTTTTTTTTGTGAGTTTTTTGAATACATCATAAAAATTGAAAAGAAAGAAATTCAGACGTGTCAAATATTTGAAAGTCATATCTATTTAGGCATCAGGGGTTAAAAATTGGAAAAATGTATGTTTATGCATACTTTTTCACATTTATATAAAAAAGCATAAATTCATTGGTTTTTGTATGCACATTCATGCTATTATTGCATATTTCTGTGCTTTTTCAAGCGCATGTTTTAAATTTTTTCGTGCATATTCAAATTACAATTGTGTAAAAAACACATTCCATATATATCATATTTGAATAACATTCAAATTATAAATCTATTCAGCTGAATTGGCAAAATCTCAGCGATCACATTGTGCAGTGTTGGTAATTTGTAAAGTGTTTCTGATACCACTCTCTTTGAGATATTATAAACCAACAAATAATGGTGAGATCAACAATTCCTAATGAACTAAAAAGAACACTGATAACAATACACCCACCCGCCCTTTCCATAATCAACTAGACAATGTTTAAACTTAAAAAGTATATTCAGTGGGAGTTGAAAATACAAATTATTGAAATTTAAGAATATATCAAAGTTACAACTTTGGCCCACTTTATGTTTGCGTGAGACTGAGTGTGAGTGAGAAAACCGAGTGGGTAAATGTATGAACACCAATCAACCATCGACAGTCAACACACACAACGTCAGACATTTTAGGAAACTTCTAGTTTGTGAAAGACCGTTGAACAGGGAGTGTAAGGGGTGGGTTGGTTGTCATTTGTTTATGTCTTCATTTAACGAGTGTCAAAGTATCAATTGCAGTATTTTATAAAGATTATTAAATATATTTATTCGATATGTTTCCTAGAACAGTAGGAAACATCAATAAAAGTTGTTAAATTATTTTTAATAAACTCTGTATCCAACTCTCTAAAAATGAATTTATATCGCATACCAACTTAAATACACACCCAATAAAATGTATAGATGACAGGAAGAAAAAAAAAAGAATAATAAAGGTAGGACGTCAAAATAAACAAGTTACAAACAAAACATTTGTTCGATTGATATGAACACTTTATATATCCTGCTTTTAAAAATATAAAAATTTACAATTTTTGTTGAGAAATTATTTATTTTTTTAACAGCATTATTGTAATAATCGTAAAAAATTAAAAAGGAAAATAAAAGAAATTAACAGTTTTTTCTTTTTTCAAAATATACTCTATTAATTTATATGGATTAAGGTTTGAAGTTTATCCTTCATTTTAACTTAAGATAGGGTATTGCAGGTTGCCTTAGATTTCTTACATCTTCCCCGGAATCGAATCTTTATTTGATGAAAATGAAACGGAACACCTTTGTAAATGGATATTTGCTATATACAACGTATATATAACAATAACAATGGGGTATAGTTGGGCAACACTAAAAAAATTAAATGAAGAAGAAAATTCTCCAAAGAGTTTAAAACTTTTCTAATTACGTGAAATTGTTCTTTAGACGTAATAAAAATGTTCATTACATTATTATTTGCTTGTATATTCAAAGTATCATTTAAAAAAGTAGTGGATGTAGGAAAATATTTGAGTGCAGAATGAATGTTTGCAGGGGTCAAATACTCCTCTGTAAGAATGGGCAAAAGACATAAATTAAAATGTTTTAAAGTTAACAACCGTTGCAAGTATGAAAACAAAATAGAAAAAGAAAATATAATACAATAAAAATAAATTTAAAAAGCCAACATTAAAATGAATTTAAATTAACTACTGAGTGGGAGAGGGATGAGGTGAGGTGAAAACGTTATTAAAATGTGAATGAATATTGTCTGTTTTTACATTAAAATTGTGCGTTAAATATTTCTTACGAAAAAAAATATAATAAAACAAATAAGAATAGAAAATTAAAATAAAATAAACTACACATTTTGAATACTTAATCATAAATATTCCAAGAAATGTGTGCAAGTAAATTATACATATAATTTTTATACAACTCATTACCAAGAATTTGCGTTAAAAAATTGTATTACCACTCAGGAAAAAGTTTGTGCGGAAAAAAACATACAAAATTACCTTCATTGATTTTAATTAGTTCGTAATATTTAAGAATATTGTCTTAAAATTAATATTTTTTTTTTTTTACTTTTTTGAAATGAATCAAAAGTCAAGAAGATTTAAACAAATTGTTTAAATTTTCATTTATATTTTCAATTTGTAAATGCGTGTTTAAAATTTTCTTTGGAGAATTTTTTATGATTTTTAGTCACATATTGGGAACAGAAGAACATAACAGAAGTGTTTTTTACTAAAATGAAGCATGTGCTATAGAATGGCAGCAAATTTATGTAAATTTCTAAATATTACTTTTTAACAGCTTTTTATTGAAAAAATGCAATTTAAAGAGACTTATTGTTAATATATTCATGTATAACTATTTTTATATAGCATTTGAATCAAATCTAATAAAACTAAATTAAAATTTTAGCAACTTTTTTGCAAAAATTATAAAATTTTTGTTATGTACAATTTAATATCTACGAAAAAAATGTTATTTTTTATGAAAAAAAAAAATTGGGAAAAGTCATGTCCGATTCATAATATCTATGAAAAAAATTTTCAAATATATGCATTTTTTCTCTGTGCATGTTTAATAAAATTTAATCATAAACAATATTTTAATTAAGTAAAAAAATCATTTTAATAATCTTTAAAACTTTTTTACTGTTGTTTTTTGTAAATCATAATATTATTAATTGAAACACATATTCGAGAAAATATTTAGAACTGTATTAATTATGAATATCCGTAGCATCGTACTTTTCTTGATAATTTCTCAATATTAAATAAATTTCGAGAATTTAAAAAATATCGATATCGCAATATTTAACTTTTCTAAATAAAATATAAACTAAACGTTTCGAGAAATTTTCTAATCTTCTGTCTTAATATCTCCAGGAATTCTTATGTAAACAAAAGCAACATATCTATTTTCTTGTTTATAGATGAAAAAGACCAAAACAATGAGAATGTAGTGTTATTATTAAGTTATATTTCATTGCGCTTGCTTATAAAATATTGTTTTTTAAGATGTTAATTAAATATTCAGAAATTTTTAATAAAAAAATAATATAATATTAAAAAAAAATTCTAAATAAAAAATAAATTTGCAAAATAACATATTTATCTAATACATTTTCTTGGGGATGAAATGAGAAAATTTATCAATAAAAATAAAAGATGTGGATTAGAGTAACAGAAAAAATAATAATATTGAGAAAAAAAAAAAACATTGATGACTTCTCTGGGCGAAGTTGAAACTTGGACAAAATTCTTCAAATATTACCACTCTTACCTAAAGGAATTCATTTATTTTATTGTTCATAATATGAATTATTTTTGAAATGTAATTTATTATTCTGTATATTTTTTTTAATATTTGATATATTCTGTTAACTTTGAAATAAAACATAACTTTAAAAATTAATTCAGCTTTTAATTTTTGATTGAACACAAAATTGTAATGAAACAAAATAGAAAACCATCGTTTTAGAACTATTGCCAATGATAACAATCAGAAGTCATTAGTAATAACAATATCGAATAATTTTCAACATTTTTTATATCGACAACAAATCACTAACGATTATTGATATCGCTAATGGTTCACGATAGACAAAAGGTTTGCTGCCACAAAGTGAGCCAACCATAGTGAGCCAACCATATATATATATATATATATATATATATATATATATATATATATATATATATATATATATATATATATATTAATCAAATAATGAAAAAGTCACGTAAGATTTTACTAACAATTTTACTAACATAAATTGACCATTATGTTGTTAAAGGGTTAATTAGTTGGAATATTCAATAGTATCAGCATGTCCAAAATATACAAAATTGCACGATTAAATATATATATATATATATATATATATAAACTTATTCTGATTCTAATACACCAGAAATGGTTTCGATGTTATGCATTTGTGCTGGTAGTTGTATCACAGACAAAATACTTTGGTATAAATACATATTTCGCTACAAGGACGAATTTCATGTTTTTTATTTTATTTTAAGTTCTTGGTTATCTTTTGTATGTCTAAAAATAATATAATTATATATTTTAGTTTGCTCATTGATTTAGTTAATTAAATAATTTTTTTTCGCATGCATTCTATTTTAATCGTGAGGTTTCTTATATTATTTGCATATCAAGTTTTACGCCTTTTAAATTTGAACTGCTTGTTAGATAAGAACATAGATATTTTTGATCTTCTGTTCATATGAAAGAAAAATTAATTATTAAAGGCTATTCTACCAATGTCTTACTACAAATTTTGACAACAATTTTTCTAATTTAAAAACTAAACAGAAAATACAGGGCTGCCGGATACTTTTTTTGGCCAATATTTATACATATTTATTGGTTGAATATTTATACATAACTATTAGTGTATTCATTTAACTCGACGTTCTCATTATTCAATTAATCAAATAACACGAAAATGCTGTTTTTAAATTATTCGATTATTCGTGTAAAGTTTCTCTAGTTATTCGAATAAATTATACCTTAACATTTTGCTTGTTTTTTTTTTCAATACTTATCAAAAAATAAAACAAAAACAATGTTAACAATTAATTTTAATAAAATATAAAAATTATTGAAAACATCACAAATAAGTCCACACAGAGAAAAGAGATTCGTTGTGACTATCGAATTTTTCGCCAATCGAATTTTGTTGGTTACACATACTAAAGAATTAATTTTTTTTGCAAATAATATGTTTTCTATTATATAAATTATGTTTTATGTTGGTAATAGAGAAAAGAAAAAATTTCACATAGAGTTTTCTAGAATAACTTACATATTCGAGCTTCGAAAAGGATATTGCTGAAGAATTTCTAGGAATGTATGACAAATAGTTAAGTGAACGAGTTTAAAAGAGGGTTTTTTATATCACTTACTATAATAAAAATATCCTTGAATAATTAATTTTGGTTTTGGTTGTCATGGAAGATATTTAGATCATCGACATCATTAATTTTCCAATAGATTGACTGGCGATAATCATCTGTAAAGAAAACATAAATAAATGATATCAAAAGAATGTTAACAATAAGTTTATTGATCGTTTTCTTACCCCTGTTTATGAGGCGTTTTAAAATTGGGACAATCGTAGTAAAATAAATTAAAAGTTTCTAGATAATGGAGGCAAATATTGATAGACAGTTGTCACAAAATCCGTTCTAAATTATAATGTCTTCATCATCTTCATCGGCAGTTTTTGCCGTGCTGTTATTCTGGCTGACATTTAAGTATATTGATAGATATTCTGCAGATTGGGATCCGTCACTCCATTGATAATTAAAAAAATTGATGTAGGGTCTTGTAACTTGAAAACGTAGCTTAGATTTTATTTTAGCTTTTGCAGCTTACAATTTAATAGGGTAACTTACACTTACAACCAAATCTATAAGTAGCAACTTGTTCTATAGAACGCGTTTGTAATTTAATTATATTTTAAACATTTTTTCAAAATATTTGTATAGAAATTTATAATAAATAATTTATTATTAAAATGTCAAAAATTTATAACGAATTTAGTTTTTTTCTTTATCAACCGCAAAATTCCCTACATTTCATAAACTAAATGTTTGGCATTACCAATTCATACTACTAAAATTGGGTTGTCTTGATTAAATTTACTTTGAAAAAATTGCGGGATTTATAATTTTTTAATCATTGTAATTACATATTGGCTAGATTTATGAAATTTTTATCGTTCTAATATATATATATTGGTTAGGTTAGGTTATTAGGGCATCTGTCCAGAGACAGCACACTTAGGTCCAGTTTGGTCCCGTTGTGAAACCCTGACGGACCATGTATTTCAATCTCACATGTGTATTCCAATGTTAGAAGCGAACCAACCCGACGCATGTATGTAAGAGCTGATCCATCTGGCATCGATATCAGATAGATTTGACAACACATGCATAAACCGACTACCAAAATTTTAAATCCTAATCCCGGCAAGAGTGGGACAGTGACATAAAAGATGCTCCACCGTCTCCTCCTCTTCGTCATCTCGACAACTTCTGAAAAAGTCGTTAAAAGGGAGCCCTAGTTTCCTAGCATGCGCACCAGCAATCCAGTTCCCTGTAACCACGGCTACCAGAGTTCTCAGCCAATGCCTGGATAGTCCCATGATAAAGTTAGATCGACATTCATCATAATGGAGCCATAATTGCCTCGAGGTTCAAGATGTGGATTCATTTCTCCACCTATCCTGTGCAATCCTCGATAAGTCCCGCAGAATTATTGATCTGCAGGCCGAAAGTAGTACTCCAACCAGTTGGTCCGTATCTTCACCTCGAAGAAGGGATTTATCTTTGGCTAGTGTATCAGCAATAAAATTGCCAGGGGTTCTTGAATGACCCCTAATTCAGACCAGCTTAGACTGTCTCGCCATCTTGTTCAGAGATGTCCGGCATTCATGTACCAATCTGGATATAGAAAAGACACCCGAGAGCGTACTGATTGTGGCTTGACTGTCTGTACATATTTGGATCTCACTATGGCCGAGATCTCTCCTTGAAGAATGTTGCAGTGACCTGGCAATTTAAAGAAAATGTTTTTCCTATAAGCGGGAATATGGCAGATTTGGATCCATCAGTATAAACCTCAACTGAACCAGCCCTCAATTCTGGGGTAGTTGATATTGATACTAAGAAGTCTTTGTCAAGAAAGGGTGTGTGGTTACAATAATCGATATTGCTAGCAGTGTTATTAAGAAATCCCAGAATGGTCGTCTGGCCGAGCTGCAATCACTCCATGCACCTATATATATATATATAGAAAGCCATTATTTCTCAATATTTATTTAATATTTCAACAGGCCTATGAGTATTACATAAATTTGTTAATGTTCAAATATTATTGTATATATTATTATTATATTATTATATTATGGAATAAAAAAAATACATAACATTTAATTTAGAAAAAGAATTCAGTAATTCTTAATATAAAATATGACCTTACTGCTTAACTCAATTTTAAGTCCAAATCCCTTCTATATCACAAATTTCATCTAAGCCGTAATCATTATATACACCAATACATTCTGAGATTCCATTGGTTCATCAACTTCACACTTACAACTATCGACTGCATTGTCATTCGTAACAAGAAAATCTTTTTCCAAATCAAGCTCAAAATCTTCCAATTTTTTTCTTAAGGAAAATTTCATGTAAAAAGGTGAATTTGTTTATTTCATCCAAACCCAAATTATAAATAACAAATGATTTAAATTTTACATTATACATATATATATTTACATATATTTTACATTATATATTTTACATTATACATATATATATATTAAATGACGTTTATATAATGGTTTAATTTTTGTGATTGAAAAGCATCTTTATGCTTCAATTACGCGTTATATTTCAAATATATATTCGATATTTTTCGCTGAGTTCAAGCAAAATTTGTTAAAAAGCTTATATAAAAATATTTTTCAAACTAGTTAAGAAATAGTTAAATAGTTGAATAGTTTTTATTCCAGTTATTCGATTAATCGGCATAATTTACTTAAATAAATTTTTGCTTGAAATTGTTGATTTTAATTTAAGCGAACAATTGTTTCATTTTAATATGTGGATTAATCGAACAAATATTATTCGATTGAATACCCTAATAACTACATATGTATTGGTGAAAATACATTATATATTAAACTTTAGATTCACCATCTTATAAATCAGAGAAATTAGCATTGTACTTATTGCAGTATTGTGTTATTAAATTCTTGGCAACAGATTTTATTAATATAACACATTAATAGTCAAGATAATATCCAGCAAATATATTTGTGCAAAAAATTTATTTTACTCTTTATATATTATACATGATATATAAAAATTAAAAAATAATCTTCAAAAAATATATAAGGCTTTCTTTGTTTGAGCATTTCCAGGGCGATTTGTTTTACAAAAATAAGTAAGGAAACAAACACATACATCATATATTTTAGAAGTAAGACATCATATTACCAAAAGAGTCAAATTGGAAAGAAAATACCAAAACTTAAGAAATTGCAAAATAACATGATTTGTTCTTTTTCTCTCAGAGTGAAAATTCTCAATCAACTTTCTGATATTACCCGTAATATATCCACAAATTTTTTTATTATGTTTCAAATAACTCTTTGACACTTATTTAAATAAGAAAGAAAAAAAATTGTAACTCTAAACTTTAAAATAACAGTGGATATTTATAAGTTCAGAAGTTCACAATACATGCTATCTCGAAGTTTGGTTTTTTGCTAAATTCTTTACCGAAAATACACCTTAAATACATACGTTGCTTGTAGGGATCGTTAGCATATTAAATATCACTTAAAGAAGTTGTTTACAATGACATGTTAATTAAATTTTAAATTATATACTTTTGTCCAAAATTCCAATTTTATTAACTAAACAAAAGATTCAATTGTTGCAAAATTTTCCAAAAATTCCGAAAATGTTTTCAATATCACCAAGAAATTCCCCAATCCCCCAACGAAAATATTTATCCTTTCTGCAACATAAATTTCTCAAATTTGGGGTCAAAACCCAAATCTGGTAGGTCTGTTTAATGTGGATTAACACTTTCATAAATGTCATCAGTATAGAGATTTTAAACATTATGATCAACAGCGATAGAGTCTAACATCAATAGTTTTATATAATATTTTTGAAAAGTCTTAACCTAATTAAAAGATCTACATAATACACTAATTACTTAAATGTATACATTTAAATTTAGTAAAAAAAAAAATCCAACAACATCCTAAAATATTAACAAATTATTTAAAAACTACAATAAATTTATTATCTAAAAAGTTAAAAATCTTAACAACTTAATATTCACAATTATTATATATTACCTATTATTATTATTATTATTATTATTATTATATTTAATTTACTTAAAATTTACCTAAAAGTTTTATACTAAACCTTTACTGTAAATTATGATACCCAAACGCAAATAAGTAAGGTCTGTAAATTACATATAATTTTGTATGCACCCTGAAGGAAACCTGGGGGCAAGTGTCTCCAAGTCACCAGTTTTGTCGATTATTTTGGTGACTTCTTGGCGACATTGTTAGCAAAGTGTCTACATTTTTTTTATTTGCTTTTATAAAAATACGAGCGGTTGCAAGAAAAATTAAAATTTTTGTAAAAAATTTTTAAAATAATTAAATAAAAGATTAATTAAAAGGTAAATAATTTAAGCATATATATATATAAATACATTATGAGTAAAAGAAATTATAAACGTCAAGTGAAAAACAATCAATTTTGTATAAAAATAGAAAAATGAAAACGAAATTAATTTAAGTGATAGCGTAAATTTTGAAAATTTTGTGGAATCAGTGATAGATTTGCCAAACGCCAAATTGAGTTTGCGTGAAAAGATAAGAAATTGGTACATTGAAACAGGACCGTCCAGATAGTGTTTAGAAAAGCTTGTAAAATTACAAGAGGAAGGTCTAGATGTTCGTCTGTTATTTGCAGCTCTGTTAGGTAAAATGGAAGCAATTTAACTTAGAAAAACTGTTTCCTATTGGAATAACGTAGGTCTTAGTAAACCTAAGTGTGTGAAAGATTTTTGTAAAGATTTTGTTGATGAAGCGATTTCATTAAAAGATGAATTTTATTTAAATGACAAGAAAATGAAATGCCGGGGGTATAATAAGTACTGGAGACTGTGTCAACAGTGGGTCAGTAAAATGCACTAGTGAATTTCTGGTGACAATGTCGACATATGGTCCCAAAAGAACTACCTATTCAATAGTACCAGTGTCAGTAGTATATTTCCGATGACACACATACGTTAAATGTCTATAGTAAAAAAGCATTGTCGGGGGTATAATAAGTCACTAATACTGGTGACAGTGTCAATAGTGAATCAGTACTGATTCACTATTGAAATTTCCTACAGGGTATACATTAGTAATAATCAATAAATTTATTATTTAGAAAATCTCTAATATCAATATAGTGTCTGCGGAATGTTCGTATGATCTACACGCAACATAATTTTTAGTTAATAATCAACAACATTTGGTGAATGATCAAACATATTTTTTATTTTTTACTTGTTTGCATATTTTTTATATAAATCAATAATGGAAGCAACAACATCAATAATTATGAATTTATGGAATCAAGAGCTAATTGTCTCTTAAATGTTAAGCAACACTGTTTGTATATACATACATACATGCATACATACATATGGACCATTATCAAAATTTTTTAACCCGGCTGAATGAAATTCTTAACAAGTTTTGTGGTAATACTATTTTAAAGAAACGGGTTACAGATCTAAGCTCACAAGACTTGAAACTAATAGAGTGCAAAATTTTAACAGCATAGATTTCATTTTATAATCATGATTGTTGTTCAAAGCTTAAAAACTGAGAAAAAGGGCTAACAATTACTTAAATTTTTCAAATTCTTATATACTTTTTGTTCGCGCGTTCATACTTTTTGATATCATTTGATCTTATATATACTAGTCAGACCTTGTGGATAAATTCCACATCTTCTTTGTTATTGTACAGACTTTCAACAGTAAATACAGCGTACTCGAGTTTTGATGACAAAATTTTTTGATTTTTTATTTATTTATTTTTTTTTTTTTTGTTTGGTTTTTTGGGTGGGGATTGTGCGCCACTCAACGGAATACAAAATTTGAAATAGGGATTGATACTTGCTATAATTGTGCATATTTTGCGCACAATTACAGTTGACTATTTCGGGCACATCTCGTTGAAGTGTCTGAAATAGTCAACATAGCACAGTGGGGCAGAAACGAAATTTTTTGGAAATAAATCTGTAATTTCTGATCGGATGGCTGAATTTTCATGAAATTTGGTATAAACGTAGCAGTGGAGAGTATAATGTTAAGTTTGGAAGGGGCCATAGCAAACCCCTCAGCGGCGGAGCTAAGGGGGCTCAAAGTTAGGTACCTCTGACATAAACAATTTTTATAAATAAACATTTACTTAAATTTGGTAAATGTGGCAACCCTATTAAAAATAAAAAATATGTATTAATTATTTTTATAAAAATATTTTGTGTATAGATATTAATAAAAGTAAACAGATATATTCATAACTTTTTAAGTAATTATAATAGTAAAGCTAAAGGCAAAAGTTTAAAGCGCATATTTCTGAAATGAGGCATGATATTGACTTGAGTCTTTTTGCAAAAGATCGGAGATATATGATAAAGGATAAGCTTAATATGGAATACATATTTTTAAAATTTCTTTCGCTATTTAGAAATAAACCAAACAAAAGGCCCAATTTGGGCTTTTTGGAGAAAATACAAATTTTTTAATTGTAATAACATATTTGTTTATAAAGATATCTTAAGGAAATTTGCAGGAAGTGTAGATCTTGTTAATGTAAATAAAAGCGCCTTAACCAGATTTCAATCAGGGGTAGCGTTTTCCTGAATTCCCCAAAAAACTAATGAAAATTCCCAAAAATGGGATTTTTTACATTTTTGACTATAGAATACACATTTTTCCGAAGTCCCGTAGATTTTGATTTAAAACTTTTAACAGCATATTGAAGATTCTTAAAATATATTCCGCTTGTCGATTCGTGTTTTGGGACTTGAGAAAATATGGTCTAAAATCAAAACTTTCATATAAAATGGGTCGAATTCGGGAAGGAATTCGGGTTTTTTATCTTAAAGTCATCTCTGTGAAGTTACCTTTCAGAAAAGTGCAAAATTATCATATATTGCTACAGAAAAATATACAAAAGGTCATCTTTTTTGCAATTTTCAAATTCAAAATCGTTTATTTTTGGACTCGGTAAGGATATCGACTTCAAATTTCTTTTATGCAATACATAATTTTGTTCTTTAACTAGTTAAGAAAAAACTAATAAAATCGGTCGGAAAGACTTGGATATATATGAAAAAAACTGGACCAAGAACATGCAAAATTATGGTGCTTAAAAATTCAAACGCAAATAACTCGAAAACTATAGGAGATAAATAGGACATATAGCACGTTTTTTATAGGTCTTGTCAGGGTCTATAACAATATATAAAAAATTTGAAATCGGACGAGAAACAAAAATTTGGCAAGTGATTAAAAATTTGAGCCCCCTTAGCTCCGGCCCTGAGGGGTTTGCTGTGCCCCCTTCCAAACTTAACATTGTACTCTCCTCTGCTACGCCTGTACCAAATTTCATGAAAATCCAACCAGCCGATCAGAAGTTACAGATTTATTTCCAAAAAAATTCGATTCTGCCCCACTGTACATAGTAGTTAGTCTCAAAGTTTGGAAAACCAAGAGCGAAAATGTCTCAAAGTCAGTTCTTCGCGAGGCATATTTGTTTTATGTTATTTTACATAATAAAATCGAGGGAACATTAAAGATAAATTTAATAAAAAATTTATGAACTTTTGAAAATTACGCAAAAATTTCACATTTTGTTTTTGTATCTTTATATATCGAAATGCAATTTGTACAAATTTCGCAAATAGAGATATAAGAATGGTGATAAATATAATTGATCGGGACCATAAATTTAAGTCAAATGTCATTGGTAGTTGAAATCGGGAAAGGCACATCGTATGGACAGCATTAAGTCGGCTGTAATTAGCATAAATTGCTTAATGGAAATGTAGAGGCGCATCAAAAGAATTTTGAGAGATATCAATTTTATGGACCAAAAAATATTTTTTGTCTTAAAAAAAGATCACAATATTGAATAGCATTTCTTTGCAATAAACTTTAATAAAATATATTTCTGAATAATATATGGGGAAATAACTCAGATTCGTTCAACATGTTTTGCCAAATTTTAAAAAATTGATTTTTTTTTTCTAATTATTTAAATTTTTTTTTTTATATATAAAATTTTTGTAATTTGACTAGAAAACCCTAAAATATTGCACATTAATACCATCAAACATTGAAAATATTATTAAGTTTATTTTAGTATTTTAGTACATTTTGATGTTATATGTAAGTTTGACCAGAATTATACATTAACATTAAGTTTGTAAAAATTGTTATATGTTCAACTTAAAACCGCTATAATTTTCGCTCTCCCTCACGAAATGATTAATGAGAACTGATTCTACATGCATTCGAATCACTTTATGTTTATACAAATGGATTTTAATCTGCTATCAAAAAAATTAAAAAATAAAGAATAAAATAAATAAATAAATTAGAAAGATTTTAGATAGATTAATTTAATCATTCTTTTTTTTATTTATTTGTTATTTATTTTTTATTATATATTCTATTTTGTTTTTTTTTTAATTTATTGGGAAGTATACCCAAATATAACCCCAATATGCCAGCAAGATCAAGAACAAATCTATTGTTCTTGATTTTTCTTTTGTTATATTAGTTTGCATTTGATTCCTCGTTTTTATTTTAATAACAGAGGCAATAGAGCTTTAAATTTTGTGTGAAAAGTTACAAGTTAGTTTATGTGCGAATAAAAGGTATTAGTAGACAAAAACCCACCCTAAGCAGACTGTTAGCTAGCAGTTTAATAACTCCCAATCGTCTTAGCTACATATTTTTTAAAATGTCTGTCCAAAATAGTTGGACACTTAAATTATAATTATCTATTATAATTTTTATATCAATTACTACTTCAATTAATATTTTTTTCTCATCCCTACAATTATAATTACTTCTATATGAATAATTATAATTAAATATTTTCGTATAGATTGGCTCTTTTATTAATTACATCCCTCCGTCTCTGCCAGTATCTAAAAGAAAACCTTCAACAAGACCCCTAAACTTGTTCAATGAGCATGTTAAAAGCAAGAAAATGTTTTTCCACTTGTACATTACGTAATACTCTTTGCCATAAGTATTAAGTTTAGTTACAAATGTTGGTATATGTTGCAATTAATTCGAACACACCATGATCAAAGGCAACATAATTGTATGCCTTTATGTGTATCAACATTCATACCCAGCAGTTTCTGGTGGAGTACCGAACTAGCTACTTGAGTGACTACGTTAAGACACCAGTAGTTACTTTATTAACTACGTGACTAATCGCTTTAACAGGGGCATGTCCTAGGAGGAAGTCAATTGCCACCTCCACTTTCTTGGCACTTTCTTCAAGAGACCTCCTCCAGACTACCAAAGGATCACTAAAATGCCGATCGCCACCTTCACGACTACGAGGTAGGCCTTTTTTTACATACATAATCACCTCAATGACTATGAAGTGGCACTTTTGTGCACACAGAATCATTTCAGTGCTTACAATAAGTCATTAAGAAATTATTATCTTCTTTTCATCTTCTTCCCGCTTACCATAGGGTCAATAAAGTGTCAATTGTCATCACGCTCATTGGTGACTGATGGGAGTGCGACAAATAGCTATATACTATTGAACCTTACAATTTAAAAGGGGGTTAATTGCTACAAAATAAAGTGCTGAGTATTGAAGCGAACACACACAGGCACTCTCATAAACAAACGTTGTTGTGTACAGTCTGGTTAAATGGAGCGACGGCGATTTTTGTGGTTTGTTATATTTTTGTCTATAACTTTATTTCTACGGATCCTATTTAGCTAATTAAAAAAAGTTAACAAGTAAATTATAAAATTAAATGAAAAATCGTAGACTTAGAGTTATTTACCAGATAGCGTTTTATAACTTTTTTTTCTAATGTACCGACTTTTCTAGACTTTTTAGAAGGACAACAAACCATCTGGGTGTATTTCATTCAGGCTAGTTGTTTGAACTTGAGAAGGATTTCCACAGACGGACAGACAGACATATGTAAATCAACTTAGAATTTCATATAGACCATAAATATATATATTTTATGCGGTCTTAAATGATGATTTCTTAGTATTACACACGGAACGACAAACATAGTATACACTCTTCACCACTAGGGTTGGTGGAGGGTATAAAAACAGACGATAAAAATGCTTCTATGTTCAAATCTCAATAATGGCAAATTTTTTTCGTTGTTTTTTATACAAATAAAAACCAATTTTTATTTGTCTTCAATATTAAATGCTGACTTGCTAGGTAAGCAATGTTTTTCTTCCTTTGTGTATAGCACAAATTATGGAAATGCTTCCATTTAAAAATTTTTAATAAAGAACGCAGTTTTTTTAGACATAAATTTCACTTGGAGCAATAAAAGTTTTTAACTATTATATATCGAAGCTTGAGGATATCAATAACATTTTCCATTAAATTATAATATTAAAAAAAACCCTACAGGTTTTCGCCCTTTAAAAGTTCGGCTCAGCAATAATTTTACTTATTTATTTTAAAAATTATGTTTCAGTATGTTTAAACTTTCTTTTAAAAATGTGTTCTTTGTAATTATTTCCATGCCCGTTTCTATTTCGCAAACATTTAAATTGTTAAAAATCGTTCTTGTTTTATATATTTCCCGGGAGTGTAACATTTAAAGTTTCTGTTAAAGTAAATATTCGATGATAGATTATTCGACTTTTCGGATAAACCGGATTTCGAGTAGTTCGAATAGTTCAAATTTTGCAAAAACCGGTTGTATTTTTTGAAATTCCAACAAAACCGGTTAACCGATTTCGAAAATATTAATGCCATTCAATAGTTGGCATATTGAAACTAAGGTGGCCAAAAAATTAGATCAAAATATTTGCAATTGCGGGCGCGGCATACTGTTAAATACAAATATTTTATGTTATTTTATAAAAAATGTGATTTTTGTAGATTTGATCAGAAGTAAATTATCATCACTCGCAAACTATTATCGATAATTGTCTGCATTTTTTTGTTATATTGGTAGAATAATAGTTATTAAGAAATGGTACGATGTGTCACTGTACCGTTTATACCTGCAGTGTTATTAAATATTTTCTCAGGTACTACATCTTAGTCATATTTGAATTTTAGTGGAATAGAACTTTTGAGGGTAAAAATTTTACTACCAGAAGAACCTCATATATACTTTTATACCTGTCTGGACCCGTTTGTAGTTGAAAAAAAATAAATAAATTCTAATGCTTAATTAAAAAATATTTATTGTTATTATGGCCTTTTCAAAATTCCAATTACATTTTTTTAAACTTTGTTAACCAAAATTCAAGAAAATTGGGATAGAACTATGCTGTTTTATAGACAACACCACAGAAAGTAAATATAAGGAAGAATTAGGTCGATATATTTTATAAATTTAACGTACCTTTTGGGGATTTTTGATTTTTTTGGCGCAGTCTAATCTACATACAAACATATGTATGTATATAAATTTAGTAGTTATCAGAAGCTACCGGTGTTTTTTTTAATGAAGTAGCGCTTGCTATGATAGTTTAATTTTGAGTTTAAATTTTTGCAGTTTCGAAAAAAAATGTATATCACTTCCAATACATTGAAGACAATAAACAGATGTAAAAACAGCGTCATATTTCAATATTACAAGTGTTTTTCTATAAAACTGGAAATAACAGGTGTTATTAAATCATAATAACAGGCATAATAATGTTTTTGTCTAATGAAAGTTGTTTTATTGTGGCTAGGATTCAACAATAATAACATGATCCTTAACCAAACATATTGCTAAACATATTGCGCCGGCCATGTTATTATTAAACTAATAACAACAATGTTATTGCAGTAACTAAATTTTTGTTTAAATAAAATTTATTCAACAACAAAGATATTTGCGGTAACAATATATAATTGCAGGGAAAAGATAATTATTGTGGCAGCCGTGTTGTGAACATGACTTTTCTCTGCATATAACCTTATGGTTATGAAAAGGTTAAATTTTGTGTAATCTGCTTTTCAATCAGTGAGGAGGAATTTGCATCCTTAGGAATTACAAATTTATCAGTTAACTTGAATTGGAAATTATGCAGTTGTCAAAGGATTATCATAATTAACTTGAGAATGGGGAGAATACAATATACTTTAAGACTAATACCACGATTGTGATTTGCCTGTTAATCAACCTCCAGTGGCATGGATAACGTGACTGAAAAATATTTTTTCAGAATGTTCTGTTCAAATAGGGAACATCAAGGATATAAGATACATTATGTCATTAAGGATATACTTTTTCATTCATAATTATATTTTTGCTTAAAAATAAGGAGGTCTATACCGAACTTTCCAAGATGTCTGTCAACTATTCAACAATCAAAAGAGAAAATATATTTGTCGAAACGTAATTTGTACTCCAATTGACTGTTTGCGCGTATAAAAATATCATGTAAGATAATAAATATTATATAAAACTATAAAATATAAATAGCACACGTATGCATCTTTAAAGACTTCTTGAGCGATTTTTTACAAATATCTTTAATATCGAATGAGAAACAGAAAAATAGCAAACATTTTAAGAATTTGCATGTAAGAGGTGTGAGACATTAGAAATACGCTCCTGAGGGGTATGTGGAATTTTCCTTCCAAATAAACTCTGCCATGATTATTTAAATTTTTATGTGTTAATATGAGACCTTCCGATTTTACCGATTTTTTTAAAAATGAAATACGGGTATACGTGTATATATGGATCATTATCAAAAATGTTTAACCTGTCTGAAACTGACTTTAATCTTTATTTTGTGATTATATTATTTTAAGCAAACGGGTGACAGATTTGAATTCACAAGACTAGAAACTAATAGAGTGCAAAATTTTAGCAACATAGATTTAATATTTTAGTCATAAATGTTGTTCAAAATTCAAAAACTTAGAGAAGGGGCTTAAAATTACTTAACTTTTTCCAATTCTTCTACACTTTTTGGTCGCACGTTTATATTTTTTGACCTCACTCGATCTTATATAAACTAATCGGATCTTGTGGATAAATCGTATACCTTTTTTGTTATTGTATAGACTTTCAACAGTTTCATACAAGGGAAGTCAAATTTTGATGACAAAATTTTTTGGTGTTTTTGGGTGGGGTCTGTGCACTCCTCAATAGAATGTGAGTTCTGAAACAGGGGTTGATACCTCTTATATTTATGCATGTTTTACGCTATATTTTTTTGATATGTCCTAAATAGTCCCAAATTTTGGAAAGCAAGAGCGAAAATTAAAAAAAAAATCAATCTTAAAAAAATCACAGTAATGGAGTAGAATGGATTACTGCGTGAATTTAGTTTTTTGTTATTTTCAGAATAAAGTCGAAGGAGCATTAAAAATTAATTTATAAAAAAATTTTACGGAATTTTAGAAAATTACGCAAAATCTGTACTTTCTGTTTTCGTATTTTTATATAGCAAGTTGCAATTTATAAAATCTTGGATATATAGATATAATAACGGCGATAAATATAATTGACCGTGACCATAAATTTAAGTCAAATGTCATTGATAGTTGAAAACGGAACACTTTTGTCAAAAATATCTTGCTAAGGCACATCGCATAGATATTACGAATTGTCCATAATTAGCATAACAACGCGGTGTTTGTAATGCTTAATGAAAATATAGAGATGCGTCAAAAAATGTTGAAAGTTAAACATTTTATGGACCAAAAAAGAATTTAATTGGGTTAAAAATTAAACACAATATTAAATACCACTTCTTTGTAACCAGCTATAATAAAATAAATTTTCGTATAATATATAAAGATATAACTTATATGCGAACCCAATTTTTCATAAAACTTTTAAAATCGTGACTTTAAGTATAGAGACATTTTTTTAAATTTTGCTCGAAAACCCTTAAATATGTTACACAAATACCATCAAACATTGAAAATATCATAACTTTTATTTGACTAACTCAGTAGGTCTTGATATTACGTGTAATTTTTATCATAATTATACACAGACTTCTAGTTTGTAAAAATTTGTATATGTTCAACTTAAACCGCTATAACTTACGCGCCCCATGCACGAAATGATTAACGCGAACAGATTCTATTTACATTCAAGTCACTTTATAGTTATAGAAATGGATTTTAATGTGCCATGAATTTTTTTTAAGTCTTAAAATCAAAAATTTTAATAATGCCCATATACATTTTTCTCGAATAAAAATGAAGTTTTGTTGAAATTATGTTATTAAATATTAACAACATTTTAAAATCGTACTTTTATGTTAATTATTTCCATGAAAATTACTGATTTTTGTTCTTTAATGCAAAATGAAAAATTAAATAATTTATAGTATGTATTTGTCGGGCAAATTTATTAAAACAAAAAAGTACATAAATTCAGTTTGCACAAAAGGTGGTCGTAAAAGTAAGCAGTGACACTACAATTGAACCGCTCGGAGAAAGCATTTATTTTGTCATGTTCAGCAACTTTAATGGGGAAAAATGACGTGACATAGATTAAAAACGTCGTATCTAAAAATTATGTGTAAGCCAATTGATGCAATGAATGCACTAAACATTAAATAAAATATGTTTTACAAAAAGTATACTCTAAAAGAATCCTGCCATTTTAATTTAGTATATTTTAAAGATCAATTCGGAGAAAGTACTATCTTTGTGACACATAGTGTAAACACAAAAAAAAAAAAAATACAAAATTTTACGTGAAAGAGTATGTGAAGAAAAAGGGCGTGGCATTTAATGAAAATATCGTATAAACATTAGATACTTTCGAATTATATGAGTGTGAAATTAAATGTGTATCTACTCAGTAGGGATTGAGACAAAAAATAAGAAAAATTAAGTAAAACAATTTGTTACAAAAAGTGAACGTGGCATCCATTAAATAGGTCTTATAAGATCTTCTGAACTATATTTTTGCCAAATTTTATGAGATTCCATTTAGGGGATGGATCGAAAATTGGAAAAATTAAGTAAACAATTTGCTAGATAAAGTAGGAGTAAAAATAGGCGTGGTATCCCATAAATTAATCGTTAAGCTCTCAAAAATGGTAAAATTATTAAAATTGCATTAAAAAAGCAAAAACCTAAATTAAAATAACAAAGTCAACAAAAAATAAGAAAAAAAAAATGTAAGAACGATATAGTTAAGACCGACCATATGATACCTTACACCCTTGTATATGAGCATCAAAATTCGGAAGGGGTCTTATATCACACCTGTGGCCAATTGTGTACCGATTCTTTTGCTAAGTGTGAAATGAAATGTACGAATACCAAATAATGCGTTAATATTAAACCCTGTATGATTTTATACACTTTAGGGCAATTCCCGAAAGTAGGTTTATATGGGAGCTATGGTAAATTACGAACGGATTCTCATAAAATTTGCTACTGTCGTTTATACCCTACACCACCATAGGTGGTTGGGGTATTATGCATTTGTGCTGATGTTTGTAACGCATAGAAAAAGTTATACAACACTCACCTTAAAGTACACCAATCGACTCAGGATCACTTAAATCGATCTAACGATGTCCGTCCGTCCGTCTGGCTGGCTGGACGGCTGGCTGGCTGTCCATGTAAACCCTGTGCAAAAAGTACGGGTCGCAATTTTAAAGATAATCAATGAAATTTGGCACGTGGGACTTTTATGATACAAGGACGAAGCCTATTGAAATTGGTTGTGATCGGTCCATTATTTAACCTTGCCCCCATACAAAGAAAGAAGTTCTGTACAAGTATCAATTTTGGTACCAAATTTTAGGAAGATCGGTCCACATTTGACCATAGCTCCCATATAAATCCCTCTTCCGAAAATTAGTTTAACGTGCATAAATCCCATATGAATGTTAGCATCAAGTTAATTTTCGAAACAAATAAGTTTTATGTAAGTAAAAATAATATTGCCAAATTTTATGCGAATCGGTCCATAATTTACCATAGCTCCCATATAAACCCACTTCCAGGAATCGCCCTAAAGTGCATAAAATCATCTATATGTTAATATCAACGCATTATACTGTATTTGTATATTTTATTTTACATTTAGTAAGATTGGCCACAGGCGTAATACAAGTCCTCTTTCCGAATTTTTATACTTGTACTCGTTTTATTTATATAAAACATATTTCTGTCGAATATTAACTTGATACTAATACGTGTATGGGATTTATGCACGTTAAAGTAATTTTCGGAAGAGAGGTTTATAGGGAGCTAATGTCAATTATGAATCGATCTTTATAATTTGGTGTATAGATTTATAATTATATAAAACTTGTTTGTGTCAAATTGTATTAAATTATTTGCTATATAAGAGGTATTTTTTAAAGCTAAGTCCTATTCCGTGAGGACATTTGTATGAGAGCCAGGTGAATCACTAATTTCAATAGACTTCGATTTTGTGCCAAAATAACTATTCGTGTCAAATTTCATCAAGAAATCTTCAAAATTGCGACTTGTGCTCTGTTCAAAATGATTAAATGGATAGACAGCTAGGCGGATGGGCATCTTTCAATCGACTCAAAAAGTGATCCTGAGTCAAACATCAGTACTAAAGAAAAATGCCTCAACCACCTACGGTGGTGTAAGGTATTATTACATCGTGAAAAATTCCGCGTAATTATTATTCCTTTTTTCACGTCACAATTTTAAGAGATATAATGTTATTATTTTCCACTTCATTCAAAAACTTATTTATTTTTTTTTTAATTAGAATTAAATTATTAAATTAAATCATTTTTGTTTTTTCTCATACTAATAAGCAGCAATAATCTGTCAGAATAGTAGGATTCCATATGCCTTAATATAATTACTCAATAACAGCATTTTGGTGAAGAAGTTCCCATATTTTCGGGGATTTTAACAATTTTAAAGACTTCTGTGGGCTATGAAGGACAAGTTGCAGACATGACATGCTCCACAGTTTTGTTGCACTACTCCTTCTCTATAAAACACGGATGACTAATTTGTTCTACCTATTACTCAAGAATGTATATAACCTAAAAATTTCTTAGAGATGCAAATTTCCTTTGGTAGCCAATGGATAAAAACGTGACGAGATGGAGAAAAATCGAAGTGTTGCTGATGATTTGAATGACTATAACTACAATATCTGCGACATATTTTTCCCGATATTTTTTTAGTGTCGATATGTGTCATATATTTTTTGTTTTTATTTACAGTATTTAAAATTTATATTACTATAAATCGCATTACCATCAAGAGGATTCATCAATATTCGAACATAGTTTCCATATAAAAACCACTCCAGAAAATTACTTTAAGCTCCTAGATTTCATATAAATGGCAGATAGTTAATTAAATTTAGCATTAATAAGTTTTATATAAGTATATAAACTGCAGTATGAAGTTTAACAAGTATCGGTCCATATATGATCATGTTTTATTTATAAGGACGAAAATGAGTTAAACTCGCGTACACAGTAGTGTAGGGTATTACATGGTCGCGCTTGACTGACTACAGCTTTTTTCATGTTAACTACTTATAAAACAAAATTAATTATAATATAAAAATCATAGCATACCTCGCTTTCAAGAAAGTAAATTTCATTTAAATTTAAATGTATAAAAATACTTAATTTGTCTAATTAGTTAAATACAATGACTTCAAAAATGGCTATATTAGTTATTTTTGCACGCTCGAATTCTCAATAAGCTGAAAATTTTTACTTTTGTTCTTAGGAATAATTTTGGATTAAACTAATAAAGTTTTAACCATGAAACTTATGTACTTGAAAGTGGATATTAGCACCTCTAAAATATATTATTTTATAAATTATTTCTTGGAAACTTTCAAGAATATTAAAAGATTAAATTTTTGAGGGACACTTTTGGCAATTTTTATTTAGATAATTTTTACAAAAAGTAACCTCACATAATACCAAAATAATCATTTCTTTTGATATTTATATCGCCTATATTATTAATTAGAGAGTAACGAAATTAAAAATTAATCTCGCCCATCTTTCAAAATTTTAAAGACCTTTAAAATTGAAAAACGTCTTGAAGCATATATATGGGTGTGAGAAAAATTTTTAATTTTTGTTGTGCTGTGTAATATATACAGAAAAAAGTTTGTGCATAAATATAAAAATTTACTTTCATTGATTTTAGTTCATAATATTTAAGAATATTGTTTTTTAAAATTAATATTCTGTTTACATCTTTTGAAATGAATCAAACGTCAAGAAGACAAATTGTTTAAATTTTCATTTATATATTTAATTTGTAAATGCATTTTTGAAATTTTCTTTGGGGAATTTTTAGTGTTTTATGCTTTTTAGCCAAATATTGGGAACAGAATTTATGCAAATTTCTAAACATTACTTTTTAACAACTTTTTATTGGAAAATTGCAATTTAAAGGGATTTATTGTAATATGTTCATGCGTAACTATTTTATTTAGCATTTGAAACAAATTTAATAAAACTAAATTCAAATTTTAGCAACATTTTTGCAAAATTTGTAAAATTTTCATTAAGTATAACTTAATAATATCTATGAACAAAATTTTATTTTTTATGAAAAAAGTTTGGGAAAAAAGTCATGTACGATTTATAATATTTATGAAAAAATTTTCAAATATATTAGTTTTTTTCTCTGTGTATAAATGCAGAGCTTATTTCATTACTTTCAGAAATTACTTAATTTTCTTGCATTGTGAAGTAAGTCCTAGCGTTTAGATTTTGTTTGATTTTAGTTTTTGAAATAATTTAATTTTTGTTTTTATTTTCTTTGGATTTATTTCATTAAAAATATTTTTAAGTTACTGTAAAATGTTTTGGTTCTTTTACATTAGGACTTATTTCATCGAGACTTTGGATTTTTTTTTATCTTACTAGTGTACTCATAATACACATTAAAGTCGTTAAAGAAATTCTTAAAGTAAAACTGAAAGTTGAACAAACCACATCAATCATATATTACAACCACAAGTTCATGTACTTGTTTTTATTTTAAATATATGATGAATTACTAAATGATGATCTGATCTGAGCAGTTTAAATTAGTTTTTAAGAATTAAATAATTGTATGCGTAAATTAAAAAAATAACTGACACTTCACTTTTTAATGATCACGATTCGTAGAATTGAAATGCCAAGCGAATACTGTTTGTAATTTCTTTTTTTCAAACATTCAACAATTTTCTTAATAAAAATCATGGATAATAAATATTTTTTGTTGCAATTGACGCTGCTGTTGTTTTATGTTTGTATTTTGTATATTAATAAATACGCACGCAAGGCGCGACAATTAAATTAAAAATAATTAAAAATAAAATCATGAAAGTGGACAACATGGAGACCATTGACCCATAACTTAAATAAAATATTCATACTTGCATACGACTTGGTTGGTTCATAAACTCCCATAAGGCTGCAGATATTACATACATACGTATATACATACATACATACATACATTCGTACATACATACATGTTACAATAAATGGATAAATAAAACTGAAAATATAAATAAAAATAAAAAGTTTAAGAACATAGTGTTTTTGTTCTTTGGTTTGATCTGAATTCACACACACACTCATGCATTTTTTATTTCATAAATGCATTTTAAACTGGACATCATGCATTTTCTGTTTTATGAATTAATTAAAATTTATTTGTTGGTTGTTGTCATATTCTATACACATACATATGCATTGCACACTAAATGTTTTTATTTCAACTTTTTCTTAATAAATTTTTAACTTTTAATTTTAATTAAACTTCATACTTTACGTAGGGTATAAAACTTTTCCAGATATTTATACTTACAAATAATTTAATGTATATGTACTGAAGTATTTATTATACACACACTGTGACTCATTGGAATAAGGAAAGTTCTTTGACTAATACAAATTTAATTCTTCTTAATAACACGTGGTTGTACGATTGTGAAGGAATGGTCGATAAATCCATTATTGGGACTAAAAATTAGTAAATTTATTTCCTTGTTTTTGAAAGTATATTTGCGCGTAGATTGCTTATGATGTTGCAGATAACAAAGGTAAAAATTGTCACTATTTATATACCCTACACCGTTCAGAATCATGTGCCGTTGCCCTCATATGAAACTGGAGCCAATTAAATTTGTGATGTCATGTTTCTTTCCAAACCTATGCTCTTAGAATTTTTATTATTTTGTCTGCGATCTACTTTTTACTTGGTTATCGGGGTTCCTTTTGGTGAACTCTTTGTTTTTTTTATGAAACTGTATTTCCTGACAAAACTGCATTCTTAGCAATTGTTTTGGCTTTTTGCATACACATTATTAAGCTAAATTTCATTTAATATAAAGCTAAAAAATGATAAAAGTTATTTAAAAATGCTAAAAAATAGTGCTAAATTAATAAAGTTCTTTTTTCAGCGGTATACTTTTATTTCGCATTAATTTTTCATAACGTTGACCTTATGGAATTATAAAACCAGAACATATTATATAAATAGAAGAAGATATAGAAAACTGTAAGTAGAAGAATAAGAAGAGGTCATCCAATTCAATATTGAAGCCTACAATAAACTTCAGTGTAGCTAGTTACATCACCCAGTTTTTTTAATTCAGTGATGTTTCAACAATTCTTTAATATCCTCGCATAACCTAAAAAAAATCCGGTGTGTCGTTGTCCCATCTACTTAACCTCAATGTGATCAGACAGTGTCCCATTGTAATTCTTAAACTTTTTTTGTCCATGCGTAACATTACTGTGCATAGAGCGGTCACCAAGCCATGCATGATAAATTTTGTTCAAGATCCACAAAAACTGAAAAAGTATATTTAATATTTTTAGACCACATCTAATATTTAGGAATACAATAACAGTATTGAATACAGTTTTTAATCTCGTTTTTATTTATTTTTATGAAACGGATTAAGTAATGTTTTTACCTTTGCATTTAATACTTGTCCTTTTTTATAATTTATTGGCTTTTTACTGGTGTTGATATAAAATGACTGCTATATGTCAATATTTTGCAGGCAGCGACGAAGGTTTAACGTGAGTTCGTGTCTATGTAAACTCAACCTCACGGTGCTCTTCGCACAGGGTGGACACAATGTTTCTATCAACGCCCTCAAGTGTGACATAGATCCATATCTGAGTACCAATTTGAAGTCACGTATTTGAACATGAATTCCCCCTTGGTTAGGAACGAAGCTCATCTAAAACTCCTTCTGATTTATGGGTCACGGCACCCGATTTCAATGATACTCCACATTGAGCTAACGCTTTAAACCTCAATCACCACTGGTGATCCACAGCAGCCACATACACATCAACATAAATGGACCACAATTACAACACAAACAATCAACAATCGCCCTCACGGCTGATTCATTGGCCACATGTTGTGACACCAGCTAAGAATAAAATGAACTACGACAAAGGACAATTTCGACGCTGGCACCCTCACGTGTGGTTTGTGGTCACATAAGTGACCTGGAATCAACAACGAAGGAGGCAGGAAACATAACGGAAAAGACAGCAAGAAAGACAACAGCGAAGGAGGAGCATATCACTTCGCAGCATTCCTAACCACTGGAACAGCCATACCCGCAAACCTGGGACAGACAACAGCGACAAAAGAGCAAAACATGGCAAAGAAACTACTGCAGTTGTTCACATAGGAGCCGCCTACACTACACATGTTCTTCTACTAATAAACAACACACGGGCGAAATCGTCCAACCATACAAGTGTCCACACGTCTTCTAAAGCCCTACTATAATTCTAACCTCCCTCATTATGAGTTATTCTCACACTATCTAAATCTCTAATGTCATTATAGTAATGGCACTCAGTCAGTATATGCCATACGTTCTCAAGTCTTCTCCCACACCTACAGTATGCTAAGTCGGATGGACCTCTCTTATGCAAGAAAGCATTGAGTGAGCAATGTCCCTTCAGAAATCTGGACGTTGCCGTACGAAGTCCGCATCATGTATGAACTCATACGTTACGCTCCCTTTTTCTCTGTTCATCCGTCTCGTCCTCCATCTAGATACAAGACATTATTCTAAGAGTGCCTTGTTTTGCCTACTATCACCATTCACTAGATCAAAAAAGAAACTCAATTATGCTCGGGAAGTGGTAATCCCTTTTAACCTAACAAAACTTATAGTGTGTTCGTTGATAATGTCCTGCAAACGGCATGCTCGACCTTGTTTCTGCCAACAACAGACATGACCGTTTAATACCATATAGGAGACCTATGGTCTCCTAGATGCTTTTGCACATCACTCCAGTCTACAATCAATACCAGGAGACTTTCTGCTTCTGACCCAAGAAATATTGTCCATAACTTTTGATCTCTCCAAGTTTGAAGGATCAACCATCTCCCTAATAAGAGGAGAGTAGTCAACCGATTCCGCACTAGGAAATAAAACCCCTAAAGGTTTGTCAATATATTCTCTCCAAGTCGAAAATGTAAGACAGCCTGCTTATCCCTGAATACACTGTAAACTTTACCACAGTTGCCATCCCTGTGCTGTACGAATTTGCTCCAATCGTTTTCTTTCACCCTAATAGACCTTCGCATCCGATAAAGTTCGCGAGTCCTCCAACTGACCTTGCTCGGCCTAGTCTTATAACGTCGACCAAGCAAGGAGTCATTTGCTGAGTACATCCACTGGTCTATGCAGTCTATCTGGCCATCAATCGTCAGTGCCCTGAAATATTCCGATCCCTCCACCTTCTAAGAGTTGCTGTCTGCTCAGTTCGTCTGTGATAAGAGAGCCCAATCTCAATAAGATTATGGTCACTAACACCCCAATAATCACACAACCTCCACTTAGATCGAAAAGCAGTCGTCGCCACCCCATTTACAGCTGTCACGTCAATGTCGCTAACTCCTCTAGGACCATCAAAAGTATAACGGTCACTTGGCTCATTCAATACAATGACGCACTTGGTAACCAGCCGCTTACTATGCATTACTCCTTTTACATAGTTCTGATGAGCAGGAGCAAACTTGTCCATTTTAGAGAACCATACGCATTTGCGTCTAGGCTTAGGATTATAGGATAACTTCTCGCGAGGAGTAGCACCAAATCCATATAACTTAAATACGGCTCCAAATCCCCCCGAACCTACAATAGGTACTAGAAAGGAACATCCTCCCAAACCCCCCTTCTATAGAAACGCAGACCGCCACTGACTACAACTAACTACTGTACAGTCAATGTTTCTGTCATTTATAATAACTGCAGAGTTTCCCCCACTGTCCGTAAAAACTCACATAACCCCCGGCAAACCCCTAATATGATCAACCGTACGTCTCTTACACGAGAGCAAAAGTCGCCCCAAGTCGCATATTGCCTACCCGAGTTCGCAGATCACCGTATATGAGTGCTGACAGTTAAACCTGCAATATTTTCAGTTCCTGAACCATTTCAGTATCTTGCGTTCGCTCTGGCGACTATTGCGCTGTAAACTCGACAAGCTGCTGACATCATAATTTGTCCGGACGGGAGTCCCTTGAACGGGCAGTTGCGGCAATTCACCTCATTTGTGCAGCGTGACGCCAAATGGTCATATGGTATCATATGGTCGAAGCCCAGCCATCTAAAACAGCTAAGAACAGTATCATGTGGGCGTACTAAGAAACTAAATCACTTGATGTAGCACCGACCATTATCCAGCAAACGCTGGATCCTTCCAGCATCACATTCACAGAACAGCCTGTAGGCTTCCACGGATCAGTCACCAGTCGCATAGATTTACGGAACATCTTAGGAGTCATATTATGTTTGAAGTTCCAAGCATAAGGCTTCTGCATAAACTCATCCGGGGTGATCTCCAGATGAACTCTCTGTACCACCACCTTTGGAACAAGTTTGTCCATTATGAATATCCCCAGACCTAAATCTCCGAACTTCGCGTTGGCAGCTACCTTCTCCCTTTCGGCTACCGACGGGGTCCTTTAAAACCACCGACCATGTTTCGATCGGCTTCGGGGTGGACACCTGAATCGCAGGCGTCTGGGCTGGAACTTGCGTGCAACATCGACAATGGTGACACTGTCAGGAACCACAACCAGATTCGTATACGTCGAGTAGTCCTCGAAGTCGCTTGTTTTTGGCCATAAGTCGCATAAGGAGAGACTCGTACCTTCCCGTAGGTTCCAGGACACTCTTCGCCAAAACGGGAGGGACATTTAATTTCGATATTTAAATTTTGTCCTTATTTTGAACTAAGCTAAAAAATGCTGAATATATTATTAAAAACTGCTAAATAATATGTAAAATACTATATGAAAATTTTGCGGTTAAATCGGATTAAAAAATGATAAATTTGGCTGCAAAAATGCTAAAATGGTCACACTGGCTCACAGATTTATGGTGGAAGGTTTTCACAAGCGGAACGCGACGACTGGCCACAATCAGATGATCTTGTTTTCTTATACGGAAGCGCGGTTCATATAAAATAAAAATCAACTTTGACAAGCGGCCGCGTCTCACAGCATTGTCAGATTAAATTTATGACAATGATATCAAATTTTCCTTTGTCAATGATTTGTCAAATGATTCATTTTTATAGTGGAAGGCCAAAGTAAGCGTCGAACGCGACGGCCGTCAACGTTATAACCAGCTCACTTAGTCTCGCTTCAGTATTAAAACAGAAAGGTGATTTAAAAAAGAAAATATAAGATCACACGCTCCTACAGGTAAAAATTAGTCGAGAAAGGACATCATAAATCATTTTTAAAAATTTGCAATAACCCTCAAAATTTTAAGTTATGCTAAAAAATGTTAGATGTTTTTGGGTAGGTTCCCGTATAAATGCTTGCCTAATTCTGTTGTATTTTTGAGAATTTTTTTCTTTTAAACTTTATTTTGGAAGTACAGGACTTATGATTTTCAAACGTATGTATGTTTTGGCCAAATAATAAGAGCAAATTTTTAAACAATATCTGGAAAAAATAAAATTTTTCCACAATTTTTCGCGTCTAACTGCGACTTACTACAATTTTTTCTATAATGCCTATAAAATGGTTTATTGTAAACATAACAATATTTAGTATTTTCAAAGTAAACAAAAACGGTAGAACTTAATCGATTTTATCTAGAATAAATTACTAAAACTTTCCATACATTTCTAATTTTTTTTCTCAAAAATAAGTACAAAAAAAAAAAAAAAATTTAAATTCTTTATCTTAAAATATATGAAGAATTTTTAAATAAAGTTCGGAAAATGTTTAATAACTTTTTGAATTTTTAAGTGATTCTATATGGAGATTTTTCGTTTTATTCTAAACAAAATAGCATCTAAAACTTTGTATACAAGTATGTCTAGTCTTAAAGAAAACATCCAAGAAGAAAAAATTACTTCACAATCAAAATTTCAAAGATAAGGAAAATAAATTTAAGATTTTCGAATAAATGGAGTTGTAGGATTCTCTTTACTGTATAATTTACTTGTTATTGAAAATCTAGTCTTTAAGTTTTCTATTACAAACATTTAAATGATGGTTTAGAAATTATAAAAAAATAATTTATTAAAACAATATTTATAATACTACTCAAAAATAAATAATTATAAAAATATATCATACTATAAATTGGCGACCCTGCATCGAATAAAAATTCATTCTTTTAAAAAATTGGATAAAAAAAAAAATAAAAGAAAGCAATCTTTAAATTTTATGGAATAAAATATACCAGTATTTTATCAAGTTTCCAACATTAATTTTAAAGAAGATTTTAACATCATAGATTGGCAATAAAAAATCATCAATTACATTTCAAAAATTATTATTATCGAGATCGTTGCAATCAATTAAATATTTGAGGAAATAAGTATTTTAAATTTTAAAAGATATTCCAGAACAACCGGAAGAATTCTCTTGGGACAAAAACTTTATAATTCATAAGATAAGTTTATATTATTTAAGTTTGTTTATTCTGGTTTTATTTCTGATAAGATTTTAGAATTTTGTTTGTAATTCTCTACCAGTATATATATATAATTATATATATTTATTGTTAAATCTTTGCAAACATGGTTTTAACAATTTAGTATATTGAAAGTAACCCTACGTCAGGTATTGAAGGCAATCCTACATCAAATCTTAATAATAATCTCGTTAATTATCCTTCACAATCCACAAACAATTCTAATAAAACTGTTACGTGTTTACCTTTTAAAAACGGTGGTTTATTTCCTTTAAATAATCCATATACTATGTTTGCAAATAAAAGCAGTTTAGTAGTTTAAAAGTTGTAACGACTCTTTATTTTATTTAAAAATGTAACGGTTTAAATAGTCACTTTGTTTTTTAATACACACACACTTAAATTACACACTTTATCCAGTACACTTTAATAATGTACAAGAATATACAGCCAAGGCAGTTAATTTGTCTTTACTTAACGATGCTTCCAATTAGACTCACTCAATGGTGTTCTCACGGCCAATTTATATTCACTGCACTACCATCTAGATGTTTCTCGAAAACTCTTTTTCTTTCTACAATGTTCTTAACGGACTAACTAGTATATTCGAATTCTAAAGCTTTCGATGTTAATGTTAGCAGCTTAACCATTTAGTGTTGCCATACTTACAAACAATGGTGAAAGCTTCTCATTCAATGTTGTATGTTTACAGCTATATTAATAATTCCTACAGATATGTTAACTGCTGTTAACATAAGTAGAAAGGTTGAGAAGCATTATTTTAATTTTAATCAACCGTTAAAACCGTTATATTTGAATTCAAGTACAATTTCGTAACAATACCTTAACAACTTCAAATAATCAAAATTCATCAATCTCCCTTAAATTACCATACTTTTGGTCTGAATATCCAGAAGCATGGTTTATCCATGCTAAAGTACAATTTAGGTTATATAACATTACTAACGATACAGTTAAATATCATCACATTTTAGTATCTCTACCACAAGACATTATTAATAAGGTATTAGATATAGTACAAATTCCTCCAACTGTGAAAAAATATGAAAATTTAAAGAAAGCTTTATGTAACAGATTTACCCTTAGTGAAGAGTGTCGATTGGAGCAATTATTTTCCAATTCCAAACTTGGAGATCGCAAACCTTCTGAACTTTTTCGTGATATGAAAACATTGACTAATACTGATACAATTGGTCATGAATTATTGTATAAATTGTGGCTTCGTAAATTACCACAAATTGTACAAGTACACTTGACTACTTGTAATTCTCAAAATATAAATGAAAGAGTTTCTCTAGCAGATAGGATCTATGAAATAAGTTCAAAACCACAATAATCTACAGTAGAACATAATTTAAAAAAACAATATTGAGTTTTCAATACAACAATTAACTGAATTAACTGCAAATCTTTGTCAAAATTTGATTAAGGTTATATTATGGTCCCACTGGCTCACAGAGAGGGAATTAAAATACAGAGGACGATCACAAGAAAGAACAATTCAAATAACGGAAATTTTTCTCGAAGACGTTCGAAATCTCGTAATAATACAGAATTATGTTGGAATCATTTAAGATTTGGTGATAGAACCTTATAAATGCATTAAATCCTGTAGTTTTGAAAATAATATCCAAAACAATTATTTAAATGTCGGCGGCTAATGATGGAAAAAGTGAACAAATAAGCCGCCTGTTCCTTTTTGACAATATAAATAAATTAAATTTTTTAATAGACACTGGTGCTGCTGTTTCAGTAGTTCCATATTCAAAATTTAAGTCAGTAGCTCGAAAATCAGATTTCGAATTATCTGCTGCTAATGGATCAGTTATTCATATATATGGTACAAAACTTTTTAAAATTAATTTAGGTCTTCGTAGAGATTTTGAATTTCCCTTTTTGATTGCAGAAATTGAAACCCCTATTATTGGATTTAATTTTTTAGTAAAGTTCGGTTTCATTGTTGATGCTAAAAATAAAAAATTGATAGATTCAAAAACTTCATTACGAACAAAATGATTTTATTCAATTTATTCATTAAAGTCTTATACGAAAGATGGTAAAAAAATTATAGAGTTATTAAAAGATTTCCCTTCTATAAGTGCTGAACCTGACTATACAAAGTCAGTTGAACATAATACTGTTCATTATATAGAGACCAAAAGAAATCTTCCGTTTTGTAGACCTCGTCGTCTAGATCCTATTAAACTTAAAATCGCTAAGAATGAATTTGAATATTTAGTTAAAATAGGCGATTGTCGACCATCGTCTTCACCATATTTTCCGAAGAAAGATTATAGACTTAATTGTATTACAGTACCTGATCATTACCCATTGCCTTACATACATAATCTAAGCATTCATTTCAAAAACAAGAACACTTTTTCGAAATTGGACTTAGTGAGAGCATATCACCAAATTCCTGTAGCGAGAGAAGACATTCCTAAAACAGCTATCACAACACTTTTTGGAATGTTTGAGTTTTTAAGAATGCGATTTGATTTTGTTTTTACATATATTGATGACATTTTAATTGCAAGTGAAAATGAAACTGAACACTTTGACTATTTAAAGAAAGTCTTTTCAAGATTAATAGAATTTTCTCTCAATATTAAAAAATCTAAATGTATATTCGGAGTTTCATCTATTTTATTTTTTTTTTAGTTATAATATTACTTCCGACGGAATCCAACTCTCAGAAGATAGAGTTAAAATTGTTTTGGATTTCGAAAGACCTGAATGTGCATCAAAATTACAAAATTTCAGAAATAGGCCTTATTTGTGATATACTGAAAAAGACGAATAAAAATGAAAATAAGAAACTTGTTTGGAATGATCTTGCAATAAAATCATTTGAAAAAAATTTGAAGAAACTTTTCGTAAAGAAAACATTACTTACTCATTTTGATGGTCATAACCAACTATCATTACATGTAGATGCTTCAAATTTTGCAATAGATGCCATCTTACAACAGACAAATAATTATGGTCATTACGATACACTTGCCTATTTAAAAAAAAACTTACCTTAACAGAACAGAAATATTCTACATTCGATAGAGATCTTTTGGATATTTATGGAGCAATTAAAAATTTTTGGCATTTTTTAAAAGGACATGATTTCGTTGTATATACCGATCATAAACTATTAACATTTGTTTTAGATTCTAAAAATAATCGGTCTCCAAGACAAGCTAGACAATTTGATTATATAGCCCAATTTACAAACAATATTCAATATCTTACAGGTAAGGAGAATATTGTTGCTGACTCTCTTTTACGTATTCATGAAATTGATGCTATATTAACAAGTGATATTAATATTGATGTGCTTTATAATGAACAACTTAAAGGGAATAATATTTAAACCAAATTCGAAATTTAATTTGAAAGAGATATCTATACCAAATATTAACATCAAAATATGATGTCTCGAAAATATCTCCTAAACCCATGTTCTACCAACTCTGAGAAAAACGATTTTTGATAAAATTCACTCTTTACCTCATCCTGGAACAAGAAGTATTAGAAATTTAATTCAAAATAAGTATTTCTGGTCAAAAATTAAAAAAGAAATTAATGAATGGGTTGCGAAATATCATTCATGTTAATATTAAAAAATCAATAGATATACGAAATCTCTAATTAAACCTATTGATATTCCAAATAATCGTTTTGATCACATATATATTGATTTGGTTGGACCATATGCTGTTTCTAATGAGTACAGATATATTTTAACAATCATTGATAGATATTCTCGTTGGCCGTAAGCCTATCCCTTACGTAACATAACTGCTCGTTCTGTTGCCAAAATTTTCGCTAAAAATTACGTATCGCGTTTTGGTGTACCTCTCAAAATAACCGTAGATCAAGGTGTTCAATTTACATCTACACTTTTTAACGAATTCATTACTCGGTTCGCACAAAATTCATACCTCACCATATCATCCACATGGGAACGGACTAATTGAACGATTTCATAGACAACTTAAATCTGCTTTAATATCATCACCTAATTCGATAAAGTGGTCCGAAATGCTTCCACTTGTTTTACTAGGTTTGCGAGCTTCACTTGTTTGTGGTCAAGCTCTTCATTTAACGAGTGAATTAATAGTTGAAAATAAAATAGAAGTGCTAGTTGAAGAAACTTTACAAAAACTCAGAAAATAGGATACTCCTACTGTATAATTTACTTGTTATTGAAAATCTAGTTTTTAAGTTTTTTTATTACAAAAATTTTATTGATGGTTTAGAAAATTTTATTCATTATAAAAAATTAATTTATTAAAACAACATTTATAATACTACTCAAAAATAAATAATTATAAAAATATATCATACTATAGGAGTGCATAGAAAAGATTATAATATAGTTAAAAATCTACGTTCTTCTGCTTTCTAAGTCAAATTAGTAACCTTAAATTGACTTACGATTTAGGAAGCTACTAGATCTTTAGTGCAGAAACTACCCTAAAAAATGATATTTTCGAAATGTTTCGAAATTTAGGGAGTGTTTCTAATTTTTTGAAAATTGTAATGTCCTCAAAAAGATCTACAGCCCACCTTAGATAGTTTTTCGAGTGAAAATAAAAAGTGTTATTTCGTAGCAGCGTGTTATTAATATGAAGTGATTTTTTCGATCTAAATTTATAGAGCGGGGGTTATAAAAAATCTAGATAAATACAAAATGTAAATATGTGAGTGTGCTTAGCACTGCTTTTTTTCAGTTTGTCAATAACACATAAACAGGGTGTACATGCGTTTAAAAGACATCGGTGGAAAAGTACAAACTGGGGTTACGACAGACTATAACCTTTTTGTTTGTTACTCGATTTTGCCCTTTTTCAATACCAAACAAACCTTATATAAGAAAAATATTTGAGCCAAATTTCATTCCCCTATTTGGTCCGTTCTGAGCCATATCCTTTCAACAGACACACAGACGAACGGACATAGCTACATGGTCTTCAATTTTGCACGAGGATCCAGAATATACATACCCTATGGGAACCCAATATACGTCCATCTTTTTTGATGGTGTGTATAAAAAGCTCCGCACAACTACATATCACGAGCTAATAACACCACATGAAGGCTGCCTTTATAGTTGCAGTGAGCAGAAACAATCTGCTAGTTAAAATTCAAATTTACAGACTTTATAAACTAAAAAGTTATAGAATCGTTAATTTAAATTAATAACACTAAATACTTAAAAATTGATGTAAGCATTATTTTGAACATTTAAAACATAGGTATAACTATTTTAATCTGTTTATTTCAAAAATATTTCCGTCATTTTTAGTGCTTTGCAGATTAAGATAGATATAAAACTCCATTGCCAAAAACGTCTCACAGCATTATCAGATTAAATTTATGGAAATGTTATAAATTTTTTTTAGTATTTGAATTTATAACTAGTTATAATCTATATATCTGCAGTAGGGGTAATGATCCCACGTTCAGAACGAAAGGAAGGGAAACGGTTATAGATGTGACATGCGAACCGAGTGGCTGAATTTGTCAAGGACTGGAGGGTAGCTATGGATTATTCCTTTCGGAATCATGATCCATCAGTCTTGACTTTGTGAAACCGAGGGGAAGGCCTTATAGGAACCCCAGATGGATAGATTGGAAGTCCTTCGGTGAGTTAGGATAAGGATTTAAAGAATACTGAAGGTTGGAGAAATTCCGCTGAGGGTATCGAGGGAGTCGTGAATAATTTCACGGATGTACTTATGAATAGCTTTGAGCTCAGCTGCTGATTTATCCTGGCAAAAGGGCGCAGCCGAAATGGTGGACTAGTGAACTTAGGGTCTATCGGTCTACAGTTGCCGCGAGAAGTACACTTCAGACAGCACTTGACATCAATCTCTAATTTCTTTAAATTGAATAATTCGTGATAGGTATGACTGTGCTTAGGCAGCTCGTAAGGATTCGGAGTTGGACATGTCTTTTGTGGTGGTATCGGTTAGGATTCCGATTGGGTCATATTGCATGGCTGTAAGGGAATGGACTATAGGTAGAACGAATGATGCTTGGGAGAGTAAATCGGACTGCAGGGTATCTAGAGCGTTATGGCCTAGTCTTAAACCAGCAGATTCGAAGTATCTTCCGGGCATGAGTCTTGTGAATCTAAGGATTATTTTTGGCATGACAACTGGTCACCTCGCAATAGGAAATATGACCAGTAAGTGGAACACTGGCGCTTCAGACTTATGCAGGACTTGCGATGATGTGGAGAAGCTAGAGATAGTGGAGCATATACTCTGCCACTGTGTAAAGCTTTAGCGAAGTAGACTAAGGTGGTTTGGGAGCCATATTCTGCACGAGCTAGAGGAGAGTGAAGGTGAAGAACTCGGCAACCTTATAGGGTTCGTAATAGGAATAAAGTGCCTTAGAGGTAGTCAGGGTTGATTTGATGGGTCCTAGGTTCCACACCTTTCTTAGTTTTCCTATATTTAGCTATTTTTCTTTTCAATTTTTTGCTATATTATCTATAAAGGGATCACAATGGACCGAATGGTCTTTGGGTAGAGGCGTGAAGACGCCGCCCTTTTTAACCTAACCTATCAAATTTTGCTTTGTCAATTTTTGTAAACAAATGATTCATTTTTATAGTACCCGGCACGTGGCGACGGGCGGCAATCAGTTGATGTTGTTTTCTCACGCGTACGCGCGGTCCGAATTAAAAAGTTGAAAGAAATTCAACTTTGACGCACGGCCGCGTCTCGCAGCATTGCCAGATTAAATTTATGACAACCTTTTCAAATTTTTTTTTGTAAATTTTTGTAAACAAATGCTTGATTTTTAAGCTGGTAATAACGCTGCCGCCCGTCGCCGCGTGACGCGTACATTGGCTTTCTACTACAACTCAGTTGTAAAAATTTGGTTAAAAACAAAAACAATTCTAGTATGTGTGCATTTTTGAGTTTCATATATATGTTATTCTATATACTACTTTTAGTGGAGGAATATTGCTTGTTGCTTTAAAAGCAGTTTAACCCTATTTATAACTTACAAAATATTTGAAATATTATGGATGGCAACATTTTCATGATCTACTTATAAAGTAAGTTTTCGCCTACAGTCCAGGGTACAAAAGAAATGAATCTAATGACTTGTATTTGATCATAATACCATGAAGTAAATAAATACGACATATATTATATCGTATAACGTTGATGAATTCAATTAAAAATGCCGTCTTTTAAAGCCACAACGGAAGTATGCATTACGATATGCATCATGCATATTTGATGTCTTCGAAAGATAATTTCAAATTCTAACTTCATATTGTATGCACATCCCTACATTACACAGTGGTCAAAATTACATTTTTTTATTTTTTATTTTTTTTTTTTTACAGAAAGTCCAAAATATTAATCAAGAAATTGCAAAAAGGGTATACATTTTATAAATGGAAACAGACCAAGTAATCAAGAACATATATTAAAAAAGTATAATGTGACAACTTTGACAGACTGACAGGGCATTCAAATTGGGCTTAATATTATTTTTAAGACCTTAATTTTAAATTTTACGTAAATCGTGCATTTGTCGTTATTTTTGAGTGGTTGTTTATCAAGATAACCTATGTTATGTTCGGGCACGAATTTGCATGAATTTAAAAACACGAAAATGTTCGCCAGAGTGTCTGTTTTATGTAGCAATTCAGATAGTTCCAGAATTTTGGGACAAACTCTTGCTATCATCAATTTTCTTTTATTTTGGTTTTTCACAAACAAGTAGGAGAAATGTTATATTCTAACCTACTGTATAGTTTCAGTAATCAATTAAAATTTAAAAACTTAAAAAATGATTAATATAAAAACAAAACTAAACATTTGAATATCATATTTATAAAATATATCTACTGTAGGAAAAATATGTATTATGGAAGTTTAAGCAAAAATACTTACAATCGAATTCAACAAATATTATTGTTAATTTAAATGAAATGACTTCAATGCAACCCCAAAAAGACATTAACAATGCTTTTTTTAATTTATGCCAGAAAAAGTGAATTTTTGACCAGTGTGCATTGGCAGAGTTGCACTAACTATAGGAATGTAGTAAGTAAATGTTTTAACAAATTATATTCAATACAAATACACATATACACATGTACATAAGTATCTTTATGTTGCACTTCATAACATTTCTATGGCGTGCGCTCTAATTAAATATAAGGGATTATCTGAGTGAGTAAGTATTCCTTCGGGACTAATGGAATCACAAATTAGTAAATGTAGGATTCTGTTTAAGTGTTTGTTTGTTCTTAAAATATTTAAAAACTAATCAATTAACAGTAAATGAAGCAATGAAGTTGACTAGTCATTGGAGTTTACGAACAGAATATAGGAAGAATAATAAGGGACTGTTTAAAGCTATGAGTGACCTTTTAGTTTACATTTAATTTCCATTTTATTAATTTAAATTTATTCAATTATAGATTTCACTTATTTATACTCAAATATTGACTTTTAAAATTTAAATTATACATTGCCATTTGTTTTATTTAGATTAGTTTTCAAATCATGGAAACAATTTTATACAAATATTTAATATCAAAGTTTTTTTAATAAATATTTTTAAATTCTTTACTTTCTTGCCTGGATCATAGTTTGCTGTTTAATATATTTATTAAAGTAATATATCATAATCTCAACTTCAAAGAAATTTTACAATAAATATTTACTGTGTGTACAGCTAGAGACAAAAAATTTCATTAACTTGATGTCTAATGAAAACATCGAGGGTTTTTTCAATAAAGGCTATCTTTAGATTATGAAAAATATTTTTTTGACGTCAGACGCTTTGCTTTTGTGTCCCTTAGCAGTAGTGGCAATTTTGAAAAGAAAAAGATGTTATATGAAAAATTAATATATTTTAAAGTTAATGAAACAACAACAATACCAAATGACAACATTAATTAAAAAATGAAAATAAAATTAATCAAAAAAGGGTATTTTGGAAATGTATGTACCAAATAAATTGATTAAAAAATACTTGTGACAGAACGAAGTCCGTAGCTTACATAGGGGCTTCCAAAGTTCATAAACGTGTTTTAGCAGATATATATGGAATACTAATAGACCGATTGAGTTAATTTCTTCAGCACAAACATTGTGAATTTCCAAATTTTCTATGAAAGAACGTAGTCTCTTGCTTATATAGGGACAGATGTGGTCAAGATTTACGTGGGCACCTGCCATGATGACCTAATTCCACGGTGGTCTTACCACCGGGTGAGGTACAATGCGCCAATGCTATGCAACACCACATCGGGACTATAAACCCCTTCCTGCGGTTTAGGTCCAAACCACAACCACCACGTGACTCCCCGAAGGGCCTCTCCAACAGCCACTCCAGTACGACAACACCGACAAATCAGTGTTGCCGTACCAGGGGCTACTGGTTCCGGTGGTACCAGATTGTGTTAAGTCTCTGGTCAGGCCCCGAAGGTCTTTTTCTCCTATTATAAACCTCAGACAAGTCCAGGCAATGGTGCATCTATATATACCTGCCAAACTGTTACGCTCTCTAGGAGCGAAGCTATCCTAGAGTGTAACATGACAGGATTTTTTCTACCACGTATGAGCTATACATCAAAGAAATATTTTATCCAAGAAGACAAGCCGCCGTGGTGGCTTATATAGGGACAGATGTGGTCAAGATTAACGTGGGCACCTGCCATGATGGCCTAATCCCACGGTGGTCTTACCACCGGGTGAGGTACAATGCGCCAACCAACGTCCCCATGTACCTGTCAGGAACACATAGGTGGCAATTTGGGAGACTCATTGTCTGGATAAGTCCACTACCCCTTGCTTAGGAGTTGGAGCTATCTAACCTCCTGCCGCACTATTGGCGACTTGTGTTGCTATGCAACACCACATTGGGACTATAAACCCCTTCCTGCGATTTAGGTTTAAACCAACAACCACCACTTGAACTCCGCGAAGGGCCTCTCCAACAGCAAGTCCAGTGCGACATCACCGAATCGATGTTGCCGCACCAGGGGCTACTGCCTCCCGTGGTACCAGATTGTGTTAAGTCTCTGGTCAGGCCCCGAAGGTCCTTTTCTTCCATTACAGACCCACAGACAAGTCCAGGCAATGGTGCACCTTTTCATACCTGCCAAACTGTTACGCTCTCTAGGACCGGAGCTATCCTAGAGTGTAACATGACAGGATTTTCTCTACCACGTATGAGCTATACATCAAGGACATATTAATCCAAGAAGACAAGCTGGCTTATATAGGGACACAAAAAAGTTGAAGAAACCAAATATGATATAACTCATTGTTGTTGTCTCTCAGAAACCATAAAAACGACAACTATATGAAAAGCAGCCATTAAATAAATAGAAAAAGATTTTCCAAGAACTCGGTTGTTTTAGAAAAATATTTATGACCTATATCTCGGTTACTAAATATTTATATACATATATATGTACATGTATATATATATATACATATATATATATATATATATATATATATATAAGCTCACAGAACGTATTCAATATATTGACCGTTGGTCGCGGGCTTCGAATGTTGTTGTTTCTGGTTTGATTTGTAAAAATGTACTAACAGCCAGAGAAAAACTTACAAAACTATGTATGATGTACTTAATGTCAATGTTGATGTGGTGTCATACCGTTTGATTTCTTCTGGAAAATCGTTTTTGTTCAGTTTAGGATCGAATTCGCAGGCTTACAAATTCGTTCGTACTAAGGGTAATTTAAAAGGTCAACAGGTGTTCATACAAAAAGACTACACCGAAGATGAACAAAATGTACGATATAACCTGAGGCAATTAAGCAAAAATATTACAAAAGCTAACGAATCTGTTAAAGTCAGACTTGCCGAGTTTTCTTTATTTATTAATAACAACAGGTATATGTGGTCAAGTGGAATACTTGAAAAATCTTTTTTTGCTTACGTTAAAGATTTATTAATATAGTTTCATATAATGTAGCAAATCTTGAAAAGTCATATATATATATATATATATATATATATATATATATATATACATTTCAATAATTTTGATGTACTTTTTCTTTTTGAAACACATGTCACAGCTGATAGACTGCATTTGTTCTTGTCATATTTTAATAATTATTTTGTACATTGAATTGCAGCTACGAAAACACACAGACTTGGACTTGCCAGTAGAGGATGTTTATTTTGTTTCAGAAAAAATCTTAAAAATACGTATGCTTTTAAATATTTAAAGATTTCCAATAATAACGTATTAAGTGCAAAATTTGAAGGTAATGTGTTTTATCCCACGTTATTTAAACACTAACTGGAAGAATGAATTCAATAAGTTTGAAGATTGTGTACAGGAACTTGATCCTTAAAATTTCTGTATAGTGGGCGATTTAAATGCAAGAATTTCAGATGAGCAAGTTTTAGAGGCTAAGTTTTTGAAGGATTTTAAACATATCTATATAACTAGATCTTCAAAAGACAAAGAACTAAATGCGCAGGCAAAAAATTTAAATCATTATGTCGTGAAGTTAATACAAATGAAAAGATTACAAATCAAAGACTACGCTGTAATACGAAATTTTCTACTAAATACAAGGGTAATCTTACTTTACTTGCCAGTAATATTGATATTCAATCTTACGAAACTGTTGATGAATTGGTTGTGCGTCTATGATAAAGATAAAGTTAGCTAATGTTACTAAAATGAATAAATATTTCTTTGAACCTAAACAGAAATGGTTTGAAAACGTATACTAATGAATCTTAGGAGTTATAGAAAAAATCACAATACTCTAAACAAATCTCGTTATGTTGCACCTAGAGATATCTATCTTAAGATATATAATGAAAAAAAAAAATGGATTTGCATAATAAAAATATAGAGCAATTAAACAAGGTGGAATGTAGCGGGTAATAGTGAAAGCTATCTAACTCTATGAGATTGCGTACATATATAATAAAAGATTCATTGAATTTCAATGATTTTCGTTCTTACTTTATTAAGAATGTTGATTCCCACACTATCAGCTGGTCAACGCCATATTTTATTGACGCCTTCCTAGACTCTCCTATGGAAATTTGTGCAATTTCTTCCGTTTTAAAAGAACTTAAAGATATTAATTTTCCTGGTTAAGATAGAATCTGTTATGAATTTTATGAAAATGCTCCTAATTCTTCCATTGAAATGTTATCCGCCTTTAACAAAACATTCGTACATGAGAAGATTCCATCCAGTTTCCAAAAATCAATACTGATACCTCTCTTAAAACTGAATTTCAAACCGGTTTCTTTGTTAATTTTGCGTTAGCTTTTGATACAATTCCTCGTAATACTTTATTCTACAAGCTCTCGTACCTGAGTTTGTCTTCTAAGATAATAAGAATTCTACAGCATATGTATGAAATACTGAAAGTTATATCTAGGATAGAAACTCTTGTCCAGATCCTTTTTCTGTCGAAATGGATTTATATCAGAGTTGTATATTAAGCCCCCTATTGTTCTCATTATATATTAATGATTTTACAGAAGAGTTACCTATTATTTTATCAGACAGCCCAACGTCCATTGTTCAACGTGGTGTTTGAAAGCTAATATATATAAATCTAAGATAATGGAATTTCGTGTCGATACAAATATTTCATCAAATTTAAAGTAGGTTTCTGGTAGCGATAATATTGAAATTGTAAATACCTATTAACATCTCGGAGTTGATATCACATACAATCTCTCCTTTAAGAAATACCTAAACAACAAATTTACTGAATGAAAATTGGTGATGAACTCTACTTGGTCCAAATATATTTGCAATCCGCAGATATCACAGAATATTTAACTAAAAAAATTTTCCAAGCAGCATCCACTCCAATTATGTTATATGCAGCGCAAGTATGAGGCACCAAATTGCATGCTGTATTTAGAGACAAACCTCGAGTCACTATACTTATCTACTTTAAGACTTCACCTCTGCTACATCAATAAAATATTGAATATGAATCCTCACAGATTACCTCGAATTTTCGCATTAAATATTATAGAACAGAACATATACTGGGCTAAGGAGTGGGAACATCTTTGTCAATACATACAATTTACCCCTGATAACTCAATAGCAGATAAATAAAAATTAAAGAACGTAACGACTATATACAATGTGCTACTAGTTCACAATTTCATGATCTATAACCAAATACATATTAGAATGTTTCATCGTTATATACTTTATACTTTTCTCCACGTTCAGCCAGTTTAATAATAAGATCTAAAGGTGGCTTATTAGACTTGAATGCTAGATCCTTTAGAAATAACACTACTATCCATACTAAGTTTAAATGGCACAAACTTTTACTCCCTGTATAAATACATAGAAGTTTGTTTAAATACATAGAAGTTTGTTTAAAATATAGAAGATTTATTTTAAATGATTTTGCTTTTAAAATTTCCATGAAAATGTAAACTTAGAAAATAGCTTGTAGCTTTAGTAAAAATTATATAAAATCAAAACTATGAGAATGTAATTTACTTAGCTAGAAACTACATATATAGATTTAGAAATTAATCATATTAAATATGTACATACAAAATCTATTAATAAATAATTATTCAGTATGGCAACACTAAATGTTTAAGCTGCTAAAATTAACATCGAAAGCTCTAGAATTCGAATATACTAGTTTGTCAGTTAAGATCATTGTAGAAATAGAGCTTTCGAGAAGCATCTAGAAGGTAATGCAGTATATATAATTAGCCGTGAGAACACCATTGAGCGATTCTAATTTGAAGCATAGTTAAGTAAAGGTAAATTAACTGTCGTGAAGTTGGCTGTATATTCTTCTCATTATTAAAGTGTGTAATTTAAGTGTGTGTATGTGTATTAGAACACACAGTGACTATTTAAACTGTTATTGTTGTACATTTTCAAATAAAATAAAGAGTTGTTGCAACTTTTAAACTACTAAACTGCTTTTATTTGCAATCAAAGTATCCGGTTAATTTAAAAGCAAATAAACCACAGTTTTTAAAAGGTAAAAACCTAGCAATATATTATCTAATTTTTATCAAAAATTTTAACTTTCAACAAACATACAAAAAGGGGTATCGCAAAATTTTATAACACACATTGATAATATGCTCAGAAAGGGCTATCTACCATAACCTCGCGAATAATGGATTTATATGTGAAGTTTAGTAGAGGTTTTTCTTAATAAATCGTATTGAAAAATGAAGAAAAACTAGTGAAATAAACAGTTTTTATGCTTTACTGAACAATTGGGGTTTTGCAGGTAGCCCTATTTGAATATAAGCACTCGATATAAAAAATAAAATTTTAATTAGGCTTGTACCAATACCTCGGACCTCGTAATTTTCTATGGCTTATAATTCCTTTTAATATATATATATATATATATAAATATATATATGTCCTAAGTTAACAGAGATACAGAAAAAAATATAACTACCGTTATTGTTATTCATTTAAGAAGCAAGTGGACTAGTGTCTGGTACTCTTTTTGAAATTCCTCTGTCATTAAAAAGGGAAATTACATTTTATTCAAAACTTATTGAATCGATTCTGATAACAGTTTAAGGATTGGTTGGTTAAAAATAAGCTAAAGGGACGTTTTTTGGACCAAATTCGGAAAAATAGTTTGATACTTTTTTTAAAACATGATTTTTTTTTTAAGCAATTGCAGACAGATTTGTATCATTTGAGTCTTATCTGTAATATGTAAATTTAAACACATTATACATTTTGAAAATTCAAGTTTAACGGATCTGTTTTTTACTTTTTTGCTTATAATGGTACTTTTCGAATTTTCTATAATATTGATCCCAGAAACATGAAATTAAAGATGCTTTGTCTTATCCCGGCAAGAATTCACAAAGGGACTTTGCGTTACTTTTTTATTCCTCTAAAGGTACTTTTTGTTTTTTCTATTGTACTGAACCTAGAAACATGAAATTAAAGATACATGATCCTAAGCGAGTGAGAATCCACAAGAGGGAAGTTTGTGGTACTTTTGCTACTCCAAAACTAATGTAGATACAAACAAAATACCTATCGTTCTTCATTTAAAAAATAAGCGGACAGATGTCTGGTACTTGTTTGAAATTCTGTTTTTCTTTTTAGAGAGAAAACGGGGAAAAAATGTATTTTGGTATACATATCTTCTAAACCACTAAATACAGAAATAAAATTTACATCATAATCGTAATTAATCGAAAAATAAATATAAATTTGATAAATTTAGTCAAACAAAATAATGTAATGAGACGTTTTTTGGGTACCAAGATGTAGATAAGACTAAATTTGGGGAAATAATTTGATACTTTTTGTAAAACATATTTTTTAGGCAGTTTTGTATCGGTTAAGTCATATCTGTCACATTCAAATTTAAACATAGAGATCAATTCAGAAATTGAATTTTATCGAATCTGTTATATAGCGGAAAATGGAACTTGGTACTTTGTTTGTCTAAAATAGTACTTTTCTAATGTTTTGAATAAATAAACTTACCAGTGTTGTTCTGAGTGAAAAAGAAATCATGGAAAGTGGTGCTTAATGATGTGCCTCTAATGGTACCGAAGAAGGAAGTCTAAAGGTACTTTTTTATTTATAAATTATTGAGTTCGAATTCACAAAAAGCGGAACTCACTGGTACTTTTCCTATCCGCACCGGGTATTAACTAAAGGTACTGCAACAATTTTTTGTCATCGTCGGTTTTACTTATATGCATATGGGCTATTGTCAAACAATTTTGATTATATACCTCAAACTTTATTTATTTTTTTATGGTACCTTAAAATCCATTTGTATGAATATAAAGTAACTCGAATGCATATAGAATTAGTTCGCGTTATTCGTTTCATGCAGGGGGCGTGAAAGTTATAGCGGTTTTAAGTTGAACATATACAAACTAGTAGTTTATGTATAATTCTGGTAAAATTTAAGAGCAATGTCAAAATCTACTAAGTTATTCAAATATAATCTATTATATTTTCAGTGTTTGATGGTATTAGTGTAGCAAAATTTAGGGTTTGTTAGAAAAATTTTAAAAATTTTCTTCTTTATACTAAAAATCGCAATTTTTTTTAAATTTTGCGAAAAATGCGGATCGAATCTAAGTTATTTCTTCATATATTATCCAAAAATATATTTTATTGGAGTTTATTACGAAGAAATGTTGTTTAATATTGTGATCCTTTTTTAACCCAAGTATTTTTTTTTTTTTTTTTTTGGTCCATAAAATTTTTATCTTTCCAAATTTTTTGATGCACCTCTACATTTCCGTTAAGCATTACAAACACCACCTATTTATGCTTATTGTGCTCAATTTCGTGCTGTTCATGCGATGTGCCTTATCAAAATATGTATTGACGAAAGTGTCCTGTTTTCAACTATTAACAACATTTGACTTAATTATATGATCCCAATTAATTATATTTATCGCGGTTCTTACATCAATATATCCAAGATTTGTTCAAATTGCAATTTGCTATATAAAAATTCTAAACAGCAAGTGCAGTTTGTGCGTATTATTATTAAAAAGGCCATACAATTTTTTTATTAAATTTATTGTTAATGCTCCTTCGATTTGTTCCATTAGAAACTGTGTATGTGCCTCGCGAAAAACCGATTTTTTTTTTAATATTCGCTTTTATTTTTCAAACTTTGAGACTGTCTACTGCGTTGACTATTTGGGGCAAAATACGCATAAGTGCAACAAATATCAATCCCTGTTTGTATTCCTTTGAGGGGCTCGCAGACCCCGCAAAAAAAAAACAAAAAAATTTTAAATTAAATATATAAGATCAAATGAGTTTATATAAGATCGAGTATAGAATTAAGTAATTTTAAGAACTTTTTCTAAGTTTTTGAATTTTGAACAACAATAATGATTATAAAATGAAACCTATGGTGTTAAATTTTTGCACTTTATTAGTACTAAATAGTATTACCATAAAACTTATTAAGGATTAAAGTCAGCTTCATCCAGGTTAAACATTTTTAGTAATGACCCATATATACTTCTAGAGTCGATTTAACAATGTCTATCTGGTCGGTTGACTGTCTATGTAAACCTTGTGAAAAAAATACAGATCAAAATTTTAAAGATATCTGGAGGAAATTTGACACAAATAATTATTTTGATACAGCGACGAAGCCTATTGAAATTGGTTATAATCGATACATTATTTCACCTAGCCCACACTAATGTCGTCCCGTTATATGAATTTAACGATCATAAATGCCTTAAATATAGTAATATTTTAATGAAATTCGGTGCCAAGTAGTTTTTTACAAGTATCAAATTTCATAAAATTTCATAATTGACCGTAGCTTCCATATAAATCTCTCTTAAAAAGATCACTTTAATATTAGTATCAATATTGATAAGTTAATATTCGACAAAAATAAATTTTATATAAGTAAAAATCACATTGCCAAATTTTATGAGGATAATTCTCCCTAAAGTGCATAAATTCATATAAATATTAGTATCAACATACGAGTAATATTCTGTATTAGTATGTTTTATTTATACTTAATACAAGTAGCGGTTCACAATTGGCGACAGATCTAATATAAGACACCTTTCAGAATTTTGGTTCACATGCATAACGGTGTAGGGTATAATATGGTCGTACTTGACGTACTATATCTTTCTTAATTGTTTTGCTTCGTTAATGTAATTTTTTGTATAACTTCAATAACTTTCTGCTTCAATTGATTTTGTTGATGATAGTGAAAGTTATATAATATTCGGAAAAGTAACAATACTATTTTTTGTTTGTTTTTTAATGTGTGTGGTAGTATTTCAATTTTTTTTTTTTTTTTTTTTTTTGTATAGGACACAGATTGATTCTGATTTATTTCATTTTTAGTACCTAGGATGATGGGTGTGGAATGGTAACGACAACTGTGTAGTTCTTTTTAAAACAACCACTAGTAGATTTAGTATTGAATAAAGTTCTTTTTGCTTTTTATCGAACTTCTATTTATTGTTTTCTTTGTTTTCTTCTGCACTTTTCTCGTATTTATACTCGTGGTATGGCTTGTTTTAAAAAATACTTCAAAGTTCATAAAGAATGATGAAGATGCTAAGTTTTGACATAATTCTTAGTAGTATTATTTTCTGTTTCTCCACACCTTACTTTCCCATTGGTAATTTCAGCAGGGGTTGGTTTGTTGGCAGTAAATTGAAAATGAATATTAAGTACAATTTAAATCAATAACGCTTTAACTTTAAGACATGAACTCATAAAATATTCAACTTTCAAGATGTTGAAACACAGTATAAACAGAAGTGAAGTGACGGTAAAAGTTCTATCAAGTAGTAAGTATGTAGCAGTTGCTATTATTGAGTATTGACTATATTTTTTTTTTTTCTACATAAACAAGTACTGTAGACACGGGTTCTAAGACTTAAGTTACTTAAATTCTCATATTAGCAATTGCATATATCCAGACATTCATACATATACGTATTTATGTACATTCCGAACATTTAAACTTTAATTACCCATCATCACTATGTATTGTACGATGTATGAAGGTATTTACACGTACTTACATACAGATTTTTATACAATCTGAAATACATAAATTTTATAAATAAAAGAAGTACATCATCATCATCATCTGCACAATTAAAAACTCAACTATGCATTGATTATTTCATGCTCGGTAATTATTCAATAAAATTTTTATTTTATGCTTCCTTAAGAAGACGATAAACTCGACAGTGGGAAAAAATTAAGCCAAAAATATTTAGAATATTATATATTTGTACTCGCCTTAATGTACAAATAAATTCTTACTAATAGCGCTATCGATAGCATCGATAGTTTTATTTTGCTTGCATTATCGATACTTAAAAAAACAAAAAAACTGGTTAACAAACATTGTAGACATTTTCTAAGTAATTGTAAAAATACGGCTGTTTAAAAATTTAGTTATTTTATATCTAATTTATTGATGCAATAAATATTTATTTTTAATTGATTTTATAAACAATTAGTTTCTCTTTTAATGAGTGATCTTGTGGTCTTGATTTATTGGCGGTTTTGCCCTATAACTTTTAAAGTAAAAATTCTAAAAATTTTTAATAAATATGGTGAAATCATCTATAATTTTTTGAATTACACAAACAAATTTAAATTCAAAATATACAAATTGCAATATTTTTTTTTATTTAGTTAAAATAGTTTATTATTTTCTGGTATTTTCTGAAAGACTGAATCTTAAAAATGCGTTTAACCGTAATTTTGGAAAATTTTGATCATGAGCCATATACTCAGCAGTGGTCGAAAATGATAAATTTTTTAACAAAAGTTCAAATTTTTGATTGTTGATTTTGGTACTTTTGTGAATTAGATGAATTAGTACGGTATGTTTTTATGTCAAATTTTATATACACACTTTTAAAGAAGAATTTCCTTTAAAATGACATATAAGATGTCTATTTTGTATATGAAACGACAAGTTTATGCAACATAATGACTCAAAGGACAAGGTTAAGGGCACCGCAAAGTATTTAGACTTCAAATAAAACCAGTGCATTGATTTTACAGCATAATTGACGAACCTGAACACAATCGTAAAAATTTAGAATATATTAAAAATAATTATGATGGGAAATCCAGTTCCATTAAATCTGGTTATTAAAAAGAAATTGGTCATAATTAATGATCCCATTTTGCTCAACTTAATTTATAATATGCAGAGCAACCTTCTACTCATCATTAAAGCTAAACATTATCACAATTAATACTGAAATAACTTTACAGAAAATTCAAAATAATGAAAAATTGTTGGGGTCACAAAAGTGCTCAGAAAAAAATTTACTTCATTTTTTAATTTTTATTTATTTATTTATCTTTTTCAAGAAAATCAAATTTTGCTTAATTCTATTTTACTTATTTTATTTACCACGAAGTAGTGACTGTAAATCAAAAACAAAAAAAGCGTTATAAATGTGTTATAAATTGCTTTTATAAAGGCAAATCTAAAATTTCATATTTTTATGAACATTTTTTAAGTCACTGTATATACACTGCCTGCCACTTGAATAAGGAATCAAATTTTTTTAACTATAATTAAGTATATCTCCTAAACTAAAGTTCAGAAAAAACAATTTTTTGCACAACCAAATTTCAAAGTGTTGGCTTTAGTTTCATGAATTTGCATTACTTAAAGACATGAATTTCTGTGGTACTATTTCGTGTGTCACTTGAATAAGGAATTCTTTTAATATTAATCAGGAAGGCTATGATTTTAATTTTTTTCAGAGAATTTTTTTTTAGAGAATTTTTAATTTGATAGTTTTTAAATAGTTTTTATTCAAAATGGGACGTGGTAAGGCTTTTAATAACTTTGAAAAAGAAAAAATTCTGATTTTGAAATCTCAGGGTCAGAATCCGGTCCAAATAGCCAAAAACATTAATAGAGGAAAGGCAGTGTATACAATTATTTAAATAACGTGGAAAGATATGGGCAAAACATGAAAGTGTGGAAGAAAATCGCAACAACTCCAAAAGAAAGACGAAAAATTCTTAGAATTGCATCAAATTCTGCCATGTCGGTATCAAAAATACGTGAAAAAAGTGGAGTCAGTGCCAGTCTAAGAACAGTGCACCGTATTTTAAAGTCGTGCCCATACATAGTCCGACGAAAATTGCAAAAAAACACCATTTAATGAAAAATGCAAATAACAACGCACAGTGGGGTCAAACGCAAATTTTTTGGTAATAAATCTGAATCTCCTAAACTACTGGTCGGATTAAATTGAAATGTATGGAAGAGTTGTAGAGGTGGACCTAAGCTTTCAGAAAAATCATCCTGCAGTCACCCTGTGATAACACAAAATAAGCTACAGGGTGTCAAAGTTGACTACCTCGAGTATGTAAAAGTTAAAAAAAATCGTAACTTGTACAAATGAAGACCGATTTTAAAGATTTTTATATTTCTGGAAAGTGCTTGGCAAGATAAAGAAAAAATAAGCTTACTTATCTAAGTTATCTCTTGCAGTTAAAAAGATATTTACGCTTGAATTTTGAATTTTTGATTTTTTGGCTCGACTTTCTTTCGTTTTTCGGGAATAAGTCCGGAGATATATGAGGTAAAAATTTTTTAAAAATATTCTGTAATTTGCTACATATTTCAAAATAATATGCTGAAAGAATTTTTGGATTATCTCAATTCGTCTATACGTGAAAAATATTCAATTTCAGCACTCTGAAATTGGCATGAAAAATGGCTATTTTTTTATAAAAATATAGTACAATTCATTCACTTTTTTCTCAAAGTTCCGTTAATAAAAAAAATTTTTCCTTATTTATTTCAAAAGATAAGGCTTCATAAATGGTTAATAAAGAAATTTTGAATTGATTTAAGTTTGCACCCTACATCCAGCATTGGCCGAAAATTGTCAATTTTAAAAAATAGTTCCATTTTTATCGATTAATAAAAAAAATGTCACGCAAGCTTTTTTAAATTTGGTACCCATATTTTTTATAGAAATAGATTTAGAATGATTTAACATTAAACTGCTTCCCGCCCGAACAAAAACGAATGCAGGAGTGAAGATTTTATGTTAAAAGTCAGTTTTTTTAACGACTATTTTTAAAAGCATATTAAAAGCATATTAGCATAATATTTTTAATATTATTTCTTATGTAATGTATAAAACACAAATCCAGCTTTCATTCCTAAAAAAAATCAATAAAATAAAATAGCTCCAATAACCTATTTTTGGTAATTTTGCAAAAATAAATTTGTTTTCAAAAAATAGCTGAAAATCCAAAAAAATTTCATTTTTTTAACACAACTCCACTAATTTTGCAAATACTTTAAAAATGTTAAAAGAATATAAAAATAGACTTATTTACCACTTCAACGATATATAAAATGTTGATATAGGTCATTTAATAATAGTAATATAATGGCCTCAAAACTACCAAGTCATGTCAAAAGTTGCAAAATTCACTATTTTGTTCCGTATTTCCATATGTGTGTATACGTAACACTCAACTGCATTGCTTATTTTTGTTACGAGATAATTATATTTATTAATGAATTTATTTAAAGTGTTCATAATTTTTTCCTACTGAAAAGGTTTTTAAAATTACCTAAGTACATAAATAAGTATATTTTCCTTCGTTTCTTATTAAATTTTTTTTAAGTTTTTAAATAATTTACCTAGCTACTTAATTAATGTATTATAACAAAAATGATTTTTTTACAATCGCATAGGTACATTTTTTGACGTACCTGTTTAACACTACAGGTCATAAAAATAAACTGAATGAAATTGGGGGTTTTGAGCAAAAATTTAAATTTTTTAATTCATTTTTGCCTGTCACCATTTACCTGATATAAATATTCTTTTTCTATATATAAGTATCCTTATAAATATGCAGATTTATTAGTGAATTTGCCATTATGGAGATTACATTAAAACACTTTTCTATTTGTAAAGTAATCTGGGATAATCTATCTGATATTATAAATCGTCCAGAAAAAATAAGAAAACTCATTGATACAGTAGTATCTTTTGGTTTAACTCTTACTGCAGAAGACAGTTTAAAGCTCGAAAATTTTTATAAATCATACGAAAAAAGGATGCAAGCTTCAGATTGGTCAATACCAAAGTTCAAGAAGAAAAATGAAGAGTGGTTGCAGGGAGAAATACCAATTTTCATCGGAAAGCAGAAAAAGGGTCGACCAAAAAAAAGTTACGATGAAGTTCAGCTAAGAACAAAGAGTACCAAACAGGAATCTATTCTAAATTCACATACGAATGCCGAAATAAAAGATACATTTAAAGCTTTAGTAACTCGTACGCAACCAAAGGAAGTAGAAAAAGTTATAGATGTGTTACCAACAGCTTCTCCCAATCGATTACATCGGATAATCCAAAGCATAGTGACACCGAAATCAACATCGTCCTTTACCTCTGAAGATGCTTTAGCTCTAATATTAAATTTAGGATTATCAAGAAACCAATACGAGATTTTGAGGAAATGTGTTAGCGAAAAAGGATATGATATCTTTCCCAGTAGCAAATCAGTGAGAGAAGCGAAAAGTAATATTTTACAGCCTATGGAGCACCCGGTTAATGCTTCTGTTAAAAGTGCTAAAGTTAATATATTTGCAATTACTTGAAAATACTGCCTCTAGAATTATATCTACCTTCAGCAACGATAACGTTGAAAAATGCAAAGACTCTGAACTTATTTTAATATTCAAATGGGGCTGCGATGGAACATCAGGATTTTCGGAATACAAACAACTGGATGGAAGTAATTCTGGAAATAATTATTCCTCGCTGTTTATAGCGTCTCTTGTACCACTTAAATAAGCGCTTAAATAAGCCTTCCTCATCGACAAGAAATGACTCGCTTTTTTATGATATATGGATAAATTTAACTCCAGAAACCATGGTTACAATAAACAGCATTGTCAACCAATTGGAAGAAGAATTAAAGCATTGCCCCTAATATATGTAAAAGTATCAAACAGAACTATTAAAGTTACATTTCAACAACAATTAACGATGATTGATGGAAAAGTTGCAAACGCTATAACAGATACAATATCTGCATGGAAATGTAATATATGTGGAAAAATAAGTTCACAATTTCAGGATAATTCTGAAGTCCTTGTTAATAAAAATTCTTTAAAATTTGGAATATCACCACTCCACGCAAGGATAAGATTTTTGGAGTTCTGCTTACATCTTGCATATGATATGAAGTACAGAAATATTCCCGGGCAGGAAAATGCTACAGTAAAAAACAATTTGGAACTTCACGAATTACGAAAAGAGGAGAAGAAAAGAATTCAATTAGAATTCAAAGAACAACTCGGATTAATAATTGATAAACCTCTACATGGCTATGGAAGCTCAAATGATGGAAATACAGCAAGACGTTTCTTTGAAAATCCGGAACTCACATCTTCAATCACAGGCATTGACTTAAATATTTTGAAGCGTTTTAAGATTATATTGGCAGCCATTAATAGTAAAAAACAAATTAATGCGGACAAATTTAAAATTTTTGCTTACGAAACTAAAGAACTACTTAACATTACATACCCCTGGAAATCAATGACTCCAACAATTCACAAAGTATTGGCTCATGGTAAAGAAATAATAGAAAATAGTATTTTGCCATTGGGAGAGCCAACAGAGGAAGCACAGGAAGCCCGAAATAAAGATGTTAAACATTTCCGACTCTTCCATATCCGAAAATGTTCGAAAATAGCGCAAAATATGGACTTAATGGAATATTTATTAATATCATCAGATCCAGTTATATATTCTATAAGAACACGATGGCTACCAAAAATCACTCTTGAAAAGAAAAAGTGGATTCCGAAGCTAAGGAAGTTAAAAATTTGCTAACGTTTGATGTTTCTGATTATTTTCAAGAATATCTCTAATAACATCTTCGATAATATATTCTTAATAAAATAAATATACGAGATATATGTATAATAAGTATGTAAATAAGTAGAACAAATTAAATAAACATTACTCAAATAAAGAATTTACTAATTTATAATAACAAATATATACCTACATAACACATTAGAAAACTAAAATGTTACGTATACACACATATGGAAATACGGAACAAAATAGTGAATTTTGCAACTTTTGACGTGACTTGGTAGTTTTGAGGCCATTATATTACTATTATTAAATGACCTATATCAACATTTTATATATCGTTAAATTGGTAAATAAGTATATTTTTATATTCTTTTAACATTTTTAAAGTATTTGCAAAATTAGTGGAGTTGTGTTAAAAAAATTAAATTTTTTTGGATCTTCAGCTATTCTTTTAAAAAAAATTTATTTTTGAAAAATTACCAAAAATAGGTTATTGGAGCTATTTTATTGATTAGGAATGAAAGCTTGATTTGTGTTTTATACATTGCATAAGAAATAATATTAAAAATATTATGCTAATATGCTTTTAATATGCTTTTAAAAATAGTCGTTAAAAAAACTGACTTTTAACATAAAATCTCCATTCCTGCATTCGTTTTTGGCCGGGCGGGAAGCAGTTTAGTGTTAAATTATTCTAAATCTATTTCTATAAAAAATATGGGTACCAAATTTAAAAAAGCTCGCGTGGCATTTTTTTTATTAATCGATAAAAATGAAACTATTTTTTAAAATTGACAATTTTCGGCCAATGCTGGATGTAGGGTGCAAACTTAAATCAATTCAAAATTTCTTTATTAACCATTTATGAAGCCTTATCTTTAGAAATAAATAAGGAAAAAATTTTTTTATTAACGGAACTTTGAGAAAAAAGTGAATGAATTGTACTATATTTTTATAAAAAAATAGCCATTTTTCATGCCAATTTCAGAGTGCTGAAATTGAATATTTTTCACGTATAGACGAATTGAGATAATGCAAAAATTCTTTCAGCATATTATTTTGAAATATGTAGCAAATTACAGAATATTTTTAAAAAATTTTTACCTCATATATCTCCGGACTTATTCCCGAAAAACAAAAGAAATTCGAGCCAAAAAATCAAAAATTCAAAATTCAAGCTTAAATATCTTTTTAACTGCAAGAGATAACTTAGATGAGTAAGCTTATTTTTTCTTTATCTTGCCAAGCACTTTCCAGAAATATAAAAATCTTTAAAATCGGACTTCATTTGTACAAGTTACGATTTTTTTTAACTTTTACATACTCGAGGTAGTCAACTTTGACACCCTGTAGCTTATCTCGTGTTATCACAGGGTGACTACAAGATGATTTTTCTGAAAGCTTAGGTCCTCCTCTACAACTCTTCCATACATTTCAATTTGATCCGACCAGTAGTTTAGGAGATCCAGATTTATTACCAAAAAATTTGCGTTTGGCCCCACTGTGTAACGTCTACAGTTTACCAAAAATACAATGACATGGTCCGACAAATGGTTTAAAGTTGTATTTTCCGATGAAACAAAGTTTAATATTGATGGTCCCGACGGATATAACTATTACTTCCATGACCTAAATAAGAAGGAATTATTTTTGAGCCGGAGACACAGCCGAGAGGGCGGAATAATTGTATGGGGTGCTATTTAGTATTATGGTACCATTGGAAGGGGTTTTGTATCCAACCAAATGACTGCAACGACTTACAAAAACATTCTGGAGGAAGCATTTCCAAAATTTAATGATCTCTTTGGACCCATATCTTGGACTTACCAACACGACAACGCTCCGATTCATACCGCCAGAGCAGTAAAACAATGGATTAATCAACAAGGTGTTCCATTTCTGGATTGGCCCCCATATTCACCAGACCTGAATCCAATGGAAAATGTCTGGGGTTGGCTTGCAAGAAAAGTTTACGAAGGAGGAAAACAATTTGAGACGATAGAATCCTTAAAGGATGCAATAATGGAAGCATGGAGTTCAATTTCGCTAAATTACTTAGAGTCATTATACAAGTCGATGCCAAATCGCGTTTTTGAGGTAATTTCTAAAAATGGTGGCAGTACTCATTACTAATTGAATGCTAGAAGATAAAAACTTTCATTTTTATAACTTAAAATTTAAAAATAAATTACAGTTTGCTTATTTTTAAATATTCCTTATTCAAGTGACACACGAAAAAGTACCACAGAAATACATGTCTTTAAATAAATGCATAATTTTAGTATAACAAAATATGTATATTTTTTATTTCTTTAGGAAACTAAAGCCAACACTTTGAAATTTGGTTGCACAAAAAAATATTTTTCCCTGAACTTTAGTTTAGGAGATATACTTAATTAAAGTTAAAAAAATGTGATTCCTTATTCAAGTGGCAGTCAGTGTAATAATTTTTTTTTTTTTTTTTTTTTGTTTATCAACTATTGATCTCATGGATCAAAAAAAAATTTTGTAGTGTTTTTAATTAATATGAATTCAAATAAAATTTGAATTAAATTTTTCTTATTCAAAATAAAGTTATTCTTTAATCACATTGAAAAAATAAAAGGGAAATTTTACAAATCTTAAAAAAATCCGATAGTACCAATAGTTTTTTTACAAACTGTCGAAAATATCGAATGGAACGACTGTCGATAGTTTTGCAGCTCCACTAAAACTGCCATGTCATACGCATATAGAGTATGATTAGGGTTGGGGTCCGGCGACTTCAAATCAACTTTGTTTTTGTTATGTTTAAATTAAACAGTTGCACATTTACATAAAAACACACCAATTTCTTTGTTTGCCAGTTAGAGTGCGTATTGATGAGTATTTTTGTGTTTTTGTTATTATTATTAGTTGGTATTGTTATTCCCTTTAGTAGATAAGGTGTGAATAAATAAAGGGCGAATAAGAGTAATATATTTGTTTTACTTTTATTCGTTGAAATAAATAAAGTAGATACAGAAGCTTGTACTATAGTTACTTATTGTATGTTTATAAAAGTGTATGAATACGTATTATGAAAATACAGTCGTTAAAATGATTAATTTATTAAATTAAAACAATATTATAAATACTTTTATTTGTAAGATTTTTTATTGATTTAAATAAACTTAAAGCTTTTTAGCTAACAATATAATTCATTCTTTTAAGTTTTTAAAAAAATAATTTCATTTTCTTTTAGATTGTTTAACATTCCACAGCACTTATGTTTGTTTAAATTTAATAGCGAGATTTGATTATATTTATATATATTTTTACAAATTTTGCAAGCAACATAATTCGTTAATTCACTCTAATTTCTATCTTTTATAAGACAAGAGCAGTCCCACATTTTGCTTCGTCCCCTTTTTTCACTAATTTTGTACACATTTCTTAAAAATTTTTCTTTTATGTCAATATTATTCATTATTAAATACAAATTTTATCAAAAAATTCACTTATTCACACACTGCACAATAAAAACTAATATGTTTACTTGTTTTACCAAAAGGTAATCTAAAATACTTGTAGCATAACAGTTACTTGGAATAAAAAAACAAATAAATTTCTCACTTAGTACAGAATCAAAAATAACTGTAACAGGTTTTATGAGTATAGTGAGTGTGTAAAAACAAAATCATACCACATCAGTTACACACATTTTCTCATACCAATACTCACAAGTATCTAATTGTTATATTTGTTTTGAGTACACTATTAAGTTCTACTCTTGCACGTCTAGTTTAAATTCGAAAATATACTCTATTATAAAAATATTATTAGGCTGGGAGATTTTTCATTGAAAGACAACATTTTTAAATTATTTTGAGACAACATGTCTTATCCAAGCAAAGTACTTTCAATATTTAGGCCACCCATGGGTCCCAACTCACCTTTTAAATAAAACACACAAAATTATTAAAGTATCAATTTATTTGTCTGCGCCTATGTTCAGCGTAGAATTAAACTGAACTAAATAGTCAATTCAATTATAAAATAAACTTCATTTCAGTTTACAAAAATACTTACTTTAAATTTAATAAAAATGTCTACTCTGGCTTAAATTAATGGGATCGAATACATAACTGGTTTGTTTTCGAATATGTTTCGAATATGTTTTCATTATAATTCTCATTTAGTTTAAATATGAATAAATATAAATAGACAAGGTTTTGTTAAATTTGCTGTGATTCAAGCAGTATAAGATATTGATTAACTACAATTAGTTAATAAAAAGTATTTTGTATTATCTTGCGCGACACATACAAATAAAAAAGATTATTTAACAAATAATGATTTATCATAATAAGATTAATACGAAACATGTTATGAGTAATTTTGAACATGTTATTAATTTTTTTCTGGTAAATAATAATAAAAATATGATGAAGCTGAATCATAATGTGAGAAAATCAGAGCATAATTTTATAAAACGAAACATGTTATGAGCTTTTTGTGGTTAAGACTATCTGTTTTTGTCCGTAAAACTATAAGTTTTTAACGTATTTTGACGCCATCTGAATTTTAGTTTTAAGCAAATAAAATGCTTTCATTTAACATCATTTTATATTTCGCGATAGCTGTCAGCAATTGAAATATCTTTGGATATGAATGCCGCTGTATGCGGTACAAATAATTTTTTTAAATTCTTTTCATACTATTAATTTTAACCATTAAGATGATCCTTTGTCAATGTCACATCTTATGCTAAAAAAATATGGAACAAAATTTGGAAAATTTTTTAAAATTTAAAAACTTGCATACAAGATGTCGTTCATTGAGAAATGTTGTTTACGCATTATTTTAGATAATTTCAATAAAACCTGAAGTTGCCATTCGCAAAAAACATACATTTTACTAATTCATAACATTATAAAATATTTAAATAAAAAAAGCAAAAACTTGGATTATAATATGAAAAGTTAGCTTATTTTATGATTATAATATTCATATTTATTATTTATGACCATATAGTCCAATCATAATATATAGCTCTTCGATTATGGTTCCCGCAACCATATTTTTTCTCTGCGTATTCATTATAGAAACATTTGCGTGGTAGGTTTAATTTATAAAATTGTAAACTCTAAAATATGTGTACAATCATTACTAAAAACTCCAAGTTTCTATAATCTGTAAATCAAATTGAAGTAAAAATGTTGCCAGTTTCTAAGACATCAGATAGTGAATTATACTTTAGCAAAACTAAAGCTGATGTGCGTTTTATTAAGATCTTCATATTTGGCTATAATATTTAACATGAATAAATCATTTAATAAATTGGTATCGTATATTGTCCTTCATTTCTGAAATACGATTTACATTCTTTGAGCTAAATAAAAAGTAAATAACAATCAAAAATTTGAATTTTAGTATTCTGAAGGTGAAAAAAAGTACTATTTAAAATTTATTTTGATACCGAAAAAAATTTTCATTTTCCATCCCTGGTATATAAAATAAACAATTACTGCTTGCTTATGCAAAAAGCAACAAAACTGAATGTTAATTCATAAAACCGAAATATTAGAAAAATATTTACAACAGATTTGTACAAAAACGAATTACGAAGCTTCATAAACGTCGATTTGTGGTTTTATTAACTAATAGTCAAGTCTGTTCGCGTTAAACATTTTATCAAAACCAAAGCAACGCGATTCTATATAAGGTGCTATCAGCACATGTCAAAACTACTACAGCGTCTTCAATATTTATCGAAATGCACTGACAAGAAAAATTCTTAATTTTATTTTTTGCACAATTTCGTAAATAGCAAAAAAAAAAAAATATTATAATAATTATAATTAAAATTGGTTTAAAATTTTTAAAAATTATAGGTAATAATAGACATATTTTGGTATATTTTGTTGAAAAAATTAAGTGAATATCAATTTTTTTAAGTGAATTTTATCAATTTTTTTAAGTGAATTTTAGCAAAATTTTTAATTTGTTTCTAATTTAATGATAAAGTTTTCATCGAATTGTTTCTGTTATTTCAAAATTCGAAACATGTAAGTGTGCTTTTTGTGATTAAGACTATCTGTTTTTGTCCGTAAAACTATAAGTTTTTAACGTATTTTGACGCCATCTGAATTTTAGTTTTAAGCAAATAAAATGCTTTCATTTAACATCATTTTATATTTCGCGATAGCTGTCAGCAATTGAAATATCTTTGGATATGAATGCCGCTGTATGCGGTACAAATAATTTTTTAAATTCTTTTCATACTATTAATTTTAACCATTAAGATGATTCTTTGTCAATGTCATATCTTATGCTAAAAAAATATGGAACAAAATTTGGAAAATTTTTTAAAATTTAAAAACTTGCATACAAGATGTCGTTCATTGAGAAATGTTGTTTACGCATTATTTTAGATAATTTCAATAAAACCTGAAGTTGCCATTCGCAAAAAACATACATTTTACTAATTCACGCTAGTTATATGGAAGTTTGTGATGATGCTGTCCCATGCTTGGTTTCCTGACATCAACGCGATATACCTCAAACTGTATATAATCACTTCGTCTTTGAAATACTGCTCTATAAATTTAAATCAACTTATGCGCCGAAAATTGTTTATGAAAAAAACTGAACATTTTAAAAAATCTTTTAGTTTTGATTAAATTTTTTGTCGCCGCATAACTTTTCCTTAGATAGCAATATGGTAACTAGTTATGAATTTCTCAAGTCTAAAAGATGTAAATTGAGAGTCCAAAACTAAAATTAAAAAAAAAAAAATCCTCTAAAGCTTAAATTCAGTTTTTTATATTTTTTAGCTCTAAATGACTCTAAATGGTTTGCAGTCTACAAAAATGTATCACTATTTTTCTATTTTTTAAACAAACTTCAAATGTTTTCAAATTCCTCATATAAGACATACTTTTTTGTTAAAACAAATTAAACAATCTTGAAAACAATTTCCTAGATACAATTTTCCCTTGTAATGCGGTAACAATTTTTTAATTTTTTTATATAAAAATGTATTTCAAGTATGATATAAATAGTATATAGGTAGTTCCACTTTGCTCTCATAGATTTTTTTACTTTTAGGCCAACTATTTGATATTTGTTCTTTTCTAAATAAACAAAAAAGCGTTGCCACAACAATAAAAAGAAAAATTTTAAGAATATTTTTCATTATGTTTAATTTATATGTTTCAAATAACCACTTTTGTCGTATAAATAGTATTGTCGGTACTTGAAAAAAGCACATCTGTCTTTTTGCTTAACCTGTTGTTACAGCAGTTAATGAATGTTTAAAAATATCTATTTTATAATTCATTTTCAACTAAAAATATCTTTTATATTCAATGGTTTAAAAATATACTATTTGCATTAAATGAATGCATGGAACTTTCTCTATAAAATATGATAAATTGAATATTATCGCTTTATCGATATATTCCGGAATAACAGTACTTTTCTGAACAAACTCAGAAAGAATAACACTTTATAGATATTTCCATTTACGGATTAATAAATTGGTTTAATAGATGTTTGAAAGCACTCTCAAATGCAAATACTATCGGTTTACAAATAACATATATATAATAGTTTACATAACGAAACTTTCAATCTTTAGATCTCATAAACTAAAAGTTTCTTAGTTTTATATATATATACATATGAGAAGTTTTTAGGTTATATAATTTTTAGTTAATAGGTAGAGCAAATTATGCTCTCATTTTTTATAGACAAGAAATGGCAAACAAGTTTGCAATCGTAAGTTGCCTTGTAGTCTCTGTTTGGCAGTGCCAAAGCATAGTTTGTGAACTATAATTAGACACCAGCAAAATGGAATACGTATTTTCTGTGCCGCTACACACTTCGTTAGCATTCGTGGTATCTTATTCACATTGGTTTGGTTGAAACCTAAACAAATGATGCTACACAAATGTAGTATAAGTCAAGTCTCCAAGTTGTCATATATACTAGAACTCTTTAAATTTATAAAAATAAAGAATTTCTCAATTAACCCTCATAAAACCAAGGAAAAAGGAGGTGTAAGGAGTAAGAGGGGGAATTTGTTTTATATAACTAACGCATTACTGTAAATCACAAAAATGTTAAATTCTTTTTTTTAATTGCACTGACAAAAAATGCATGGACACCTAAAGTTTGGAAAATATAAAAATACAAATTTAAATAAAAAGTCAACAAAAAATTAGAGAAAACTACATCATGATTAATTCCGTTTAATTCTTACTTCTTAGACCAAATGTAAAAAGTTAAATGAAACATTTTCATTACGTCACACTCTTAACCCATTGGTAACCAAAAGAAATATATAAGAAAGGAAATATGAAGGCTATTGATTAACAATAAATTCATATTAAAAAGATATAATATTTTTTTATATCAATATATGGAAAGTATCAGTTTTATACAAAAATCGAAATTTGGTCTAATATTTAAAAGATATTTTTCCCACTGTCTCTTGGCATTTACAAATAAGGATAAATTAATATTATATTTTTTGTATAAATGTGCCTTTACATGCGTACGTATGATTGTTCTGTTCATTCATTTATTAAATAATTAAAAGCCAAGAGTTTTAGCCAAGTGTTTTTAATGATTTGTTTTTAATTTTTTGTTAAAAGTTGCAGCAGCAGAACATCAAGAGGCAGTAAAAACAGAAGCTGGATCAATAACAGAAGCAGCAATAACAACTACAATAAAAGCAATAACAGTAGTAGTTTTTAATAAGCTGCAAAGTGTTTTGCGATTGTGAAATAATTGATTCTGAAGAAGCTCTAATCGGATTATAGCTGTTTTTCAATTGAATATTATGTTCTATACTTTTTTCTCTCCTTTTGTTTTGCTGTTGCCTTTTAACAAAATTCAGACAAACACAAGCAAAAGGGAGTAAAAAACAAAAACGTTAAAAAACAATTGAAAATCCAATAAACTACGTAGCATGTTTAATAATTATTTGGCTTTAAATATTATATTAAAATTTATGCGCAAACCACCATAATTATCAAAAATTTCAATATACATATGTACTATATATATGAATTTCTATAAGAATTATTTAAGAAAATATTTTTAACGATCTCCCTACTTTAAGTGGAAATTGTTTACACAAGTGGGAAAATACCCATATAAGTATGCTAGCAAAAGCAAAATTAAATAAGTTCAAAGAGCAACAGAGCTAAGTTTTTTTTTTTTTTTTTTTTTTTTTGTTGAATTACATACATATACAGTGGTGTTCACGATTTTAGCCCACTCAGCATGCAATATCTTTTGCTTTAATTTTATTTTTCTAGATAAGAGAATTCAATTCTTTTGTTGCTTCAATAAATGCACTACATCCAAGGCTTGAAGTATTAGACCTATTATATACATGAAATCGTCACTTATAGCAATATATTTATAACTATTAAGAGACAAGAAAAATATTTATAAAGTCGAAGTTACCTTTGAAAAGAAATAGCATTAATAAATTAAATTTAACTAAATTTCGATTTTATTGCGAAAATTTCTCACATTCGACAACTTATAATAATCGCGGAAAATTCGAATGAAACTGTTGTAGTTCGAATAAAACTGTTGCAATATTTTTGGTTCTACTAGATGCTTACGTTCTTTAAGAACGTATGGGAACGTAATTTCCGGTATCCCATAGGAGAGAATTTTCTTTGTAAAATTTTTTCATATTCGCAATTGAAACTAATTTTTCGTTTTGTAGACGGTTTTTTTTATTTTTTGCTTCTTTTATGATACTTTGAAGAACTATTGGCTGTATTTCTAGATATTTTTTGGCTGATTTTCGTAATAGTTTAGTGATAGAATTTTAGTAATTAACATACTTTATAATTTTACCCATTTTAGTCAGATTTTAATCCATCTTAATTTTTCATATTTATTTCCATACAAAATTAAAGCTTCTACTTTAGCAGATGCTTGTACTACTTATACATACATATGTATATATAAAATCGACCAAATACGTGTAGTCCCGTATGTGTTCAAATTTAACACTGCGTGTTCAAATCATTAGCAACGGGTCTACAGCTGGGGCCTATTTCACTAAACTAAAATTCTACAAGTTTACAAGTTATAATCACAAGTCTCATTTTTACAAGTGCTGATGAGTTGTGTTTCATTAAAATTTTCACAACACTTACAGCTTTTTGCACAAGTAAACTAAAATTTCTACATTTACAAGTTCTTGTATACATTGTGATATTAATTTTACAATTCTTATTTATTATTAATCAAAATTCGAAAATATCCTATAAAATATTCTATGTGGTTCATGTTCTTAGCCAGCGCAACGTTATCAGCAGCTGCTGTTGCACCGTGTGAGATTGGCTTCCATTTGTCTCCCTCTCCAGTATTGGGGACAACAAATTTAATAAAAAAAGAAATTTGTCCCGTTTTAGACTGAAACGCTCATTGTACTCCAACGTGAATTCCAGGAATTCATATTCCAGACGTGGTCTAAAGAGTTTTCTTATTTTTAATTCATTTCATTATCGCTTTCATTACTAGAATCGTATAAAAGGTTAATTTTGCATATATATCTTATATGTTTCACTTGCACGTGATTTTATTTGTTTATAACATATGATTAGTGGTGTTGCCGCTTATCGATAATTTCTAATAAAGAAACAATGTGATATAGTTTGTTTTATTACATATAATCACATATTAAAAGAAATAATAAATAAAATAAATAAATGCTAATTAATTTTAAAATTTATGGATTTTGTGTTTATTTGAATTAATTTTTATTAAAAAAATAGTTAAAAATAAAATTTTAATTGAATTTATCATTCACTTGTAACTTATATAATTTTTTCTGAGGGTCTCCGTCGAAACTAAACTTTTTTTCTACAATTCTACAAGTGTACAAGTGCAAATTTAGTTTTGTGAAATAAAACCACTTGTTGAAGTATGACTTGTAGACTTTTGACTTGTACAATTCACTTGTAGCCACAAACTTGTAATTGTATTTTTATGAAACACAATTATTCACAAGTTCACAATTTTACAGGCAAAAACGCTTGCAATTTTGAACTTGCAGTTTAGTGAAATAGGCCCGTGATATTTATATTATGTTAAATCTTAAATAACGTATTCTAATAAATCTTATAATATTTAAATCTTATAAGATTATTCTCAATCATTCACAGAATAAACATGTATTGTTTATTTAAGAACAATTTTAATAAAAATATATTTTTAATGTGAATTAACCGTTAAAACAAAACTATTATACAAAAACAATATTTTTTAAGTCATTTCCAATATACAACTGCACATACACACAAACAAACTTTCGTATATGTGTATTTTTCTCTATCATTATCAAAAAAGTCTCATAATACTTCTTATAATACTAACATTTTAATCTACACGTGAGAAAATTCTCTCAGAGATCGAATTTGACACTCTCTGACAGAAAAATCTTACATATTTTGTTACGTGTAGATGGGCTATAACGAAAATTGATACCGCCTTGGCATCAGTATCAGTATCGATTTATTAAATTGCATTTTGCAAGTTTTATGTACTTTGTGTATTTAAAACTTGTAAACGAACGGTATCAAAAAGCCATTTCCCTCATAGGAAGAGTAAAGTGTCTCAGGCGATACATCTAAGCAACAAGAAATCAGTAGGTCTGGAAGAAAAATAGGCAATATTGCTAGATAATCAACTAGATGAAAAAGGAAGATTTCGCCAGATAATCTTCTGGAAAATGCAATAAATATATAGAAAAATTATCACAAAATATATCTTGAAATAATATAATAGAGAAAACGTTTACACCTTGTAAAGCATGCATGCACATAAATCTTATAGAAAATATAAATTTTTTGCTAAAATTCAAACAAACTGAAAAATAAAAGTACTGCATTAATTTCTTCCAGATAATCTCAATGGAATATCATCAATTTATTGCGGAGGTTATAATCGCCTTACTGAAAAAGGGCGATCGATATTTTGAGGATAGAAATAATTAAAAAAAAAATTATATTTTTAATATACTTTTTATTGCCTAATTTTCTTTTAGCTAATAAAAATGTAATATTAGAAAAATATTGCTTTGATGATTTTCGTCCAAATAATAAAAAGAAGATATTGCGTAAATTCCAAATATTCCAAATATTTGTAGGAATTAAATTAACAGTAGTTTCAAAAATAAAAAATAAATCTAAGCACATATCAATTTTAAATGATAGCTTTTATTAAATTTTTTCTTCTAAATTATCGCAGAATTTAAGTTTTCATATTTTGATTTTCTTTCTTTGATTTTTGTAAACAAATGCTTATATGCTTTTTAGTCATATGTTCAGCGTTCATCATGTTCTCTGTCAATGAACTGTAAAATTTTGTCTCTCTAATGCTTTCAATTGTAAAATTTTTAAAGTAAACGAACGCGATTTAGTAACTTCTAGAAAAATTCTGTGATAATTATTACCAAATATCAGGTACGCAAACATAGCTTATTACTAGTCCATATGCATACATAGGGACTAGTAATAATTAATAAAATATTAATCCGCCTTGTAAATTACTCAAATTTACTGTTTATTAAGAAAATTTGTACGCCGATAATAGTAGCGTTCATTCTCCAAATCCAGTTCGCGTATCCAAAATCCAGTTGAGAGGAAAAATTACAGTTTATAAACTGAGTATTTACAAATTTTACTAGTTTTATTATACCCTACACCACCATAGGTAGGCAGTGTAGTATAAGTTTGTGCTAATGTTCGAAACACATAAAAAATATTGGTATAAGACCCACCTTTATGTAAGTCAATCGACTTAAAATCACTTTCAAAATCAATTTAATGATGTCCGTCCGTCCATGTAAATCTTGTAATCAAATTAAATTAAATTTGGCATACATATATTTTATGGTCTAGGAACGAAGCCTATTGAAATTATTTTATTTATTATTAGATCGGTTCATTATTTCACCTAGCCCCCATACAATTGATCAGAAATCCCTTAAATATAAAAATATTTTAATAAAACTTAGCGCATATAAGTCTTATACAAACATAAATTTGTGTACCGAATTTTGTGAAGATTGGTCCATAATTAATCCCTTTTTAGAAAATTACTTTAATTATAGAATCACGTTAATATTTGACACAAATCAATATTTTATAAATATAAACCGCAGTGACAAACTTTATGGGGATCGGCCGATATTTGGCCATAGCTCCCTACTTCCGGGAATAAATAACATAATATAATGCATACGTATATTTCATACACTACGCTTAAAGTGTGTATATCGATCCACAATTGGCCACTGGTTCCTTATAAGACCAATTACCGAATTTTGAAGCACATACCCAATGCCTCTAGCTTTCACATTAACCAACTAAAACATATGAATTTATACATTATTTTAGACCTCTAAAACGTCGCTACGGAGCCCTAGAGATTCGCGGACCCCAATTGGGAACACAAGGTCGGGCTTGACCGACTATAGCTTTTTTACTTGTTTTTGTTTTAAAATATAGTACGATCATATGGTTGCATAAAGTAAACAAAACAAAAAGTAAACAAATATAAATATTGAAAGGATAATGTTTGAAATTTAAAAAATTTTATTTTTGAATTCAAGTTTTATTAAAAAAGCAGTAAATATATTGATTGCAAAAGGAAAAATTAAGTCTATTTTCACTAAAGTGCATACATTTCAATAAAAACTCTGTTGCTTTTTTGTTTGTGTTTTATGTTTATTTGTTTGCAATCAACTGTCGTGGTTATTTTACTAGATTTTACTAATTTCCGTTCACGTATTTTTTTATTTGTAAGTTTTTTTTTTGATAGTAAAATCTAAAATTTACTCAATAAGTACTTAGTTTACTGGATTCTACTGGAAAAGAAAAAACGGAACTAAAACCTATATTATTTATCAGTTATGAATAAATATATTATATTATATAGAATATAATATACATGTATTGTTACGTTTTCGATTTTCAAAAACGTTGATGCATTTCTTTTACTTGCAAATAATAAGCAGTCGCAATCCTACATCCGTAAGATCTAAAATCTTCCAGTAACTTCAAGAGCCATAACTCTTGATGGAGAGTTATAATAGCTACAATCTACAAATTTAGCTACTCACTAACATATAAGCAATGCTTTATAACAGATTATATAACACAAGTTTCTCACTAAACTAGTTAACAAAAAGCTTTTATATAGGGATGGAAAAGTTAATACTATAGTATTCTTGTTGATACTATTTAACATTCGAAAGTACCGAAGTACTCCCTCGAGGTATTTAATACTGTCAAACGATTAGCTTGATATTCCACAATTCGAATTAAAAATTTTTAAATGAAAATACATCTTGGAGAAACATAATTTTCGAATAGAAAATTATGTTTTTCCTAACACCTTTGATTATGATTTACAATTGGTGTTCAGAAGTAATAATTAAATTGCAGTGAACACTATCTCTGACTAAAAGCTAATTCTTCGAGTTCCCAAAAAATTCGACACATAATTAAGACACTTCAAATAAGTTTATAGGGCAAACAAATTACATTATAAAACATTGAATTTAATTTATAAAATTGTAAACTCGAAAATATATCGTCACTTAAAATGCAAAAGACTGTAACCACTGAAAAATCAAATATTTGTTTTTTACAAACTAGATCTACACAAAAAATTTCATATTCATATCTTCAAAAATAATATCAATATTAACTAAAGTCAAAAGGCCGTAACAGCAACTTCATAAACGAAGCAGTCGTAAAATTTGTTCCATTTAAGAAAATTTTGGTTTGAAATGTGTTTTATGCTTCATCTATTTTTGCTTTAAGTGAACGATTACGGACTTTTGCATTTCATAATATTTATTGCTTCTGTGGTAAAAAATAAAAACAGTGTGGTTATGGCCTTTTGCATTTTAGGTGACGATATTTACAATTATTACTAAAAATTACAAGTTCCTAAGCTCTCTAAATCAAATTGAAGTGAAAATATTCCGAATTTCAAAGACATCAGATAATGAATTATATTTTAACAAAACTAAAGCTGAAGTGCTCGATTTTAAGGAATTGATTTTAAGGAATTGAATATAACATTTAACATGAATAAAATCATTAAATGAATTGGTATCGTACATTCCTTCGCTTTGGATATACAAATTACATTCTTTGAGTTTTGAACTAAATAAAAAATAAACAACTGTCCAAAATTTGAATTTTAGTACCATGATGTTGAAAAAGTACTATTTGAAATTTATTTTGATACCGAAAAACATTTTCATTTTCCATCCCTGTTTCTTTATCATTTAGCAGCAGGTAAATAAGATAAATCACAATTAAAAAATTGCATTTAAATTTAAATAAAGAGATGTTATAAACTGGAAACTTCTAATAAGTTACAAGCTAGAAAATTTCAAAATTACAAAACTTTGCACTAGTTTTTTCTAACCATGTAAAATTTGTTCTTGTCAAATATTATTATTTTATTGTTAATTATACTGGACTTATATACTTTAAAATGGTTTTAGGAAGATGATATTCAGCACACTGATTTATGCGTATATACAGCTCATTTGGTCCGAATTTTAATAAAATCGTGATTAATATAAAGCACTTATAAACATTCATTACTTGCAACATCAGTACAAAATATATTCAAACTATTGACGTATGGTGGTGAAAAGTACAGTAAAATTGTTTTACAGAAGGCCTTCTAAAAGCCAACTAAAAAATCAATAGAAGAACTTGTTCCCAATAACTCGATGTGCCTTGTAATAACGCCTTTGGAAAGACCACTTCTACATTATTTTTCCCGCTGCACATTGGTCAAAAATCCACTTTTTCTGGCATAATTTCAAAAAGGTATGTTTAAGTTGTATCGAAATCATTTTATCTAAAATTGGCAATAATATATATTAAGAATTTTCGCTTAAATCTCTATGATACATAATTTGTCTACAGTAGACATGTTTTTTAAATATTTATTTATTTATTTTTTATTTATTTATTTAATAGTCAAAGAAATTACAATTTCTTACAGGTAGTATATATATTATTCTTAAAGCTATTTACAATAAAATATTTTCATAATCATTCAATAACAAAAACTTATTATTTAACTAAATTAAAAATACTCCTCTTAATGCGAATTGGATTTAATGAGCAATCAATATATGGATAAAAGCTGTTGAATTGATTGCATATACGTGTCATTGGATCAAAGTTGGCATAATTAGTTCGAAAATATTTTATTTTTAAAGGAGTATAATTTCTAGTTGGACGATTTGGGATTACGAATTCGATCTTACGAAGCAGGAACTCATAATTAATTGAACCGTTTACTAAATTAATTACAAATGAAATATTCATATATTTTCTCCTACTTTCAAGAGTAGGGAGATCAATAAGCTGTAATGACTTTCATATGATGGTAAATTAATATTAGGATTCCATGGAAGATTACGAGGACAAAATAAGTGAAATTGTTTCTGGACCGATTCAGTTTTCTTTATATGAACTTCGTATTGAGGAATATGACATTTAATTGTTTGTTTTTGGTTTTATATTTTTCTAGGTTTTTAGATTTTTGTTGGTTAGTGAAACTACTCAATAGGTTAAAGCATAAAATTTTCTCCTATTTGTTTGTGAAAACCAAGAAATTTCTGCTCAGTTTACCAAAATTTAACTGAAAGAAAATTGAAGATTGCAAGAGTTTGCCGAAAAATTCCGAGATTATCTAAATTGTTGCACAAAATACACGCTTTGGAGAACACTTTCATGTTTCTACATTTGCACAAGTTCATGACCTAACATAACTTTTCATCTTTCAAAGTTATATGTTATATTGATGAACAACCCATACAACCACAAAACTTGGAAATAACAACAATTACACGACTAATATAAAATTTTAAATAAAGGTCTTAAAATACATCACCTAGGCTGCAATTTTTATTATAATATTATTGTTAAACAAAATTATTAAAAATAATATTAAACTACCAACTTTAATGTCATGTTGCAACATTATATTTATTGATTTATTTGATTATTTGATCTGTTATAATTTATAAAATACGTTTACTTTTCCCAATTTCTTAAATTATTATTTTAGAATTTCTGCAAAAAAAAAAAAAATGGATTTTTTACCAGTGTGCGCTGGGAACATTTATACATTTCTATACATATTCGAAGAGACATAAATACATATAAATATTCTATACTTTCAAGCGTGTATTAAATATAATCCATCATAAGTAAAATTCGTTGAATTCATCGATCGTTATAACAACACACATCAAAACATTTGTATTGCTTAAAAAACTATTAAAGTAAATAATAACTATTAATTATGTGTTTTTAAAAGGTTTATAATAATTACTGACATTGACTTTTTTGAGATAAATATATATATACCTATCAATTACTTTTTTTTAAACTTTTTAAGATAATTTATTTATTTCGACCAATGAAGCTAGGCTGTATTTCAATATTTTGTCATCGAAATAAAATTAGATACCATTTTATATTCTGAATAAAATTTTGGAAACAAAAAACTTTGAAAAGTTCGATAATTGTCATTATAACAAATAGAAATATGTATTAAGTTTTCTGAGAATCAGATTCCAATCTACACATTATTCTAAAATTGTTAACATATTGAACTAATCTTTATGTTTTGTTGCGGGTGGGAAAAGAATAATAAACCCCTTTGTATTCCTAGGACCACGCTATTGGAGCCAGGGGTAAGCATATAGACCCCTGGGTCACGCCTCTGGCAGTAAAAAAATTTTTGCTTGGGGGGGTCCTAGGATGACAATTGGGACGAGGCTTAAAACGCGCCTCCTCATTATCCCAGGTAATTTTATTTTTAGAGGAGCCACCACTCCAGCCCAATCCCATTGGTTTTCTAAATCAAAATCTAGCAGGAAGGGGCCTATTATGCTGGAGCTACCACTCCTGCCCATGTCCCGGTGGATTTATTTTTTTTAGAAAGTATGGGGAGGGGCTTGCGGCAGTGGAGACACAACCTCCTGTCCGAGTCTCCATTTTTTTCAAATAAAAAAAATAGAAAACGTTGGGGAGGGGCTAATTTACTTAAATTAAATTACTTAAGGTAAAAATGATGATGGACCGGTAAGTGAAGGAGAGGTCAGGTGGGATTTGGGGTCGCTGAAGAAAATTTAATTTGACATTTTCGCGACTAGGTTGGGAATGCAACTAATGAGACTAACACCAGTTTCATATCATCAGTTGTTATGCTTTGTTAGGTGATCTTGATATTTTAGTTTCTGTTTATATTTGTTGTGTTTTGTTTTTTTTTTGTGTTCGGGCACGCGTCAGGCGAGAAAGGTTGGAACCACCTGAGAGTCAATGAGAAGCTAATCGGAAACCTCACTTGTTCAACCGGTCCGTAACAGTTTTTTTAAAAAGTCTAGCATTTCTTGAAAAAGAATTGTATAGATAATAAATGTGTTTGTTAATTCAACAAAAGAATTAGTAATTGTTTATTTTATGGGTAATTCCAAAATATGTAACCTAAAATTGCGGCTTTAAAAATTTTACATCTTTAAAAAATTTTACATTTTTAAAAATTTGGGGTGTACATTAAACAAGGCATCGTGCATTTTATAGTATATAAAACAGTTCCATATCATTTG